>OY757010.1:115414803-115744394 GCA_963580285.1 Lucinisca nassula
GAGTAGTTAAAGTAGCAGTTAAAAATCAGAAGTAGTAGTAGTTAAAGAAGTTGTTGTAGTAGTAGTTAAAGTAGTAGTAGTTAAAGAAGTTGTTGTATTAGTAGTAGTAGCAGTAGAAGTTTTGTTTTGTTGCTTTGATTTGAGGTTTAACGTCGCCGTCAACACTGTAAAGGTCATTTTGGAGACGTTGATTCCAATTTTTTATGGGACTTTTACCAGACATTGAAATAAAATGACATCTCAAGCCCTGTCGCCCAATGAAACCAAGAGGCTTTATAATCATGGACGGTCCAACTCGTGCGCACCGCTTTGCCTGGACATGCCTTAATGCTCTAAGCGGTTTACCAGTACTCATGTGCGGGACGGATTCAGCTCTGCGTGGAAGCATCATGCAGCCCATATATTTCTTCAAGCTCCGATGGGCGGAGGCAAAGAAGTAGTAGTTAAAGTAGTAGTAGTTGTAGTAGTAGTAGTTAAAGAGGCATTAGTAGAAGTAGTTAAGGTAGTAGTTGTAGTGGAAGTAGTAGTAGTAGTAGTAGTAGTAGTAGTAGTAGTAGTAGTAGTAGTAGTAGTAGTTCAAATAGCAGTTAACGTTGTTGTTAAAGTAGTAGTTGTTGTTAAAGTAGTAGTAGTAGTTAAAGTTGTAGCAGTAATAGTTAAAGAAGTAGCAGTAGTTAAAGGAATAGTAGTAGTAGTTGTCTTTCAAGTAGTAGAACCATGCAATCTCATCTGTTTCTCAAAGCCCCATTTTGTGGGGGGGTGGGGCACAGAAATAGCAGCAGATACTACAATAAAGTACTAGTAGTAGTAGTTGAAGTAGTAGTAGTAGTTAAAGTAGTAGTAGGAGTTAAAGTAGTAGTAGTAGTAAATAAAGTAGTAGTAGTAGTAGTTAACGTAGTAGCAGTAGTAGTAGTAGAAATTAAAGTATGAGTGGTAGAAGTAGTTAAAGTAGTAGTTATAGTTAAAGTAGTAGTAGGAATAGCTTAAAGTAGTACTAGTAGCAATAAAAGTAGTAGTAGTAGTTAAAGTATTAGTAGTAGTAGTTAAAATAGTATTAGTAGTAGTAGTTAAAATAGTAGTAGTAGGAGTAGTTAAAGTAGTAGTAATAAAAGTAGTAGTAGTAGTAGTAGTAGTAGTTAAAATAGCAGTTAAAGTTGTTGTTAAAGTAGTAGTAGTTGTTAAAGTAGTAGTAGTAGTTAAAGTAGTAGTAGTAGTAAATAAAGTAGTAGCAGTAGTTAAAGGAATAGTAGTAGTAGTTGTCTTTCAAGTAGTATAACCATGCAATCTCATCTGTTTCTCAAAGCCCCGTTTTGGGGGGGGGGGGGGCAACAGAAATAGCAGCAGATACTACAAAAAAAGTACTAGTAGTAGTAGTTAAAGGAATAGTAGTAGTAGTTAAAGTACTAGTAGAAGCAGCAGTGAAAGTAGTAGTAGTAGTAGTTTAAGTAGAAGTAGTAGTTAAAGAAGTAGCAGCAGTAGTAGTTAAAGTAGTAGTAGGAGTTAAAGTAGTAGTAGTAGTAAATAAAGTATTAGTAGTAGTAGTTAACGTAGTAGTAGTAGTAGAAATTTAAGTATGAGTGGTAGAAGTACTTAAAGTAGTAGTTATAGTTACAGTAGTAGTAGTAATAGCTTAAAGTAGTACTAGTCGTAATAAAAGTAGTACTAGTCGTAATAAAAGTAGTACTAGTAGTAATAAAAGTAGTACTAGTAGTAGTTAAAGTAGTAGTAGTAGTAGTAGTAGTAGTTAAAGTAGTAGTAATAGTAGTTAAAGTAGTAGTAGTAGTATTTAAAGTAGTAGTAGTTTACCCTAAATAAAGCTGACATGAATACTTAACTTGGATAACGTATTTTCAATGTTACAAGGGCCTTTGCTCCAAAAGATACAGTTCTAATTTTGAGCAGGATCAATCATGATGCTTCACCTTTGTGTGGATTTTATGGAAAATGTCTTCAAATAGTTTTCTATTTTCACAGTAGATACAAATATATCACAGAAACCGTTACTTTCAATGTCCAAACAGCCATAACTTAGCTAAGCCTGAGTTATGGTTCTTGTGTTTTTCATGTCGTCTTATTTTGTTTTTTACTTTTTGGCAAAGCTTCAAAAAGCATTCATACAGTTGTAGAAAGAACACAAATGGGTAACTAGAACCACTATTTACAATTTTCAAAGAGACGTGATTCCAAAAGCAGGTAATTCGGAGTAATGGTTCTTGCATTATGGAAACATTTAAATTTTACGGCCGAAAAAAATGAAAATTTTCCGATAAAAATTGTGACATTTTTTTTTCTTATTTCTGCTCAAAATATATATTGTGGTTACTCATTAGAACCGCCTCGATGAGATGGTTCTAAGGAGAACCCACAGTCTATATTTTAGAGCAGAATTAAGAAAAATAAGATTTCCCCTCTAAACCTTAGTTTTACTATATAAAAGTGGGGTTCAAGGAGTTCCAAATTATATAGGTGTGTTTGCGTGATGTCTTCTGTATAAGATATCATGGTGAGGTGTATTTGCATCAACTTTCAAGAAAATGTCTCCAACAATTTTCAAATTATAGAGCAGACATAAATATATTACAGAACTCACTTTTTTAACGTTTCAAGAGCCATAACACCAGATGTAAATAAGATACAATTACGGTCATAAGCGTTAAATTTTAGTGAAATTTCATCAAAATATTTGAAATAGTTTCCAACTTACAAGGCAAACGCGAGTTAACTGATGGTAGAAATGGCTAATTTCAATATTTACTAGATTCAAAGGGCTACAACTTAGGAAGTAGGTTAACCAGAGTAATGGTGCTTGTGTCTGCATGTTGTCTCTTTGCGTTAGATTACATGGAAATATGTCGAACAGTTTTCAACTTACAGAGAGGACATGAGTACAAGGTAGAAATGACTATGTTCAATGTTGAAAGGACGATGACTCTAAAAGTAGACAACTCAGAGTTATGGTTCATATGTCCTGCACGTCGTCTTATGGTGTTTCAAATGTGTATGAAGTTTCATGAAGATCTGGTCAACGGTGTCAAAGTTATGGAGCGGGCACAAGAACTTTGCACAGGGATGAGACTGGAGGACTGCTCAGAAAATGTGAAACCTGAGTGAAAAATCTGAAACCCTGTCATTTTGCAACTTCAGACAAAAAGAACTATGCAAAACACTTTTTAAAGCCAAACAATCTGAAATCTGCCAAAAATCTGAAAAGTCTCATGCCTAATCATCACTAAAACACACCTATATAATTTTGACCCCTTTGAACCCCACTTTTATACAGTAAAACTCGGATTTACAGGATAAGCATCATTTTTCTTATTTCTCTATATTTTGTGCAGCAATAAGAAAAATATCAAAATTTTTCATCTTAAAATTTTCGTTTTTTCGGTGGCAAAATTTACAATGTATTTGTATAGGCGTTTTTCCGTAATGCACTCAACTGTATACTACAAGCAAATATACAAGTCAAAGAGAAGACGTAAAGCAAAACTCGTCCGCACATGCGTAGTGTCGCGCGACATGAGAGAATTCTTCACCGTTACATAGGAAGGCTAGCCTTTTATAGGGATGACTTATGTTCTTGAAGGGGCCGTGGCACTCAAATCAGACACAAACTACCAGCATATGTACAGGTCTCCATCACAAATCAAAGCACTGAAATTACGCGTGGGCCGACTGTCTCTGAGTGACGGCTGAGAAAATAGTCCTGAAAATAGTTCAACCCTTAAATTCCAAAATTTTAACCCTTATCTTGCTGTTCACGACAACCCTTATCTTTGCAAACAGTGTAGATCCAGATCAGATGGCTTCTTGATCAGATGGCTTCTCAAGAAGCCATCTGATCAGGATCTACAGTGTTTAGCATTTAGTGTATGAATTTGTAGCAATAAATTACATCAAGTAATTTGATTGGTTGATAGACAGAAATGGGTGTGGCTTAAATGAACATTCAGCAAAATTGGGGTTAAGTCTAGGCCTGATCAGACGCCGCGTTATGTTGCCTGGTGTGGCATCTGTCAGTTTGCTAAGTCGATGTTGAACTCGGATAGCATTTTGGAGGTTCTCAAGTATATTTATCTTTCATTTTATATGCATTTATTTATTTACTTTCTTGACCTAGCCCAAACTCTTTTCAGCTGCATCGTATGCCCTTCTGTATACATATATGTACTTAATAGAAGCAACACAACAGATTCATCTTACTGCATTTACAATATTCCATTGATTGTGCTCAAGCGCAAATGCAAACAATTTGTTTGTTTGATTTGAGGTTTAACGTCCCCGTCAGCACTGTAAAATTCATTTTGGCGATGTTGCTTCCAATTTTGTGGGACTTTTACCCGACGTTGAGATGAAATGACTTCTCAAGCCCTGTCACCCAATGAAACCAATAGGGTTTATTAGCATGGACGGTCCGCCTTGCACCGCGGTTCCTCTAAGCGGTTTACCAGTACTAGTGTGTGGGCCAGATTCAGCTCTGCATGGAAACATTATGCAGCCCATATATTTCTCCAAGCCCCTATGGGCGGGGGCTAAAAAGACAGTTGAGGCGTTGTCAAACATTTTGACCACTTCACTGCCTTTTTTAACCCTTTTTGTACCAAATGAAATCTTCCACCATATAAATATATAGCAGGAGTCCATTTCAAAATCCAGGCATCACGTGAACAAGTCCGTGAAATGTACACCCCACTAAACCCCACTTTATATAGAGAAAACTTGGGTTTATGGGGGTATACATTATTTTTCGTATTTCTGCTCCAAGGCATAGGTTGTAGGTACTCGTTATAACCGCCTTACTGAGGCGGTTCTAACAAGCACCCTCAACCTTTGTTTTGAGCATTTATGGCATTTATAAGAAAAATATAACTGATTTTCATCAGAAAAGTAGCCATTTTGGATATGTAAGAAATGCAATATGTCGCACGGGTCAGATATAGTAATGGGTGTCAGGTTGTGTTTTCTTCAAAATTGATTCGGAAAATGGCCGAACTTTTTGCAAACAGTGTAGGCCCTGATCAGACGCCGCGCGTCTGATCGGTAACAGGACACTTCGGCCCCAAAACCACCTCGGCCCCTAGACACTTCGGCCCCTAGACACCTCGGCCCCAAAACCACCTCGGCCCCACATAAAATTCAAACCCTAGACGGGTCGGCCCCTGGACACTTCGGCCCCTAGACACGTCGGCCCCATATACCTAGACACTTCGGCCCCACTTTGCTTTTCACGGGGCTTCCACTTAAATAAAAGATCGGGTTGGATGCCCGATGAGTTTTTATTATTATTATTATTATTTACTGATTGGATTATTTTGATAGGGAGCCCCGAATATTTGAACCTATAATATAACGTTACTAAATAGAAAATCTATATGTTATTTTAAGAAGAATGGAAGATACATTTGAAAATTCCCCTATTTTAGTTCAATGTATAATTCTAATTGCATTGCGGCATGCTTTAGAGCAGGTTGTTTTTTTTTTCTACTTTTCTGCTCTTTTGATCATCTATAGGCTTTATTATTATCCGAAATAATTCCACACCGCTAAAATACTTTTTAAATTTATTTCAATAAGTAATCCTTACCAACAGGATGGAAATCTGGATGGATCGGTGGAAGGGGCCGTAACCCCCCCCCCACACACACACACACACACACACACAATATCATTCCTCGGTTTCGTCAACCATGGTGATGATGGGGGATAATCTTATATTCGTTAACATATTTATTTATTAATTTATTTATTTATCCGGCCTCGGTAGCTAAGTCGGATGCGCGTATGACTGGTGATCAGGAGGACGCGGGTTTGATACCTACCGGGGTCGGCAACTTTCTTTCGTGGAGATTGATTATGAAATCTTTTGTTCGGTCATTCTCTCCCTTCTGCTGATTCAAGAAGGGCAGTTGTCACTTTCTGGCGAAAACAAATGCGCACTGTAATGGTTAACCGCTTACGTATAAGCCTGCCCAGGTTAAGTGTGGATAGGTAAACTGACCGGCTGGAAAATGAACTAAAATAGTGTTGACTGGGCCGTTAAACTCCAATACAAACAAACAATCAGGTAATCATCAGTGTTATGGTTCGCTGAACTAGAATTATCCTCGTAAGTAAACTAATGAATGCATACAATTCAAAAAAACTGCATGAAAAACGGACAGATCCAGTTCAGAGGGCAGAAGTAATCTGATCAGGATCTACACTGTTTGCAAAGATAAGGATTATCGTGTTCAGCGGGGTAAGGATTAATGAATTTTAGGTCAGTACACTATTAAGCAAAAAGTTTTACAAGAACAATTAATTATTGCGAAAGTGTGAAGCTCAATAAACAACCAGGCGTTACTAATCCCTTTACCCCAATAAAGAGATCCTTGTTGCTAAACAGATCATTGTTATCAATTTTCACACATTTGATTGTCATTCTAGCTCTTATTAAAGACAGTAACGAGTATATTGCACGACCCGCAGAAAAAGCGACCGCCTGAAGTCGATTTTCTAAGAGTGCCCTAAAATCACCGTGTCATTCTGTCATTCGGTCAATCGGTCATTCTGTCAGTCTGTCAGTCTGTCTGCCCGTCCGTAACCCGTTTGTGAAAATTGATGATAGTGACTTAACCGCTTGGAATATTAAAACAATTTTTGGCATACTGATAGATATCAATGAGATCTAACCAATGAACTTGCGATATATTACATTCCATTTAGCATAGCCTCGCCGAGGCGAAAAATGTGAAAATTTTCGAACTGCTTCTCCTCGGAAACCGTTGGACCGATTGAAGTCAAATTTCATATGGAGCCTCTATGGGATGGGGGAAACCAAAATTTGCTCATGGGGTCCAGGTAACATGACCAAAATGGCCGCCAAGCCATATATGGTCTGTCTGTCTGTCCGTCCGTAACCCGTTTGTGAAAATTGGTGATAGTGACTTAACAGCTTGGAATATATTAAACAAGTTTTGGCATACTGATAGATATCAATGAGATCTAACCAATGAACTTGCAAAATATTACATTCCATTTAGTATAGCCTCGCCGAGGCGAAAAATCCGTAACCCGTTTGTGAAAATTGGTGATAGTGACTTAACCGCTTGGAATATTTAAACAATTTTTGGCATTCTGATAGATATCAATGAGATCTAACCAATAAACTTGCGAAATATTATATTCCATATAGTATAGCCTCGCCGAGGCGAAAAAATGCGAAAATTTTCGAACTGCTTCTCCTCGGAAACCGTTGGGCCGATTGAAGTCAAATTTCATATGGAGCCTCTATGGGATGGGGGAAACCAAAATTTTCTCATGGGGTCCAGGTCACATGACCAAAATGGCCGCCAAGCCATATATGGTCTATCTGTCTGTCCGTCCGTTACCCGTTTGTGAAAATTGGTGATAGTGACTTAACCGCTTGGAATATTTAAACAATTTTTGGCATACTGATAGATATCAATGAGCTCTAACCAATGAACTTGCGAAATATTACATTCCATTTAGTATAGCCTCGCCGAGGCGAAAAATGTGAAAATTTTCGAACTGCTCTTCCTCGGAAACCGTTGGGCCGATTGAAGTCAAATTTCATATGGAGCCTCTATGGGATGGGGGAAACCAAAATTTGCTCATGAGGTCCAGGTCACATGACCAAAATGGCCGCCAAGCCATATATGGTCTGTCTGTCTGTCCGTCCGTAACCCGTTTGTGAAAATTGGTGATAGTGACTTAACCGCTTGGAATATATTAAACAAGTTTTGGCATACTGATAGATATCAATGAGATCTAACCAATGAACTTGCAAAATATTACATTCCATTTAGTATAGCCTCGCCGAGGCGAAAAATCCGTAACCCGTTTGTGAAAATTGGTGATAGTGACTTAACCGCTTGGAATATTTAAACAATTTTTGGCATTCTGATAGATATCAATGAGATCTAACCAATAAACTTGCGAAATATTAGATTCCATATAGTATAGCCTCGCCGAGGCGAAAAAATGCGAAAATTTTCGAACTGCTTCTCCTCGGAAACCGTTGGGCCGATTGAAGTCAAATTTCATATGGAGCCTCTATGGGATGGGGCTAACCAAAATTTGCTCATGGGGTCCAGCTCACATGACCAAAATGGCCGCAAAGCCATATATGGTCCGTCTGTCTGTCCGTCCGTAACCCGTTTGGGAAAATTGGTTATAGTGACTTAATCGCTTGGAATATTTAAACAATTTTTGGCATACTGATAGATATCAATGAGATCTAACCAATGAATATTACATTCCATTTAGCATAGCCTCGCCGAGGCGAAAAATGTGAAAATTTTCGAACTGCTTCTCCTCGGAAACCGTTGGGCCGATTGAAGTCAAATTTCATATGGAATCTCTTTGGGATGGGGGAAACCAAAATTTGCTCATGGGGGCCAGGTCACATGACCAAAATGGCCGCCAAGCCATATATGGTCTGTCTGTCTGTCCGTCCGTAACCCGTTTGTGAAAATTGGTGATAGTGACTTAACCGCTTGGAATATTTAAACAATTTTTGGCATACTGATAGATATCAATGAGATCTAACCAATGAACTTGCGATATATTACATTCCATTTAGCATAGCCTCGCCGAGGCGAAACATGTGAAAATTTTCGAACTGCTTCTCCTCGGCAACCGTTGGGCCGATTGAAGTCAAATTTCATATGGAGCTTCTATGGGATGGGGGAAACCAAAATTTGCTCATGGGAGAGAGAGAGAGAGAGCACCACCAAAAGATTAAAACAAAATCAAAATCTCTCTCTCTCTCTCTCTCTCTCTCTCTCTCTCTCTCTCTGCGTTTTTCACAATAAGAACCTCTTGGGTCTGTTCAATGGTGGTCTTAAAGGCCAGAAAGATGGTCTCAATATATATTGAATGTAATTTAGATAATTGAGTGTACTCAGCTGGATAAAGCTGCTGTATATTTTAGACTATACATTGAAGGTCTAATAGTGGTTAACGTAACTGTCCATCTGTTAGTTTGTCCGTCAGTTAGCTCGGATTGTTACTTGACCCTTATCGTGTTGCATATATCAATCTAGCCACTTCCATTTCGGACTAATTATTATTAATTACGTATTATAATGTAGTAGTTTAGTTAAAAAATTGCATGGTAACCAGTGATGATCCTGATCTGGTGGCCTCTCAAAAAATCCATCTGATCAGGACCTGCACTGTTCGCAAAGAGTGGGTAGGAAGTGTAGAAAGAAGGTTTAGTGACAATCGATCGGGAATCACAATTTCTTTTTGCTGAGATTTTATATTCTTAATAGTATTTGAAATTAGACTTTAGCATAAGTTATTTTATTTATAATCAGCACAACGTTAATCCCATGTCAGGTTTTCCAGGACTATCTTGGAAGGCAAAACAAATCGTGTTTATTTATGGTTGCACGTGTATGTGAGTCTAGGACAAATATTGTCAGCACCTCGCATAAGCTAACAACAGAGCTTCAGGCGGGGCTGTCCCATCTGAGTCTTTGTTGTAAGCACCAATTATAGTGGAGTCTCGATGTATTGAAATACGAAAATTCGTTTACTACGGACCATTTTAACTCTCTCCTTGATCCCTAGATATTTTTGCTCTTATAGCTCCAGCTATCGATTAAATTTATGGAGGTTTCCCTGGTTTTGGAAAAAAAATATGTTGTGTGTACTCATTAGAATCGCCTCATTTGAGGCAAGTCGAATGGGTACACACAACGTATTCGAGTTATCGAGGTTCGACTGTAGAGGATATTGGGGTTTTCGCGATCTTAGAGTCGCTGAAAGAGTCAACAGTTTTGTAACACTAGCGATTAGACGTTGTATCGACGTCACGGTATCTGTACGACAACTTCAAGTATACGATGCATAAGTATAGTATTTGTACTCACGTGGAAATTTAATCTAATTTTCCGGTGAATGGATAACACGTGACTGAGGAGGTATGAATAATAGTGTTAATTTCTTTATGAAGGTGTCAGTCTCAGGAAAAAAGTAAACGCCTACCATTTAAAACTCACATATTATTGGCTAATGTTTGGCCGTATTCATGGTATTTGCTGAACATTCATGAGTTTCTCGGGTTGTATCATTATAGTGCGAACGAATTGACCGGATACAGCATAATTTCACACCCGACTGGGTACACATATTCATCTTTGTCGTTTTCCAAAGAGGTCAAAACTGTTTTTATGAGCCGGCGCATGGCGGATCCTGCAATGTGACTGGACTCAAATTAAGCTCGGCACCAATCCACCCTGGCGAGATCTTTTGCCGATGACTCTCTGCGGGGGTTGTGGCTTGTAGTGGGTTCATGTGATCACAAGACTATGATCAGACTGCGCGAAGGCACAGACTGATCTGGGTCTTGGCTGGTCGCACAAGCTTTCTGGTGTTGTTTTTTTTTTTTGCCACGCGTTTGTTCATTATGAGCATTCACGAGCTTCCGAGGGGGTCTCGGGTAAATTGGTTCGCACTATACAAACAACAGAATGAAGGTAAAAATATGTGAGCTGATGATATGTGTTTTTTTTTTAAGCAACCTTAGTAACAAACTGTAAGAAAATGCTCATCCTTGACAAACATTAATAGAGCACTATTTGGTGATAAATTGTTGTTTCATTTCGAGTATGAATGAACGAATGAATGAATTAAAGAACGAAACTAGCTACGCCATAGAATGGTGTAGCTTGTCATATTGATTGCAGTTTTTATTAACGATGTTACAGTTCTTGTTATCTCAAGATACACTGATATCTCAAAACTACAGTTTAAGCCAAACTGGACTATAGGCGTAGTTGTTCTGATTTTATTATAGTAATGATACATGCATAACAAAATACTGTTAATATTTAGATCATAATTTACATTGTCATTGAGTTTTTTCATTGACTAATATCGTTAATAGTGAGTTCACTTTGTGGTTACCACAGTGTACCAGGATTCATGTGCCAGATACCAGATAAATTGGTTCATGTGATAATTATGTTACATACTCAAACATGTCATTACGAAAAAAGTCTATATGGATATATTGAAAACTTTACCTTCAAAATCTAAAATCAATGCGATGAAAATAGTGTGATATTTATCTTGTTTCGGCGCCGGACATGGGTTGTGGACACTCATTAGAACCACCTCAACGGGGAGGTTCTGGCGGGTGCCCGCGACCTGTGCCTTGTGGCGCACAAATCGGAGAAATAACGTGTACCCTTGCAGTCCCCAGTTTTACTATATAAGGGTGGGGTTCGAGGGAAGGGGGTCAAAATTATATAGTCATGTTTTCGTGTGATGTGTGTGCCGTGGCATATTTTGCGATACATTGTACTGACTTCGTAGTTTTTTTTTTATCTTTTTTTTTGTTGTCGCGTTTTTCGGCGACAGTTTCTTTGTATTTTATTTTTTTGATCGTAAGTCGGAGATGATAGAGTTGTCGCAGGGGGGCGCGGCGTATTAGATAGACATTAAAATCTTCTATTTTTTTCTCTCTCTCTCTCTCTCTCTCTCTCTCTTTAACTATGAAAAATTCAGCCTTCATTCATAGAAAAATCGGCTATATTGTTCTCTTACCAGAGGCGAGTGGTAGTCAGTCATCCTGTCTGTCTGTCTGTATGTCCGGTCGTCCACGTTTCTCGTAAATGGATCTCCTCTTCAACTAGTAAAGTTGCACTTTTGAAACTTTGACTGTGTTTAGAACATGGCTTGTAGATGGCAGTGGGCTTCTTCTTGCATACCCTTGACCTCAACATGACCCCAAGGTCGAAGGTAAAAAAAAATTAGAACTCGGTTATATCTTCTAAACTGTTGAAAGTTACACTTATGAAATTTAGTCATTGCATGGTCCTTGAAATGTAGAATATGCTGAGCCACTTTGAGAGTGGCCTTGACCTCAACGGAACCTCAAGGTCAAAGGTCAAAAAATAGGACTTGGTTATACATGTATCTTCTAAACCGTTGGAATTAAGTTTCTGAAACTTGGTCATGGGTAGATCATTCTATTGGAGACTCCAGAGTAAATGTGTCGTAGTGCAGTTGACCCTTTGCTGTCCTGATTGTCCTGGTTGACCTGATACTCGTGACCTCTATTAGCATAATTTCACACCCTACTGTATACATATATTCATCTTCGTAGTTTTCCGAGGGGGTCGAAACTGTTTTTATGAGCCAGCGCATGACAGGGGGACTCAAATCAAGCTCGGCACCCATCCACCGTGGCAAGACCGTTTGCCAAAGTATCTCTGCATAGATTGTAACCAATAGTAGGTCCAAGCGATTAGCGAAGACTCTGATCAGACTGCGCATAAGCGCAGGCTGATCTGAGTCTTCGCTGGTCGCGCAAGCTTTCTTGTAGGTTTTGTCATGCGCTGGCTTATTATTGATGTTAGTAAATAGCTTGCGATTCACGAGCTGCCGAAAAGTCACGAGAAGTTTTCGCAACTCGGCGTATTAGGCCGTAGCATTGATTAATTTATTCTTTGCATAGTCAACTTGTTCGCACTATAGCTAGCAGAAAGCCACAGAATGTACTATATTGTACATTTATATGACAGTTATACACAATCGTATTCAACTTCTCCCATTCCGTGTTTATCACAATGTCTTTATTTTTGTGCATTAGATTTTTGTTTGATGTAGATAGTTCCTTAGTTTTTTCTTCTTTATTCTTCTTTTATTTCAGCTCACATATCAGGTACTTAATATGGGTTATGTTTATTTATTACGCTCTTAGCCTATATGAAAATGGATGAATGTATTAACATATATAGCCAGAACTGCAGAGGGTTAAATGCGACGGAAAAAAGACGAGATGTTTTTCAGTTTGTTAGAAAGAAAAAATATGACATAATTTGCCTCCAAGATGTCCACTTGGAAAGTAACATGGAATCGTATGTCAAGCATGAATGGGGGTACCATATTTACATGAGTTCTTTCTCGGGAAATCTACGTGGGGTTTTAACTTTAATAAACAATACTTTCGAGTATGATATTGGGGAGATAATAAAAGATCCTGATGGAAACTTTCTAATAACTGAATTAAAAATTACAGATAAAAAATTACACTTATAAATATTTATGGCCCCAATGAGGACAAACCTCAATTTTATAACAACATACAGCAACTTATTTCCGATATAGGCAATGAAAATATTATACTTTGTGGAGATTGGAATTTAGTTCTAGACCCTTCTTTGGATAACGGATATATAGATGTGTGGAGAGTGCTAAAAGAAAATATAAAACAATTTACCTGGAGAAGATTAAATCCCGACAGAAAACAGGCAAGATTAGATTTTTTTAGTAAGCGAAGATGTTTTTGATTTAGTTCACGATGCCGATATAACTCCTGGATACAGATCGGACCACTCCGGGATAAATCTTAAAGTTAAATTTCAAAATAACGAACGAGGAAAAGGCTACTGGAAGTTTAACAACTCGCTATTGAAAGATAAGAAATATATACAACTTGTTAAAAAAACAATAAATGAAAACCTGAGATTGTATTCAAATAATAATAATAATGATAATTATAATAATACAAATGACAACAATGTCAACAACAACAATAATAACAACAACAACAACAACAATAATAATAATAATAATAACAATAATAATAATAATAATAATAATAACAACTATGATAATCCACAATTCACAATAAATGATCAGTTATTTTTTGAAACATTACTAATCACGATTCGAGGTGAAACAATTAAATATAGTTCTAAAAAGAAAAAAGAAGATAGTCAAGAAGAGTCACATTTGGAAGAGGAAATAAAAAATCACGAACAACACCTAAACGAGAATTTTCTACAATTGGGCGAATATGAATTGGAAACTTTGGAAGAAAAAAAAGCTAGGCTATCAGAAATTCGAAAAAAGAAAATTGAGGGAGTAATGTTGCGTTCAAAATGTAGATATGAAGACATGGGAGAAAAACCGACTAAATATTTTTTAAGTTTAGAAAGTAGAAACTTCACGAGTAAATTAATAACAAAATTGATTTCCGAAAGGGTTATGAATATTATGAAACAGATAAAATATTGAATGAACAAAGGAATTATTATCAAGCTTTATATTCGGAAACTTTAAATATAGATGATAATCCTTTGGGAGATATTATTGGTGAGAACGAAAATAAATTGGCTGATGATGAAGCATTAAAACTTAAAGGGGAGATTACCTTAACGGAGCTAGCACAAGCACTGAAAAATATGAAAAACGGCAAAAGTCCGGGTAACGATGGCTTTACAGCCGAATTTTTTAAATTCTTTTGGTCGGATATAGGTGTATATTTGTTAAAATCTATTAACTATGCTTTTCAAAACGGATCCCTTTCAGTAACACAGAAGCAGGGCATAATAACATGTTTACCGAAATCTAATAAAACACGACACTTTTTAAAAAATTGGAGACCAATTTCATTATTAAATGTTGCTTATAAATTGGCGTCTGCCGTCATTGCAAACCGCTTAAAAAGAGTACTCGATAACATAATTCACCAGGATCAAAAAGGTTTCATTTCAGGTAGATTTATTGGCGAAAATATTAGATTAATTTATGATATCCTTTATGAAACAAGAAACCAAAATATCCCCGGCCTATTGCTTTCTATTGATTTCCAACAAGCCTTTGATACTGTTTCATGGAAATTCATATCTAAAACAATGGATTATTTTAACTTTGGCCCTTCTTTTAAAAAATGGATAAAACTCTTTCAAGATGGTACGGAATCTTGTATTTTACAAAATGGATTTTTGTCCGAGTTCTTCTATTTGCAAAGAGGATGTAGACAAGGGGATCCGATTTCACCCTACCTTTTTATTTTATGTGCAGAAGTGTTAAGCATAATGATTAGAAAAATGGACTCTATAAGAGGAATAAATATTAATAATAATGCCTTTACTTTAAGCCAGTATGCGGATGACACGCAGCTATTCCTGGATGGTTCTGAACAATCTTTACGTTCAACGCTAAAAATACTAAACAAATTTTATTCAATGTCGGGTTTAAAAATAAACGAAGATAAAACAAGAGCTCTATGGATAGGGTCTATGGCAAATTCAAGTGCAAAACTATGTAGTGAATACAGCTTAGATTGGGAGCAGGGACCTATCAAAATATTGGGAGTTACATTTACTACAGATGTTAACAACATATGGGATGTCAATGCGGAAAATGTTATGTCTAAGATTGAAAAAACTTTGCGTTCATGGTCGAAGCGAAAACTCACACTACCTGGCAAAATAACTGTTATCAAATCTTTAGCGTTATCAAAGCTTACACATTTATTCATATCTTTACCGACCCCTCCAGATGAATTGATAAAAAAACTAAATAAATACATTTACAAATTTCTTTGGAATAATGGACCTGATAGAATAAGCCGTAACAATATTATACGAAACGAAGCCGAAGGTGGTTTGAGAATGATTCAAATTGATATTTTTATTAAAGCTTTAAAAATCACATGGTTTCGTAGACTGATTTTAAATTCTCATAATAATTTATGGTATTGCTTATCTAATATTGATTTTACCGAAGTATTTTCGTTAGGTGATGGATACTGTACAAATAAACTTCAACAATTACGTAATCCTTTTTGGGTAAATTTGCTACAACATTGGAGGGACTTTTTTAATAGTATAAAGCAAGACAAACTGGAAACAATTTTAAATAGCCCAATCTGGTTTAATTCAGGACTTCTAAGGGGGAAGAACATTTTTTATAAAAACTGGTACGAAATGGGTATTAGAAATATAATAGATCTTATAGATGAAAATGGATATTTTTATGAGTTTGAAGACCTTAAAGAGCGATTTGCAATTCGTGGAACGTTTTTAGATTATCGGTCACTTTACAGCCGAATACCAAATGAATGGAAAATAAAAAATTAATGAAAATCGTGAAGCATCTGTAAGCATTAAATATAATGTCCCGTGCACGAGCCAAATACAAGTTTTAATAAGAGAAAAAAAGGGTAGCAGAAGAATATATGAAACACTTATTGAAAGCAAACCATTTGACATCCCGAATAGATGGATTCGAGATCTTGGAAATATATCTGAAAATGACTGGAAAATGTATAATTCGCTACTGAAAGATCTAAAGGAGATTAAAATAAAAGATTTTCAATATAAAATTAATAATAAAATACTGGTTAAGAAATCTTTCTTACATAAAATAAATAAAATCGATAATAGCTTATGTTCTTTCTGCAACCAAGAGCCTGAATCCATAAAACATCTATTTTTCGATTGTGAAAAAACAAAACAATTCTGGAATGCTTTCAAACAATGGATTTTAACAAATACTAACATCACTTTAGATATTAACGACACCAAAAAAAAATATTACTATCATGGTATAAGGAGAACTCAGTAGTAAATCATCTTTTGGTTTTGGCTAAATATTACATTTACAAAACTAAATTTACATCACAAAATTTAAGTATGGTTGGCTTTAAAGCTCTTACTAAAAGGAAATTTGAAAACGAAAGATACATAGCTAAAATAAATGGCAGATATGAAAAATTTCTAGCAAAATGGTCCCTGTTATTTACTGTACTGGACACTTCATAGTTTACATCTCTTGGAATTTTCAGCGACCTATTAGATACAGTGGACTGGATGGGGTGCGTGTTTGCTGATAGTTGGGGGATGATTTTCCTTGTTGTTCGGCGGAAGCATGTGTTGTGGGTGTTCGTTTGAACCGCCTCAATGAGGCGGTTCAAATGAATACCCACGGCATGTGTTTTTGTTGGGGGATAGGGGGGGATTGTCCCTGGATTGTCACCGGATGCGCGCCTTATCTAGTCTACTGTAGATAATATGAGGTTCTGGCTGTATTTGAAAATTTCCATATTTATATCTCATAGCACCATGCTCCAAGGTAAAATATATAATTTCGTTCTACAAAATAATTTTCTTCGTGCTGGGCTCAATGTCTTGTGGTGCTCATCTGGGACCGTCTCTTTAGAGCGGTATGAATGGGTACCGGGAGTCTGGGTTGAGATCGGAGGGAAGAGAAATAAGATTTGTCCTTATTTTACCTATATGGTAGGATATTCTATAATATTACAAGAGTACTTATTGTATGGAGCTGTGGGCTTGGTGCAGAATACTATACACCACGAGGACAGGCCTGTATTGTTTTGACCCCCTTGAAACTCAACTTTATATTATAGAACTGTGGTTTAGGGGATATACACTATTTATCTTATGACTGCTCGGGAGCGTGGATTGTGGGTGCTCGATGGAGCCGCCTCACCGATGCGGTTCCCTCGGGTCCCCTCAGACTGCGTTATGGGCGGGAATAGGACGAATATAAGATTTTTATAGGAAAGATTTTTTATATCTGGTGATAAAAGTCTCAAATACATATGTATAGGCGTGTTTTCGTGGTGGGCGGATACTTAGTATATAGCTCTATAAACCTATATTTTAGACCGTCGACTGTTAAGCTATTTCCTCTTTTTTGCTTACGAACCATGTTTTGTATACACTGTGTGGATATGTGAACTTTATGAAATAAAAGAAAAATGAGAAAAAAAAAAAAAAAAAAAAATTGGCTCATGGGGTCCAGGTCACATGACCAAAACGGCCGCAAAGCCATATATGGTAAAAACCCTTCAAAAATAGTCTTCTCCAGAACCACTGGGCAGATTTCCTCGAAACTTGATAAATGGCATCTGGGACGTAGGTCCATCATAAATTGCTAAAATGGTGACCCTTGGTTGACCTTGACCTTCTTTGTGCCTAGGTCAAACTTTGACACATATGTTTTTGTATTGGAAAATGTGAGAATGCATTTTATCCTGCAAACAATTCAGAATACAGTACTAAAGTATAAGATATATTTTTGCTCCTTACGACAAGGCGCATTTATTGAGGGGGGGGGGGGGCCGTTTTAAGTCCAGGTCACATGACCAAAATGGCCGCCATACCCATATATGGTAACACTCATAAAGCTAAAAGCATCCGGCGGGTCGTGCACTTCAGCTGAAGCACTGGTTTATTTATTAGTCACATTTCTGACTATCAGCTACTCAAATTACTTGATGCACGTGTACTATATGTATATATTAGTTGCAAACAGTGTAGATCTGGATGTGCACTTTGTGCAAAGTCTTCACTACTCGTATTTTTGTAGGAATTCCTCAGTATGTTTCCATTGTTATCAATTTTCACACAGTTACAAATTCCTATTTGATTGCCATTTCAGCTCATATGCAAAGACATACAGTAACAAGTATACTGTATAATTTATTTATTTATTTAATTAAATAATTTATTTATTAGTCACATTTCTGACTATCAGACCCTCAAATTACTTGCTAAATGTATATTGTATTCATTTAAAATTCGCAAACTGAATGACAGTGTAGATCCAGATCAGATGGATCTGGAGGTGCACTGGGTGCAAAGTCTTCATGGCCCTATATATTCTTGTAGAAAAGGCTCCTTGACTACCAGTTTCAAGTATTCACAATTCGAACAACCCGCTAAACCCCACGTTTCGTGATGCTGACTCAAGGTCAACGTCACGTCTGAAGGCGGCGGGGATTAGCTGTCCTTAAGGGTGTAGTCCAAGTTAACCTGAAAATGTCGTGTATGCGTTGTTATATTTATTATAAACATCTCATTGGTTATTTGTTATTTTTATTTGAAATAAAAATAGAAATAAATTAATTTGATCTTGTTTCCTAACAACTTAATAGAAGATTCCGTAAAACCTAAATTATATAACACACAACCTGTATCTTGGAGCAGAAAAAAGAATTACGAAAACATGCCTATACAAATGCATTGTAAACTTTACCGCCGAAAAAAAAAAAACGAACATTATAAAATGAAGAATTGTGGTATTTTTATTATTTCTGCTCAAATAAGAAAAAATAAGGTTTACCCCTGTAAACCCCAATTTTACTATATAAAAGTGGGGTTCAAGGGAGTCAAATTTATAAAGGCATGTCTTCATGATAAATAATAATGTTTGCCCCTATGAGCCCCAGTTTTCCCCATATAAACTGGGGTTTAGCAGGGTCTTCATTACACGGGCTTGTTCAGCCCCCGCCCATAGGGGCTTAAAGAAATATATGGGCTGCATGATGCTTCCACGCAGAGCTGAATCCGGCCCGCACACTAGTACTGGTAAACCGCTTAGAGGATCTAAGCCTGTCCAGGAACCGCGGTGCGACAGGGCTTGAGATATCATTTCATCTCAATGTCGGGTAAAAGTCCCACAAAACTGGAACCAACGTCTCCAAAATGACCTTTACAGTGTTGACGGGGACGCTAAACTTCAAATCAAACAAACAAAACACGGGCCTGTTAACCTGATGTTTTGTTTGTTAGATTTGACGTTTAACGCTCCAATCAACATTGAATCGGTCATTTTGGAGACGTTGCTTCCAATTTTGTGGGAATTTTACCCGGCATTGAGATGAAATGATATCTCAAGCCCTGCAGCCCAATGAAACCAATAGGGTTTATAAGTATGAACGGTCCGACTCGCACCGCTTTTCCTGGTCAGGCTTAGAACCTCTAAGCGGTTTACCAGTACCCATTCCACAGGCTGCCGGTTTCTTGAAGTCCCGATTGGCGGGGCCGATTTTAACATGATATAAATGCTCATACCCTAACATATATCAAAAATGGGGCCGAGGTGTCTTTGGGGCCGAGATGTCTAGGGGCCGAGATGACAGTGGGGCCGAGGTGTCTAGGGCCGAGGTGACTAGGGCCGACGTGTCTAGGGCCGTCTTGGTTTTGGGCCGACCTGTCTAAGGGCCGAGGTGGTAGTGGGGCCGAAGTGTCTGGAAATCGTCTGATCTGGGCCTGAACTGTTTGCCAGGGTACCCGTTTTGGGGTTTCTGGTACTAAATGGGTTAATGTATGTCCTAAGGCTTGTTTTGCTGGCCGAAATCTATCTATATATAGCTCAGAATGTTCAGCGACCGCTGAGGTCCGTTGATTTCGTCTGCATATGACAGACGCTCAATATGCCAATCACAACAATTCTGGTCTGCATTGTTGTCTAGTGTCAACGTTGCAAACAATGTGGACCCAGATCGGACAGCTCCACTATAAGCAGTTTGATCTGCATCCACACCGTTTGCCTAGATGCACCATTATGTGTAAAAAGTTGGAAAAGTATATAAAGCAGACGACAAACTCTCGCACCTTAAGCGCTGATTTATCGACAGTTCTGAACTGCGATTTAACCCTGAAATACCAGTATGTTAAGAAAATACTGTAGACCGTGATCAAATGCCGTTTTCTATGGCGTCTGTCTGGGTCAACAGTGTTTTTCAAACCCAACGCGTGATTCCTGTCTCTGGGCGTGCACTGATTGCCTAGACGAGGCCTAAACCTGTATATCCAAACACTTAGGATCATTCTGGTAGATGTGAATAGCCCATTTTGTTCGGACCTCTGTGGCCAAGTGGGTAAGAGCACCGACTCTTCAGCATTAGGTCTCTCACCGCTGTGGTCACTAGTGAGCACGCCAAGCTCTGCAATGGAATGTCAGGTGTTGTTTCTTCTCCGGTTCAGACATGTATTGAAAAAGTGCATAGCGGAAACAGGATTCTGTTCCGGCCCCTTATTGCAGAATTATGTCATTTCATTACGAAAACACGCCTATACAAATACATCGCCGAAAAAAAGGAAAAATTTAGGATAAAAAAAATGATATTTTTCTAATTGTAATTTTTCAAAATATAGATTGTGGGTACTCTTTAGAACCGCCTCAGCAGGCGGTTCTAACGAGTACCCACAATCTATATTTTGGGGCAGAAATAAGAAAAAATAAGGGTTACCCCTGTAAACCCCAGTTTTACTAGATAGAAGTGGGGTTCAAAGGGGTCAAAATTATATAGGCGTGTTTTCATGATGTAAACAATTGGCCATATTTGTACCATATAAGGTTAAATAGTTCTGTTCGTGTCTACAGTATATGACGCGGGACGTTGTTTCTTCCAACACAGTTCAGACATGCATTGCATTAAGGAAACACAATTCTGATACAATCCCGTATTGTTGATTAATGTCCCCTTGAATAACTTAAATGCGAGGTTAAATAGTACTGTTCGTGTCTCCGCAACTCCTATGCAGGACACTGGACCGGCAACGCTGTTCAGACATGCATTGTATAAGTGCCTTAAGGAAACAAGATTCTGGTCCAGCCCCTTATTACAGACGTATGCTCCCTTGAACGACGTTCATCACGATAACAAGTCCGTGAAACGAAGACCCCCTAAACCCCACTTTATACAGAGAAAAGTGGTGTTTACGGGGGTATACATTATCTGCCTTATTTTTGCTCATAAACATAGATTGTGTGTACCCGTTAGAACCACCTCACTGAGTCAGTTCTAACAAGCACCCACAATCTATGTTGAAAGCAGAAATAATAAAGATGTTATCATTTTTACCTAACATTTATCATTTTCTGACACCATGTTGGACGCCATTATTTCTTACGTACATGTTTACCTAATGTAAACCATTTTGGCCATATAAGTAGAATAGAAGATTAAATAGTACTGTTCGTGTCTCCATAACTCCTCAGGACATTGAAAATTGCAACACAGCCCACACAGACATGAATTGAACAAGTGATTAAAGACAACAAGTTTCTGACCCAGCCGCTATTTTTCAGAATCATGTCCCGTTGAACGACTTAAACATTTAGCCATAATTGTTTTTCTTGGAGAATGTTGTAGTATCTAGTTTAGTTAGAGAGTGTGCCTGTCTACTCTAAAGATCAAGCAAGAGACGATCGGCGGGGGCATTCTTACTTTTAGTGATATTGACCTAGTTTTTTCCACATAGATGTGTGAAATAATTTTATAAGGAACGTAAAAAAAAACGTTTTGTACCGGATACCTACGGAACGGGATAGGCCTACTGGCAAACAGTGTAGGTCCAGATCGGACATCTCAGAACGAGACGTCTGAACAGTCAACATTATTTGCAAAACTGGTTTCGTAGTCACCATGGCTGAAGTTTAAACCTCAAAAGTTTGTGAAATCTGGTTTCGCCTGTCAGATAATAGTGAAGGAAGCTAAAATTAGTGCCGTGTATAATCAAAGAAGTACTGAAAGTACTGAGGAAAGTTGATTTATGAGAAATAATTATTATGATACTAATGTCAGTCGTAGATCAAGCAGTTATCTAGATATCTTGTTGACAAGGTCCCAGAGGGTTAAATATTCGACGCAGAAAAAAGATTCATCGATTGTTTTTAGTTTCAGACAGGTCAACCCTTGTGGATCATTTTTGTCTTCTCCAAGAGAAAGGGAGAAACCAGATAGAAAAGACAGTAGAGGAGTTGAAAGTAAGGGGCAGAGGATAAAGAGGAAAATGAATGAAAGTGTAGAAACAGAAGAAATAACAACACCCCACAACCCCCACCCCCTCTCTACCGTTACCTGCTACAAGAACAGCAGGCCTTGCCCCCAGCTGTAAGTAAATATCAGCTGGACTTCCCAGTGACACAAGATACACATCACTTTTGCCTCGCCCAACTACCCCCACGAAGAAAAATAAAAGGAAGAAAGAAAGATAAATCTGTCTGCTAATTTCTTCATGGAAAAAACATAAATTACTAAATTAGCTCAGTACATTCTTTGATTGTCTCATCTGCTAATAATCTTACAGAGAAGTTCTACTAGCCGTCACATGACGTCTTAGCAACGTCGCATCAACGTCGCATTGGTACGACGATGCACATACGTTGTGAAGTCGCTAGAAGCCATGTTCCTGCGGGCGTCGGGACATAAAAAGGAACATCACTTGACGAAAAAAAAGAGATCATTTTAAAACCATCTGATTTAGATATTATAACCCTGATCAGACGCTGCGTTTAGCGAACCTCGACTACCCAATGCGAATTAAGATAAGTTTATTCCAACCTGTACGGGTTACGAAAAACATTGTTTCAATAATGGTAAATTCGGAAACAGTTAAGACAGATTAGAGGCCATAGAATATAGCGTCTGAATGGTGTCTTCACTATTTTCGAAATGTACGGAACTTGATTTAAAACTCACAGCTTACAACACATGTTTGTAATTAGAGCTCTCGAAAGCAGGTGAATAACTGTGTTCGATGGCAGTCAGCAAAGGTTTGTTTAGCTGGTCACAAGCGAGCTAACCCTTTTAACCCTGTAGGGTAGAAATACACTGTGTCTATGCAAACCTTGCAGATGCGGATAAGACAACACGTAACTAGCACGTCAAGCCAGAATCTACATGTACACTGTTTGTCATCATGTCACTGAACTAATCAGAAATCCCTTTCTATAAGAATATATTCAAAGCGAGAAGTGTTTAGAAACTCAGGGATGAAAGAGTAAAATCTCAAACCAGTTACATAAATATCATCGGAAAGCGTGTAGGAAACAAGTTGGCTGCTTTCAAAAAGCATCCAATAGGTTTGGTCTTGTCAGTCTACATTCTGATTTGAGCCAGCTGATATCATTATTCCACTTAATGCATTAAACTTTAAACGTTCCAAGGCGGTTCTTCTGTCGCGGTATATTTTTGTTATGGTTTGTCTGAAGTTTGGAGGCCTTCATGCGGACTGAGCAAATTATTTGTCTAAATCACGACGGAAGTAAGGGCGAGGATTGTGGCCACGTAAAATTGATTTAAGCCCAGTGGAATTCGTTTCCGCTGACCGTTCCAAAGTAGAAGTAAAACAAAGATCAGGAATTGATACAATTAACTTACTCCATCCATAAAAGACACCAAAGGGAAAGAAATACAAACATTAAGCAACCAGACCATAATGGAAACCTAAACAAAGGAAGGCCATATGGACAGTTACTTTCCCACAAAATGGCCATATGGCCATCCAAAATTAAAAAACACAAGTGATACACACAGTAAGTAACAAACAACAACATAAATAAATCGCCACAGAAGAGCCGCCTTGGAACGGTCAGTGGAAGTTTTCCACTGGGGGGCTTAAATCGATTTTACGTGGCCACAATCCTCGCCCTTACTTCCGTCACGATTTAGACAAACAATTTGTTCAGTCCGCATGAAGGCCTCCTAACTCATCAGTGCAACATCTCCGTGAACACAGAAATCAAAGAACCACAGAGGTGAGACAACGGTGAGGACTCGACAGCAAGAAACCACTGAAATGCTGGAGCAAAAGAAAACCAACAGTTAGACTCCGATGAGCCCGACCAGAGACAGAGGGCTCATCGGAGGTTCTTCTGTCGCGGTTTGTTTTTGTTATGGTTTGTCTTTGGATGTTTGTGTCGCTTATGTTATTTTATTTTGGATAGCCTATTGGCCATTTTATGGGAAAGTAACTGTCCTTTTGGTTTTCCGCTGTTGGTGTTTCCATTAGGGTATGTTGTTTCATGTTTGTGTGTCTTTCCCTTTGGTGTCTCTGATGGGAGCTGTGGGTTGATTGTAACGATTCCTGATCATTGCCTCCACTTCTACGTTTTAATACAAAACGTGTATATAAAATTTCGAAGTTTGTGACCCTGGTATCAGGAGGGGTAGGTAGTGATGAGTATTTTGTGGTAAATTGTTTAACGCCATGGCAAGAATAAACTAAATGTAACTTACATATGGTTTACACATGTATAGCACAAAACTTAACCAAACGAAAATGTAAACCGAATTTTTCAAAGGTCATAACTCTGTTAATATTTGTTGGACAGTAATTGGCACATCTTCACATCTTAGCCTTACAACATACACATTTTAGGCTTGATTGTATATATGAAAACTGTATAGTAGGAGTTATACGGAAACGAAAAAAATGTTTGCGAACGGACGGACGGACACCAACCCCATAACTTAATACGACCGTTTTTTTGTTGTTGTTGTTTTTCAAACGGGTATATAAAAAGATTTTTCCTAAGTCATCAGGCCTTCTATAGGGCCTTGGTTATCTATTTCATGTGTTGTTAACGTCCCTGTTAACACTGTATGCGTCTTTTTTGAGACATTGCTTCCAATCTGTCGTTCAATGAAACTAAATGGTTGAAATGCATGAACGGTCCGACTCGAGCCACTTTTCCTGGGCAGGCTTAGAACTTCTAGGCGATTATACAATACTCATGTGCGGCCGGTATCAGCTCTGCGTGGAAGCATCATGCAGCCCAATCTATTTCATCAATCCCCGATCAGACCTTGGGGCAATATATTAGACTGCATGAGCTGAAACCGACCGAACTTTGAAGTATTGCTGAACCGCCTAGGAAGATCTAAGCCTGCCCAGACAAAGTGCTGCGAATCAGACTGTATTAAAAACCTGAAATTTGCAATCCTTTTTGTATATCTTTCTGGATCACAATTTAATTGTAAACGAAACTGATTAGTAAAACGTCAAGTATTGAGTATTGAACACCACTCTCGGCTTATCAGATACAATAGCTCCCATCGAATGCGCCAAAAAGTCTTTTAACACCTCAGTCTGTAACTGGTGGCAGGTCACTTAGTAGACATGAAGTTTTTGAACAGAAACTATTGCTATCTGTGCTGGGCTCAAGAACAATAAACAACGACCCATCAACGTTATGACTTTATTTCGCTCCCTAAATATTTTATATACTGGAAGGGTTAAAACCTTCGACATTGGCATTGACGTTAATTCTAGTAGCAAAGACATTAAAATGTTTTACACACCCAGCGATCTTTTTTATGTTTGGTTTTACGATCCTTTCAAGATTATTTCACTCACATCAAGCCGATCGTTAATCAGAGGTGAGCGAAAACTGGAGTACCCGATGAAAAACCTCCTGACTTTCCATTGCAGAACTTCTCATTATGTGACCTGAGCCATGCTCAAACCTACAGCGTTGAGAGACCTTGTGATTAAGAGTCAGCACTCTTATCCACCAGGCCACGGAGGCCCGTTACACCCAGCGATCTTTATAAATGAGGAATAAAGTTTCCTTTTAAAAGGAAGACTTCCCCAGTTTGTAAAGTTGAAAATCCGCCATTTTTGCTGAGGTGTATTTCTACCTCGGCGTCTGCACCGGTCTACAGGGTTAAAAGGGTTAGCTTATCATTGACCAACTAAACAACCCTTTACTGACCTACAATTTGCCTGCTTTCGAGAGCTCTAATATTACAAAACACGTGTTGCTTAAATCAAGTTCCGTACTTTAGCAAATAGTAAAGAAACCGATCAGACACAACATTCTGTGGCCACTAATCTATCTTAACTGTTTCCCAATGTCACAGAATTGAAACATTTGACATTTATGGGTTAATGTTTTAGGACCCCGTACAGGTGGGAATAAACGTATTTTAATTCGCCTCGGGTAAACGCTGTGTCTGACCAGAGTTATAATGTCTAAATCAAATGGTTTAAAAAATGATCTTTTTTGTCAAGTTATTTTCCTTTTTATGTCCCGACGCCCCAAGGAACATAGCTCCAAGCGGCTGCACAACCTATGTGCATCGTCGTATCAATGCGACGTTGATGCGACGTTGCTAAGACATCATGTGCCCGCTAGGAGATTGATTGATTGATTTAAGGTTTAACTTCCCCATCAACACTGTAAAGGTCATTTTGGAGACTTGCTTCCAATTTTGTGGGACTTTTACCCGACATTGAGATGAAATGACTTCTCAAGCCCTGTCGCCCAATGAAACCAATAAGGTTTATTTGCTTGGACGGTCCGCCTCGCACCGCGGTTCCTGGACAGGCTTAGATCCTCTAAGCGGTTTATCAGTACTAGTATGCGGGTCGGATTCAGCTCTGCGTGGAAGCATCATGCAGCCCATATATATTTCTTCAAGCCCCTATGGGCGGGGGTCTCCCGTTAGGAGAACTTCTCTGTAAGATTATTAGCAGATATGTACTGAGCAGATATAGAAATTTATGGCTGGACCATGAAGAAATTGGTTGGCACGTTTATCTTTCTTTCTTCCGTACTTTCTTCGGGGGGTAGTTGAGTGAGGCAATGGCGATGTGTTTCTTATGTCACTGGGGAGTCCAGCTGATATTGACTTACAGTTGGGCAACACCTGCTGTCCTTGTAGCAGGTAACGGTAGAATGAGGGAGTGTTGATATTTCTTCTCTTCCTACACTTCCATTCATTTTCCTCTTTCTCCTCTGTCCCTCACTTTCATCTTCTCTACAACGGCCCTGCCCATCGGGGCTTGAAGAAATATATGGGCTGCATGATGCTTCCACGCAGAGCTGAAACCGACCCGCACACGAGTACTGGTAAACCGCTTAGAGGATCTAAGCCCACCCAGGCAAAGCGGTGCGAGTCGGCCCGTCCATGCTTATGAACCCTATTGGTTTCATTGGGCGGCAGGGCTTGATATGTCATTTCATCTCAATGTCGGGTAAAAGTCCCACAAATTGGAAGCAACGTCTCCAAAATGACCTTTACAGTGTCGACGGGGACGTTAAACCTCAAATCAAACAAAACAACAAACACATCATCTTCTCTACTGTCTCTTCTATCTCTTTTCCCCTTTCTCTTGGAGAAGACAAAAATGATCCACTAGGGTTGCCCTGTCGTTAAACTCAAAACAATCGATGAATAATTTTTCTTTGTCGAATTTTTTCACCCACTTAGACCTTGTCAAATCAGAACCAGAATCAGAATTGTAACTGGTGACACGTCAAAGGTCATTCATACACCAGGACCTGTGATATGGGAAGTTAGTCTCTATATTTGTTTCAACAAAATATCTAGATAACTGCTTGATCTACGACTAACATTGTTATATAATAATTATTCCTCATAAATCAACTTTCCTCAGTACTTTGATTTATCAGACAATTTTCATTTGGATGGCAAAATTCTGTATATATTTGAATAGGCGTGTTTTCGTAATGAACTGAAAATGCTAATTCATGAGATTGTAGCACATAGATGTTTTATAATGATTCCAATGGAGAAGACCATAGGGTTAGTTTCGAGTCACAACAAACGCTTATTACGTCAAATACGGCAGTTAAGATAATTTCACCATCCTACCGGAAAATGGGAAACTGGAATCAAGTATTCCTGCTTTTTACATTGACCTTCAAATATTGAAATTTACCCATATATGCCTCCATCTTTTGAGACATTGGCAAATAGTGCAGACCCAGATCAGACGCCGCATCTGATCAAGGTCTAAACTGTTTGCTCAAAGTACATGCATTTTTGTAAAACTTACAACAAAAATGACATCCCCTATGCTTAGAAATTGACCACTCCAGACTTATAAAGGTGGAATATTTTTTGCCGGGCACCTATGGGTTAATTATGAGGTTACGTCAAACGGACGAAAGTGAAAGTAGGTAACTTTTTTTTTTTCTTGGTTTGACTTCTTGGAAACGCTTTATAAATAGATATCTGGAAACGCTTTATAAATAGACATCGACGGACGCGGCATATTCTTGTTCATTCCGAACGAGTTTTCACTTCGTAAATATGTGGAGAGCAGTCTTATCTGTAGGGCTTTCCTAGTTACGTCATAAGACGGTTAGAAATCAACTGGGGTATCACCAATCCAATCAAAAAATAACGTTCTTTGTCTTTCCAACATTTACATATACGTACGTATTATAAGAGCTACCAGCGTACCAAAAGATGTTCAGAATTTACAAATATGTTCCCATCTGTGTGAAGTAAACTTTGCAAGTTTTGTTCATTTGTATTTAACGGCCCAGTCAAAACTGATTTGGGTTATGTTTGGGCCTGTCAGTGTACCTATCCACGCTTTTCCTGAGCAGGCTTATCCGTAAGCGGTTTACCAGGTATGTGCACATTCTGTCGCCCAAAACTGACCCCTGCCCTTCCTGAATCAACGGAAGGGAGAGAATGGCCATAGAAAAGATTTCATAATCTCCACGACCCCGGTAGATATCGAACCCGAGTCTACCTTATCACCAGTCAGACTGCATCCGACTGAGCTACCGCAGCCAGCCACACTTTGTGAGTAGTAGTAGTTATGTTCTGTTGTTTTTCGTTTCCATGGCCCCATGGACTTACTCCATAATGGCATTGCAAGACGTAAAATTTGCGAAAATGACTGCGGCTGTTATGCGTTCCCCATAAAGGAAATAGATACGCCTTAAGGGGATGGGGCTACTCCTGCAAAAGTAGTTTCTCCCACAATGGAATCAATGATCCCAAAGGACAAGAAAATATAATCTCCACTTTTATATAGTAAAGCTCGGGTTTGCAGGGGTAAACATTAATTTCCGTATTCATGCTCTGAGACACTAGATTGTGGGTACTCGATAGAATCGCCTCGTCGAGGCGTTTCTGTCGACTCCCCACAATTTATGTTTTATGCAAAAAGGCAAATATTCCATTTTTTCTTTTTTAAAATATAATTTCATTTTCTTTGGCCAAAAAAATGACAATGTATTTGTATAGGTGTGTTTCGAAATACGGTAAAAATGGTATACTAACTGCCACACCTGCCAGGTGTATCCATTTCCCTTAAGATATTTATTGTTAGAGTTGAAACGCTTGCTTTTCGGTCTGTTTCGCTATTCAGACAGGCTGTTTCCTGTAATTGCAGTTAAGTATTGCATCATCGTTATAACTGATTGGTTGATCGTGTCACGTGCCCCTCCACGGAACAGTTACAATCTGGTCATTATACCCAAAAATTTCAAGAGTATTGTTTTCTTTTCAGAATTCGTCTTTCTGTGCCAATTTATATTCAATCCGTATACAGTCTCGAAAAATGAAATATTTTGAAAGACGTTCCATGCCTGCAGAATTAATTTTCAAGAGTTCCTTTCGACTATTTTATGCAGCGAACGAACAGCGGAAGTGGAGTCACGCGAGCCAGTACCGGAAGTAGAAATGGATTGACATAGAAACTTTTTAACTTGATTTTAAAAATCAACTTTCAAAAAAACGCATTTCCTAAACCAACTGACCTAACATCAATAAAAATAGTAATTTTGGTTTCCCAAAAGTGGTAACGTGGACAACAGCACGATTTCAGTTCTTTGCTTTATTACTTTGGGTCAACTGGTAAACCAGTCGACCGAAAAAAAACAACAACAAAAAACATGAGCAACGCCTCGTACTTCGGAAATTTATATTCTTGAAGTACATACAGTACTGCAGCAGAAAAAAAGAAGAAACTAGAAATGCGTCCATAGGACACGGATGCCCCACCTGAAAAATCCATCAATGAACAACAAATATATTGAACACTTTTCTTAACCTTTGACCTCAAAGTATGACCTTGATCTTAAATGTACCAAACTGGTCTTGCGTATGACATACTGACTCTTGACGGTTAACATTTCTACCAAGTAATTTCCAAATCCATTCAGAATAACCGGACACAAGAAAAAGACATTTGTCTTAACCATTTACGTCTCAGTATGACATTGACCTTGGAGGTACCAACATGGGTCTCGGGCACGACATATCGTCTCATGAAGATTAACACTTCTGCAAAGTAATTCAAAATCCATCCAGAAATAACTAAGTTATTGACTGTGTATTAGATTTGGACCCTTTTTTAATCTTTGACCTGTAAGTATGACCTTGACCTTGACCTTGAATTTGAGGACCTTGGTTTTGTGCGAGGCAGATTGCCTCATGATGGCTAACATTTCTGCCTAGTAATTTCATAAATAAGAAAGCTATTGACCATGTTTAAGTTTTGGACACTTATTTTACCTTTGACCTCTAAGTACGACCTTGACCTTGGCGGAATGGATATGGGTTTTATGCATGACTCATCGTCTTATGATGGTAAACATTTCTGCCAAGTAATTTCAAAATCAATCCAGAAATAAGAAAGCTATTGACCATGTTTTAAGTTTCGGACCCTTTTTTGACATTTGACCTCTATATATGACCTTGACCTTTGAGGTACTGACCTGGGTTTTACACGTGACACATCGTCTCAGGATGGTTAACATTTCTACAAAGTAATTTCAAAATCCATCCAGAAATAAGAAAGTTATTGGCTGCGTTTACGTTTTCGGACGGAAGGACGAACGAACGGACGAGCGAACGAACGGACGGACAGGGGCAACGCTATATGACTTTCCACCATTTTTCACATGGCGGGGGCATAAAAACACTCCCAATCCATACGCAGAACTCATCACCGCTCCGTGGCAAACGTTGACCAAGGCGACACCACCCACCATGATACAGGTTGTACTGGTTATGCATGGCTCTTGCCCAGTAGCAGGCCAGGTCCCGCCTGACATGACCTGACAAACTGGATACAATCTTCGACATAGCATAGCAGGGCTAGCCTTTGCACAGTGGGAAGTTTATACTCTTGAAGGACCGTAGTACTCAAATCAGGCATATCCTACCAGCATATGCACAGCACCACAGCATATAAATAAGAAAAAAGAGAACCCATCCATCCGTGCACAGCGGGCCGCGCCATGGGGAAATTCCTCACTATACAATGGGATGGCTAGCCTTTGTATAAGGTAAATTTATCATCTTGAAGAGCCGTGACACTTAAATCAGACATAACTTACCAGCAGATGAACAGTACTACATCACAAAATATGAAAACAATCCATCCGTGCAGAGCGAACTCTGCAAAACAAAAAAACTCCCATCCAGCTAGTGGGCAGTACAGCAGCCCCCCAACACCCAACCCCACCCCCACCCACACCTAAAGAAAAAAAAAGAAAAATGGAAACAAAGCCCGCCCGTCCTAACAATGCGTCTAGTGCTATGGCAGAATTCTTCGACAAAATAGGAAGGCTAGTATCGATTCCTGATCAGTGCCCCCACTTAATAGGAAGGCTAGCATTTGTATAGGGATAGTTCATGTTCTTGAAGGGCTACGGCACTCAAATCAGACTTAACCTACCAGCATATGTATAGGGCTACAGCACAAGAGAACACCCAATTGAGCGCAGCAGAGCCTTCGAATGAATAACGTTTGTGCAGGGAAAATTTATATTTTGAAGGGCCCTGGCACTCAAAATCAGATGTAACCATCCAACTAATGTACAAGAACTGCAGCACTTAAAAGAAAAACAAAACAATCCCCTCCGTGCGCAACGCCTCGCAGCATGCACCATGGCATGCTGTGCAACGCGACACCACCCCAGAGAAAAGATTGTACATGTCCTGCATGGCTATTGCGCTCTTACCCGACCTGACCTGACCTGACAAGCTGGATCCTTTCTTCAACATAACATAGCAAAGCTAGCCTTCGTACAGGGGAAATTTATATTCTTTTATCATATGATGTCGTGTCCGAGAATGTAATAACGCCGTGTAATAAATTCGGAAATCCACTAGTGGATTATATATACATGTTATATGCAAATTAGTTAGATACGCCCCGTAACGTTACATGTACGACGTCCTTCACGACGACGTGTTTACTAATATGGAATATTGACATAAATGTAAAACAATTGTGCTTAAAATGCGTTTTAAAGCTCATATGATAGATAGAATATTTTTTTTTTATTTTTCCCTCTACTCCTTTAATAAATTCAATAATACATGAACATTCATATAAGATCCTTTATGAAGGTCCATAGTACTCAAATCAGACATATCATACCGGCATAAGTTCAGTATTATCAGTGATAATCATGTGACCAATTGCAATACAGTCTGGAATTTATACCTTTATTGCCAAATGACAATCATGTGACCAACAGCAAAAGTGTCTAGACGTTTTAACCTCATAAGTCAGTGACAGGAATGTGACCAATGGCAATACAGTTTGGATGTTTCATTTTTATTGGTCAGAGACCGTCATGTGGCCAATAGCAATACGGTTTGGACGCGTCATTGATAGTCCAATGGCCAATGACACAGTTGATATATTTTTCTTTAGTGGTCGGTGTTAGTTATGTGACCAGTTTGGTAGTCATGCGACGAACAGGAATTATACAATTTTGTTGTTATTCTTTATTGGTTGGTGTAATTATGCGACCAATACAGTTTGGACGACTTACCTTTATTGACCACTGACTGTCATGTGACCAATAGCAATACAGTCATGTGAGAAATAGCTATATAGATTATTTGTTTGTTTGATTTGAGGTTTAACGTCTCCGTCAACACTGTAAAGGTCATTTTGGAAACGTTGCTTCCAATTTTGTGGGACTTTTACCCGACATTGAGATGAAATGACATCTCAAGCCCTGTCGCCTAATGAAACCAATAGGGCGCACCGCGGTTCCTGGACAGGCTTAGATCCTCTCAGCGGTTTAGCAGTACTAGTGTGCGGGCCGGATTCAGCTCTGCGTGGAAGCATCATGCAGCCCATCTATTTCTTCAAGCCCCTATGGGCGGGGGCTGAGCTATATAGATTAGAAGTTTTACTTTATTGATAAGTGAATGTCATGTGACCAATAGCAATACAGTCATGTGAGAGATAGCTATATAGATTAGAAGTTTTACTTTATTGATCAGTGAATGTCATGTGACCAATACGAATACAGTCTGGAAGATTTAACTTCAATGGTCAGTGACAGTCATGTGACCAATATGAATACAGTTTGGATGTTTTAACTTTATTGTTCAGTGACAGTCATGTGACCAACAGCACTACAGTTTTGACGATTTAACTTTATCGCTCAATGGCGGTAATGTGACCAACAGCAATATAGTTTGGATATTTTACTTTATTGGATAGTGACAGTCTTTCAACCAATAGCAATACAATAAAGTAGAAGTAAAACAAAGATCAGGAATTGATACAATTAACTTACTCCATCCATAAAAGACACCAAAGGGAAAGAAATACAAACATTAAGCGTCCAGACCATAATGGAAACCTAAACAAAGGAAGGCCATATGGACAGTTACTTTCCCACAAAATGGCCATATGGCCATCCAAAATTAAAAGACACAAGTGATACACACAGTAAGTAACAAACAACAACATAAATATTATTAGATATAATATATAATTAGATGCATTATGTTTTTGATCAGTGACAGCCATGTGACCAATAGCAATGCAGTTTGGTCGATTTAACTTTTTGGTCAGTGACAGTCATGTAACCAATAGCAATACAATCTTTATTTTTCAGTGACAATAATGATACCTATATCACTAGAGTAAGTGAGTCTTATCTTTATTGCTCAGTGACAATAATGAGACCAATATCAATGCAGTAACAATAGGCTATCTCTATTGGTCAGTGAAAGTCATGAGACCAATACCAATATAATAAGGGCGCGTTTTCTTATCGATCATTGACAGTCATGAGACCAATATCAATACAGAAAGGGTGTGTTATATTTATTGGTCAGTGCCACTAATAGAACCAATCTCAATACAGTTAGGTGGTGTTTATTTTTACTATGTGACAATAATAAGACCAATATAATACACCAAGGGGTGTTAAATCTATTGGTTAGTGACATTTATGAAATCAATATCAATACAGTTTTGTTTGTTTGTTTGATTTGAGGTTTATTGTCCCCGTCAACACTGTATAGGTCATTTTGGAGACGTTGCTTCCAATTTTGTGGGACTTTTTCCCCGACATTGAAATAAAATGACTCTCAAGCCCCGCCTTCCAATGAAACCAATAGGCTTTATAAGCATGGACGGACCGACTCGCACCGCTTTGCCTGGGCAGGCTAAGGTCCTCTAAGCTGTTTACCAGTACTCCTATGCGGTCCAATACCAATACAGTTAGGGTGTGTTATCTTTATAAGTCATTGACAGTCATGAGACCAATATCAATGCAGAAAAGTGTTGTTATCTTTATTGGTCACTGTCAATAACGAAACCAATATCTATGCAGCAGGTTTTTTTATCTTTATTGGTCAGTTACAATAATAAGACAAGTATCAACACAGTAAGAGTATGTTATCTTTATTGGTCATTGACAATCATGAGACCAATGTCAATACAGTAAGGGTTGGTTTCTTAATTGGTCAGTGTCAATAATGAGACCAATATCAATACAATAAGCGGGTGTTATTTTTATTGGTCAATGACAATAATGAGACCTATATCAAAACAGTAAGGATGGGTTATCTTTATTGGTCTGTGACAATAACTGGAACAATGCTATACAGTAATTGTGTGTAATCTTTATTGGTCAGTGACAATAATGGGACAACTATCAATACAGTAAGTGTGTGTTATATTTATTGGCCAGTGAAAATAATAATGCCAATATCAATTCAGTGTGTGTTATCTCTATAGGTCAGTGACAGTCGTAAAACCAATATCAATACAGTAAGGGTGTGTTATCTTTATTAGTCATTGGCATTCATGAGACCAATATCAATACAGTGAGGGTGTGTTATCTTTATTGGTCAGTGATAATGACTAGACCAATATCTATACAGTCAGTGTTTTTTATGTTTATTGGTCTGTGACAATATCGAGACAAATATCAGTACAGTTAGAGTGTGTTATCTTTATTGGTCACTGACAATCATGAGACCAATGTCAATACAGTAAGGGTTTGGTAGTTTATTGGTCAGTGTCAAAAACGGGACCAATATCAATGCAATAAGGGTGTGTTATCTTTATTGGTCATTTTTTTGTTTTTGTTTGTTGGATTTGAGGTTTAACGTCCCTGTCAACACGGTAAAGGTCACTTTGGAGACGCTGCTTCCTATTTTGTGGGACTTTTACCCGACGTTGAGATGAAATGACATCTCAAGCCCTGTCGCCCAATGAAACCTATAGGGTTTATAAGCATGGACGGGCCGACTCGCAACGCTTTGCCTGGGCAGGCTTAAATCCTCTAAGCGGTATACCAGTGCTCGTGTGCGGGTCGGTTACAACTCTGCGTGGAAGCATCAAACAGCCCATCTATTTCTTCAAGCCCCGATGGGCGGGGGCCGGTTTATTGGTAAATGGTAATGAGACCTATATCAATACAGTAAGGATTGGTTATCTTTATTAATTTGTGACAATAATTGGGCCAATACTAATACAGTAATTGCGTGTAATCTTTATTGGTCAGTGGCAATAATGGCACACATATCAATACAGTAAGTGTGTGTTATATTTATTGGTCAGTGACAATAATAAGACCAACATCAATTCAGTTAGTGTTATCTCTATAGGTCATTGATAGTCGTGAGACCAAAACAGTAAGGGTGTGTTATCTTATTAGTGATGGACAGTCATGAGACCAATATCAATACACAAAAATTTTGTTATCTTTATTGGTCAGTGAAAGGGTTATCCTTTGGAAGCAAGGAAAACACAACAGAACTGGAAAATATGAAGTGTACATGTTTTCAGGGCCAGAATGGCTAGTTCAGCCAATTAGGCCTCATCAGTGACCCTCAAATATTTTCAAAATTCCACAATGGAAACAATAATCCCCAAAGACAAGAAAATATAAACTACAATATGATGTAGTGCACGGTGACTTTTTACGGCCGCCACAAATTCCCAGACATCAGCTGTAGAGACGTCAACTATGTTCTATAAAAGGGTTATCCTTTGGAAGCAACGAATACACCACAGATCTGGAGAATTTAGAGAAAACTTGTATATGGAGAAAACTTGTACATTATTTTCTTATTTCTTTTCCAAGACAAATATGATGTAGGCTAGGAGACTTTTTACGGCCGCCGCACATTCCAAGACATCAACTGTAGAGATGTCAACTATGTTCTATAAAAGGGTTATCCTTTGGAAGCAAGGAATAAGCCACAGAACTGGAGAATATAGAGAAAACTTGTATATGGGAGAAAACTGGTACAATATTTTCTTATTTCGTTTCCAAGACAAAGGCTTTGGGTACTCGTTAGAACCTCCTCAACCAAGCGGTTCTAACGAGCATCCACAACCTATGTTTGGAATAAAGGCGAGACAAAATCATATTCATCAGAAAAGTAGCCATTTTGGAGATGTGAAAAAAATGCACTATGTCGCACGGTTGTTATCGTATTGGTTATCTTTATTGTTCAGTGACATTATCAATACAATATCAATACAGTATGGTTGTGTTATCTTTATTGGTCAGTGAAAATAATGCGACTACAGTAAGAGTGTGTTATCTTTGTTGGTCAGTGACACTAATGAGACCAATATCATTACAGTATGAGTGTATTAACTTTATTGATCAGTGACAATAATGAGACCAATATCAGTACAGTATGATTTGTTTGTTTGTTTGATTCGAGGTTTAACGTCCCCGTCAACACTGTAAAGGTCATTTTGGAGAAGTTGCTTCCAATTTTGTGGGACTTTTACCCGACATTGAGATAAAATGACATCTCAATCCCTGTCGCCCAATGAAACCAAAAGGGTTTAATAGCATGGACGGTCCGCCTCGCACCGCGGTTCCTGGACAGGCTTAGATCCTCTAAGCGGTTTACCAGTACTAGTGTGCGGGCCGGATTCAGCTCTGCCAGTACAGTATGAGTGTATTATCTTTATTGATCAGTGATAATGATGAAACAAATATCAATAGAGTAAGGATGTGTTACCCTTATTGTTTAGTAACAATCAGTGACAAATGTGAGACCTATATCAATAGAGTAAGGGTTTGTTATCTTTATTGGCCAGTGACAATATTGGGACCAATATCAATACAGTAAGAGTGTAATATCTTTATTTGTCAGTGACAATAATGAGACCAATATCAGTACAGGAGTGAGTGAGTGAGTGAGTGTTACGTCCCACCAACAGCTAAGGTTATACGGAGACGGTACCTCTGTTTCAAGACTCATCCGAAAGTCTGGAGAAGCCCGGGATCGATCCTGGGATCCCTGGTTAACAAGGCGAGTAGCGTAACCACTACACCGCGGAGGCTTCTATACCAGCAGAGGAAGGTTGTGTCATCTTTATTGGTCAGTGAAAGTAATGAGACCAATATAATACAGTAAGGCTGTTTTGTTTGTTTGATCTGAGGTTTAACGTCCCCGTCAACACTGTAAAGGTCATTTTGGAGACGTTGCTTCCAATTTTGTGGGACTTAAACCCAACATTGAGATGAAATGACACCTCAAGCCCTGCCGCCCAATGAAAAGAAAGGGCTAAGAAGCATGGACGCCCGACTCACACCGCTTTTCCTGGGCAGGACTAAGCGGTTTAGCAGTACTCGTGTGCGGGTCGGTTTAAACTCTGCATGGAAGCATCATGCAGCCAACTTATTTCTTCAAGCCCCGATGGGCGGGGGCAGACAGTAAGCCTGTCATCACGTGAACAAGTCCGTGAGATGAACACCTCCTTTATTATGTTTTATAAAAGGGTTATCCTTTGGAAGCAAGGAATACACCACAGAACAAGAAAATATGAATTGTACAGATTTCTGGGCCAGAATAGCTAGTTTCGGCAAATTAGGCCTCATCAGTGACCCTCAAATATTTTCAAAATTCCACAATGAAGTCAATGATCCCATAGGATAAGTAAATATAAACTACACTATGATGTAGGGCAGGACGACTGTTTACGGCCGCCACACATTCCCAGACATCAGCTGTAGTGACGTCAAATATATTCTATAAAAGTGTTATTCTTTGGAAGCATGGAATACACCACAGAACTAGAAAATATGGAGTGTACATTTACTGGGCCAGAAAAGCTAGTTTCTGCCCATTAGGCCTCATCAGTGACCGTCAAATATTATCAAAACTCCACAAGGGAATCAATAATCCCAAAAGACAAGAACATATAAACTACAATATGATACAGGGCTAGGAGACTTTTTACGGCCGCCACGCATTCCCAGACATCAACTGAAGAGCTGTCAACTATGTTCTATAAAAGGGTTATCCTTTGGAAGCAAGGAATACACCACAGAACTGGAGAATATAGAGAAAACTTGTAGATGGGAGAAAACTTGTACAATATTTTCTTATTTATTTTCCAAGACAAAGGCTTTGGTACTCGTTAGAATCACCTCAATGAAGCGGTTCTAACGAGCATCCACAACCTATGTTTGGAATAAGGCGAGACAAAATCATATTCATCAGAAAAGTAGCCAGTTTGGAGATGTGAAAAAAAACACTATGTCGCTGGGTTGTGTTATCGTATTGATTATCTTTATTGTTCAGTGACATTAAAGAGACCAATATCAATACGGTATGGTTGTGTTATCTTTATTGGTCAGTGAAAATAATGCGACTACAGTAAGAGTGTGTTATCTTTGTTGGTCAGTGACAATAATGAGACCTATATGAATGCAATAAGAATGTGTTATCTTTATCGGTCAGTTACAATAATAAGACCAATATCAGTACAGTATGAGTGTATTACCTTTATTGATCAGCGACAATAATGAGACCAATATCAGTACAGTATGAGTGTATTATCTTTATTACTCAGTGATAATGATGAGACAAATATCAATATAGTAAGGATGTGTTACCCTTATTATTTAGTGACAATCAGTGACAAATGTGAGACCAATATCAATAGAGTAAGGGTGTGTTATCTTTATTGGCCATTGACAATATTGGGACCAATATCAATACAGTAAGATTGTGTTATCTTTATTTGTCAGTGACAATAATGAGACCAATATCAGTACAGGAAGGAGTGAGTGAGTGAGTGAGTGTGAGTGAGTGAGTGAGTGAGTGAGTGAGTGAGTGAGTGAGTGAGTGAGTGAGTGAGTGAGTGAGTGAGTGAGTGAGTGAGTGAGTGAGTGAGTGAATGAGTGAGTGAGAGAGTGTGTGAGTGTTTGAGTTTTACGTCCCACCAACAGCTAAGGTCATACGGAGACGGTACCTCGGTTTAAAGACTCAACCGAAAGTCTGGAGATTCCCGGGATCGATCCTGGGATCCCTTGTTTATAAGGCGAGTAGCGTGACTACTACACCGCGGAGGCTTCTATACCAGTTAAGGAAGGTTGTGTCATCTTTATTGGTCAGTGAAAATAATGAGACCAATATAAATACAGTAAGACTGTTTTGTTTGTTTGATTTGAGGTTTAACGTCCCCGTCAACACTGTAAAGGTCATTTTGGAGACGTTGCTTCCAATTTTGTGGGACTTAAACCCAACATTGAGATGAAATGACATCTCAAGCCCTGCCGCCCAATGAAAAGAAAGGGCTTATAAGCATGGACGCCCGACTCACACCGCTTTGCCTTGGCAGGACTAGATCCTCTAAGCGGTTTAGCAGCACTCGTGTGCGGGTCGGTTTCAGCTCTGCATGGAAGCATCATGCAGCCCACTTATTTCTTCAAGCCCCGATGGGCGGGGGCAGACAGTAAGCCTGTCATCATGTGAACAAGTCCGTGAGATGAACACCTCCTTTAATATGTTTTATAAAAGGGTTATCCTTTGGAAGCAAGGAATACACCACAGAACAAGAAAATATGAATTGTACAGTTTTCTGGGCCAGAATAGCTAGTTTCGGCAAATTAGGCCTCATCAGTGACCCTCAAATATTTTCATAATTCCACAATGGAATCAATGATCCCATAGGATAAGTAAATATAAACTACACTATGATGTAGGACAGGACGACTGTTTACGGCCGCCACACATTCCCAGACATCAGCTGTAGTGACGTCAAATATATTCTATATAAGTGTTATTCTTTGGAAGCATGGAATACACCACAGAACTAGAAAAAATGGAGTGTACATTTACTGGGCCAGAAAAGCTAGTTTCTGCCCATTAGGCCTCATCAGTGACCCTCAAATATTATCAAAACTCCACAAGGGAATCAATAATCCCAAAAGACAAGAACATATAAACTACAATATGATGTAGGGCTAGGAGACTTTTAACGGCCGCCACACATTCCGAGACATCAACTGTAGAGCTGTCAACTATGTTCTATAAAAGGGTTATCCTTTGGAAGCAAGGAATACACCAAAGAACTGGAGAATATAGAGAAAACTTGTAGATGGGAGAAAACTTGTACAATATTTTCTTATTTATTTTCCAAGACAAAGGCTTTGGTACTCGTTAGAATCACCTCAATGAAGCGGTTCTAACAAGCATCCACAACCTATGTTTGGAATAAAGGCGAGACAAAATCATATTGATCAGAAAAGTAGCCATTTTGGAGACGTGAATAAATGCACTATGTCGCACGGTTGTGTTATCGTATTGGTTATCTTTATTGTTCAGTGACATTAAAGAGACCAATATCAATACGGTATGGTTGTGTTATCTTTATTGGTCAGTGAAAATAATGCGACTACAGTAAGAGTGTGTTATCTTAATTTGTCAGTGACAATAATGAGACCAATATCAGTACAGGAGTGAGTGAGTGAGCGAGCGAGCGAGCGAGCGAGTGAGTGAGTGAGTGAGTGAGTGAGTGAGTGAGTGAGTGTGATTGAGTTAGTGTTTGAGTTTTACGTCCCACCAAAAGCTAAGGTCATAGGAAGACGGTACCTCGGTTTAAAGACTCAACCGAAAGTCTGGAGAAGACCGGGATCGATCCTGGGATCCCTGGTTTATAAGGCGGGTAGCGTTACCACTACACCGCGGAGGCTTCTATACCAGTACAGGAAGGTTGTGTCATCTTTATTGGTCAGTGAAAGTAATGAGACCAATATAAATACAGTAAGGCTGTTTTGTTTGTTTGATTTGAGGTTTAACGTCCCCGTCAACACTGTAAAGGTCATTTTGGAGACGTTGCTTCCAATTTTGTGGGACTTAATCCCAACATTGAGATGAAATGACATCTCAAGCCCTGCCGCCCAATGAAAAGAAAGGGCTTATAAGCATGGACGCCCGACTCACACCGCTTTGCCTTGGCAGGACTAGATCCTCTAAGCGGTTTAGTAGTACTCGTGTGCGGGTCGGTTTCAGCTCTGCATGGAAGCATCATGCAGCCAACTTATTTCTTCAAGCCCCGATGGGCGGGGGCAGACAGTAAGCCTGTCATCACGTGAACAAGTCCGTGAGATGAACACCTCCTTTAATATGTTTTATAAAAGGGTTATCCTTTGGAAGCAAGGAATACACCACAGAACAAGAAAATATGAATTGTACAGTCTTCTGGGCCTGAATAGCTAGTTTCGGCAAATTAGGCCTCATCAGTGACCCTCAAATATTTTCAAAATTCCACAATGGAATCAATGATCCCATAGGATAAGTAAATGTAAACTACACTATGATGTAGGGCAAGACGACTGTTTACGGCCGCCACACATTCCCAGACATCAGCTGTAGTGACGTCAAATATATTCTATAAAAGTGTTATTCTTTGGAAGCATGGAATACACCACAGAACTAGAAAATATGGAGTGTACATTTACTGGGCCAGAAAAGCTAGTTTCTGCCCATTAGGCCTCATCAGTGACCCTCAAATATTATCAAAACTCCACAAGGGAATCAATAATCCCAAAAGACAAGAACATATAAACTGCAATATGATGTAGGGCTAGGAGACTTTTTACAGCCGCCACACATTCCCAGACATCAACTGTAGAGCTGTCAACTATGTTCTATAAAAGGGTTATCCTTTGGAAGCAAGGAATACACCACAGAACTGGAGAATATAGAGAAAACTTGAAGATGGGAGAAAACTTGTACAATATTTTCTTATTTATTTTCCAAGACTCGTTAGAATCACCTCAATGAAGCGGTTCTAACGAGCATCCACAACCTATGTTTGGAATAAGGCGAGACAAAATCATATTCATCAGAAAAGTAGCCAGTTTGGAGATGTGAAAAAATGCACTATGTCGCTGGGTTGTGTTATCGTATTGATTATCTTTATTGTTCAGTGACATTAAAGAGACCAATATCAATACGGTATGGTTGTGTTATCTTTATTGGTCAGTGAAAATAATGCGACTACAGTAAGAGTGTGTTGTCGTTGTTGGTCAGTGACAATAATGAGACCTATATGAATGCAATAAGAATGTGTTATCTTTATCGGTCAGTGACAATAATAAGACCAATATCAGTACAGTATGAGTGTATTACCTTTATTGATCAGTGACAATAATGAGACCAATATCAGTACAGTATCAGTGTATTATCTTTATTACTTAGTGATAATGATGAGACAAATATCAATAGAGTAAGGATGTGTTACCCTTATTATTTAGTGACAATCAGTGACAAATGTGAGACCAATATCAATAGAGTAAGGGTGTGTTATCTTTATTGGCCATTGACAATATTGGGACCAATATCAATACAGTAAGATTGTGTTATCTTTATTTGTCAGTGACAATATTGAGACAAATATCAGTACAGGAGTGACTGAGTGAGTGAGTGAGTGAGTGAGTGAGTGAGTGAGCGAGCGAGCGAGCGAGTGAGTGAGTGAGTGAGTGAGTGAGTGAGTGAGTGAGTGAGTGTGAGTGAGTGAGTGAATGAGTGAGTGAGAGAGTGTGTGAGTGAATGAGTGAGTGAGTTTTACGTCCCACCAACAGCTAAGGTCATACGGAGACGGTACCTCGGTTTAAAGACCCAACCGGAAGTCTGGAGAAGCCCGGGATCGATCCTGGGATCCCTGGTTTATAAGGCGAGTATTGTTACCACTACACCGCGGAGGCTTCTATACCAGTACAGGAAGGTTGTGTCATCTTTATTGGTCAGTGAAAATAATGAGACCAATATAAATGCAGTAAGGCTGTTTTGTTTGTTTGATTTGAGGTTTAACGTCCCCGTCAACACTGTAAAGGTCATTTTGGAGACGTTGCTTCCAATTTTGTGGGACTTAAACCCAACATTGAGATGAAATGACATCTCAAGCCTTGCCGCCAAATGAAAAAGAAAGGGCTTATAAGCATGGACGCCCGACTCACACCGCTTTGCCTTGGCAGGACTAGATCCTCTAAGCGGTTTAGCAGTACTCGTGTGCGGTCGGTTTCAGCTCTGCATGGAAGCATCATGCAGCCAACTTATTTCTTCAAGCCCCGATGGGCGGGGGCAGACAGTAAGCCTGTCATCATGTGAACAAGTCCGTGAGATGAACACCTCCTTTAATATGTTTTATAAAAGGGTTATCCTTTGGAAGCAAGGAATACACCACAGAACAAGAAAATATGAATTGTACAGTTTTCTGGGCCAGAAAAGCTAGTTTCGGCAAATTAGGCCTCATCAGTGACCCTCAATATTTTCAAAATTCCACAATGGAATCAATGATCCCATAGGATAAGTCAATATTAACTACACTATGATGTAGGGCAGGACGACTGTTTACGGCCGCCACACATTCCCAGACATCAGCTGTAGTGACGTCAAATATATTCTATAAAAGTGTTATTCTTTGGAAGCATGGAATAGACAACAGAACTAGAAAATATGGAGTGTACATTTACTGGGCCAGAAAAGCTAGTTTCTGCCCATTAGGCCTCATCAGTGACCCTCAAATATTATCAAAACTCCACAAGGGAATCAATAATCCCAAAAGACAAGAACATATAAACTACAATATGATGTAGGGCTAGGAGACTTTTAACGGCCGCCACACATTCCGAGACATCAACTGTAGAGCTGTCAACTATGTTCTATAAAAGGGTTATCCTTTGGAAGCAAGGAATACACCAAAGAACTGGAGAATATAGAGAAAACTTGTAGATGGGAGAAAACTTGTACAATATTTTCTTATTTATTTTCCAAGACAAAGGCTTTGGTACTCGTTAGAATCACCTCAATGAAGCGGTTCTAACGAGCATCCACAACCTATGTTTGGAATAAAGGCGAGACAAAATCATATTCATCAGAAAAAGAGGCCATTTTGGAGATGTGAAAAAATGCACTATGCCGCACGGTTGTGTTATCGTATTGGTTATCTTTATTGTTCAGTGACATTAAAGAGACCAATATCAATACGGTATGGTTGTGTTATCTTTATTGGTCAGTGAAAATAATGCGACTACAGTAAGAGTGTGTTATCTTTGTTGGTCAGTGACAATATTGAAACCTATATGAATGCAATAAGAATGTGTTGTCTTTATCGGTCAGTGACAATAATAAGACCAATATCATTACAGTATGAGTGTATTACCTTTATTGATCAGTGACAATAATGACACCAATATCAGTACAGTATGAGTGTATTATCTTTATAACACAGTTATAATGATGAGACAAATATCAATAGAGTAAGGATATGTTACCCTTATTATTTAGTGACAATCAGAGACAAATGTGAGACCAATATCAATAGAGTAAGGGTGTGTTATCTTTATTGGCCATTGACAAAATGGGACCAATATCAATACAGTAAGAGTGTGTTATCTTTATTTGTAAGTGACAATAATGAGACCAATATCAGTACAGGAGTGAATGAGTGAGTGAGTGAGTGAGTGAGTGGGTGAGTGAGTGAATGAGTGAGTGAGTGTGATTGAGTGAGTGTTTGAGTTTTACGTCCCACCAACAGCTAAGGTCATAGGAAGACGGTACCTCGGTTTAAAGACTCAACCGAAAGTCTGGAGAAGCCCGGGATCGATCCTGGGATCCCTGGTTTATAAGGCGGGTAGCGTTACCACTACACCGCGGAGGCTTCTATACCAGTACAGGAAGGTTGTGTCATCTTTATTGGTCAGTGAAAATAATGAGACCAATATAAATACAGTAAGACTGTTTTGTTTATTTGATTTGAGGTTTAACGTCCCCGTCAACACTGTAAAGGTCATTTGGAGACGTTGCTTCCAATTTGTGGGACTTAAACCCAACATTGAGATGAAATGACATCTCAAGCACTGCCGCCCAATGAAAAGAAAGGGCTTATAAGCATGGACGCCCGACTCACACCGCTTTGCCTGGGCAGGACTAGATCCTCTAAGCGGTTTAGTAGTACTCGTGTGCGGGTCGGTTTCAGCTCTGCATGGAAGCATCATGCAGCCAACTTATTTCTTCAAGCCCCGATGGGCGGGGGCAGACAGTAAGCCTGTCATCACGTGAACAAGTCCGTGAGATGAACACCTCCTTTAATATGTTTTATAAAAGTGTTATCCTTTGGAAGCAAGGAATACACCACAGAACAAGAAAATATGAATTGTACAGTTTTCTGGGCCAGAAAAGCTAGTTTCGGCAAATTAGGCCTCATCAGTGACCCTCAATATTTTCAAAATTCCACAATGGAATCAATGATCCGATAGGATAAGTCAATATTAACTACACTATGATGTAGGGCAAGACGACTGTTTACGGCCGCCACACATTCCCAGACATCAGCTGTAGTGACGTCAAATATATTCTATAAAAGTGTTATTCTTTGGAAGCATGGAATACACCACAGAACTAGAAAATATGGAGTGTACATTTACTGGGCCAGAAAAGCTAGTTTCTGCCCATTAGGCCTCATCAGTGACCCTCAAATATTATCAAAACTCCACAAGGGAATCAATAATCCCAAAAGACAAGAACATATAAACTACAATATGATGTAGGGCTAGGAGACTTTTTACGGCCGCCACACATTCCCAGACATCAACTGTAGAGCTGTCAACTATGTTCTATAAAAGGGTTATCCTTTGGAAGCAAGGAATACACCACAGAACTGGAGAATATAGAGAAAACTTGTAGATGGGAGAAAACTTGTACAATATTTTCTTATTTATTTTCCAAGACAAAGGCTTTGGTACTCGTTAGAATCACCTCAATGAAGCGGTTCTAACGAGCATCCACAACCTATGTTTGGAATAAGGCGAGACAAAATCATATTCATCAGAAAAAGAGGCCATTTTGGAGATGTGAAAAAATGCACTATGCCGCACGGTTGTGTTATCGTATTGGTTATCTTTATTGTTCAGTGACATTAAAGAGACCAATATCAATACGGTATGGTTGTGTTATCTTTATTGGTCAGTGAAAATAATGCGACTACAGTAAGAGTGTGTTATCTTTGTTGGTCAGTGACAATAATGAGACCTATATGAATGCAATAAGAATGTGTTGTCTTTATCGGTCAGTGACAATAATAAGACCAATATCATTACAGTATGAGTGTATTACCTTTATTGATCAGTGACAATAATGACACCAATATCAGTACAGTATGAGTGTATTATCTTTATAACACAGTAATAATGATGAGACAAATATCAATAGAGTAAGGATATGTTACCCTTATTATTTAGTGACAATCAGAGACAAATGTGAGACCAATATCAATAGAGTAAGGGTGTGTTATCTTTATTGGCCATTGACAAAATGGGACCAATATCAATACAGTAAGAGTGTGTTATCTTTATTTGTAAGTGAGAATAATGAGACCAATATCAGTACAGGAGTGAGTGAGTGAGTGAGTGAGTGAGTGAGTGAGTGAGTGAGTGAATGAGTGAGTGAGTGTGATTGAGTGAGTGTTTGAGTTTTACGTCCCACCAACAGCTAAGGTCATAGGAAGACGGTACCTCGGTTTAAAGACTCAACCGAAAGTCTGGAGAAGCCCGGGATCGATCCTGGGATCCCTGGTTTATAAGGCGGGTAGCGTTACCACTACACCGCGGAGGCTTCTATACCAGTACAGGAAGGTTGTGTCATCTTTATTGGTCAGTGAAAATAATGAGACCAATATAAATACAGTAAGACTGTTTTGTTTATTTGATTTGAGGTTTAACGTCCCCGTCAACACTGTAAAGGTCATTTGGAGACGTTGCTTCCAATTTTGTGGGACTTAAACCCAACATTGAGATGAAATGACTTCTCAAGCCCTGCCGCCCAATGAAAAGAAAGGGCTTATAAGCATGGACGCCCGACTCACACCGCTTTGCCTGGGCAGGACTAGATCCTCTAAGCGGTTTAGTAGTACTCGTGTGCGGGTCGGTTTCAGCTCTGCATGGAAGCATCATGCAGCCAACTTATTTCTTCAAGCCCCGATGGGCGGGGGCAGACAGTAAGCCTGTCATCACGTGAACAAGTCCGTGAGATGAACACCTCCTTTAATATGTTTTATAAAAGGGTTATCCTTTGGAAGCAAGGAATACACCACAGAACAAGAAAATATGAATTGTACAGTTTTCTGGGCCAGAAAAGCTAGTTTCGGCAAATTAGACCTCATCAGTGACCCTCAATATTTTCAAAATTCCACAATGAAATCAATGATCCCATAGGATAAGTCAATATTAACTACACTATGATGTAGGGCAGGACGACTGTTTACGGCCGCCACACATTCCCAGACATCAGCTGTAGTGACGTCAAATATATTCTATAAAAGTGTTATTCTTTGGAAGCATGGAATACACCACAGAACTAGAAAATATGGAGTGTACATTTACTGGGCCAGAAAAGCTAGTTTCTGCCCATTAGGCCTCATCAGTGACCCTCAAATATTATCAAAACTCCACAAGGGAATCAATAATCCCAAAAGACAAGAACATATAAACCACAATATGATGTTGGGCTAGGAGACTTTTTACGGCCGCCACACATTCCCAGACATCAACTGTAGAGCTGTCAACTATGTTCTATAAAAGGGTTATCCTTTGGAAGCAAGGAATACACCACAGAACTGGAGAATATAGAGAAAACTTGTAGATGGGAGAAAACTTGTACAATATTTTCTTATTTATTTTCCAAGACAAAGGCTTTGGTACTCGTTAGAATCACCTCAATGAAGCGGTTCTAACGAGCATCCACAACCTATGTTTGGAATAAGGCGAGACAAAATCATATTCATCAGAAAAGTAGCCAGTTTGGAGATGTGAAAAAATGCACTATGTCGCTGGGTTGTGTTATCGTATTGATTATCCTTATTGTTCAGTGACATTAAAGAGACCAATATCAATACGGTATGGTTGTGTTATCTTTATTGGTCAGTGAAAATAATGCGACTACAGTAAGAGTGTGTTATCTTTGTTGGTCAGTGACAATAATGAGACCTATATGAATGCAATAAGAATGTGTTATCTTTATCGGTCAGTGACAATAATAAGACCAATATCAGTACAGTATGAGTGTATTACCTTTATTGATCAGTGACAATAATGAGACCAATATCAGTACAGTATGAGTGTATTATCTTTATTACTCAGTGATAATGATGAGACAAATATCAATAGAGTAAGGATGTGTTACCCTTATTATTTAGTGACAATCAGTGACAAATGTGAGACCAATATCAATAGAGTAAGAATGGGTTATCTTTATTGGCCATCGGCAATATTGGGACCAATATCAATACAGTAAGATTGTGTTATCTTTATTTGTCAGTGACAATAATGAGACCAATATCAGTACAGGAGTGACTGAGTGAGTGAGCGAGTGATTGAGTGAATGAGTGAGTGAGTGAGTGAGTGAGTGAGTGAGTGCGTGAGTGAGTGAGTGAGTGAGTGTGTGAGTGAGTCAGTCAGTGAGTGAGTGTGTGAGTGAGTGAGTGAGTGAGTGTGAGTGAGTGAGTGAGTGAGTGAGTGAGTGAGTGAGTGAGTGAGTGAGTGAGTGAGTGAATGAGTGAGTGGTTGAGTTTTACGTCCCACCAACAGCTAAGGTCATAGGTACCTAGGTTTAAAGACTCAACCGAAAGTCTGAAGAAGCCCGGTATCGATCCTGGGATCCCTGGTTTATAAGGCGAGTAGCGTTACCACTACACCGCGGAGGCTTCTATACCAGTACAGGAAGGTTGTGTCATCTTTATTGGTCAGTGAAAATAATGAGACCAATATAAATACAGTAAGGCTGTTTTGTTTGTTTGATTTGAGGTTTAACGTCCCCGTCAACACTGTAAAGGTCATTTTGGAGACGTTGCTTCCAATTTTGTGGAACTTTTACCCAACATTGAGATGAAATGACATCTCAAGCCCTGCGGCCTAATGAAAAGAAAAGGGTTCATAAGCATGGACACCCGACTCACACCGCTTTGCCTGGGCAGAACTAGATCCTCTAAGCGGTTTAGCAGTACTCGTGTGCGGGTCGGTTTCAGCTCTGCATGGAAGCATCATGCAGCCCACTTATTTCTTCAAGCCCCGATGGGCGGGGGAGGACAAAAAGCCTGTCATCACGTGAACAAGTCCGTGAGATGAACACCTCCTTTAATATGTTTTATAAAAGGGTTATCCTTTGGAAGCAAGGAATACACTACAGAACTAGAAAATATGAAGTGTGCAGTTTTCTGGGCCAGAATAGCTAGTTTCGGCCAATAAGGCCGCATCAGTGATCCTCAAATATTTTCAAAATTCCACAATGGAATCAATGATCCCATAGGACGAGAAAATACAAACTACACTATGATGTAGGACAGGACGACTGTTTACGGCCGCCACACATTCCAAGACATCAGCTGTAGTGACGTCAAATATATTCTCTAAAAGTGTTATTCTTTGGAAGCAAGGAAAACACCACCGAACTAGAAAATATGAAGTGTGCGCTTTCTGGGCCAGAATAGCTAGTTTCCGCCAATTAGGCCTCATCAGTGACCCTCAAATATTTTCGAAATTCCACAATGGAATCAATAATTCCAAAAGACAAGAACATATAAACTACAATATGATGTAGGGCTAGGAGACTTCTTGTCCTTTGGGATCATTGATTCCATTGTGGAATTTTGAAAATATCTAACAGTAAGCGTGTAATATCTTAATTGGTCAGTGTGACTATAATGCGACCTATGTCAAGATAGTAGCAATGTGTAACCTTATTGGTCAGTGACAATAATGAGACCAATATCAATCCAGTAAGATTTTGTTATGTTTATTGGTCAGTGACAAAATGAGACCAATATCAATACAGTAAAGTGTGTATTATCTTAATTGGTCAGTGAAAATAATGTGACCTCTAACAATATTTTAAGAGTTTTAATATTTATTGGTCAGTGACAATAATGAGACCTGTATCAATGCAGTAAGATTGTTATATTTATGGGTCAGTGACAATAATGAGACCAATATCAAAACAATAAGAGTGTGTTATCTTTATTGGTCAGAGACAATAATGTGACCAATATTAATATAGTAAGTGTATGTTATCTTTATTGGTCAGTGACAATAATGAGACTTATATCAATGCAGTAAGAGTGTTATCTTTATTAGTTTTATTTGTTTGTTTGATTTGAGGTTTAATGTCCCCGTCAACACTAATACAGGTCAGTTTAGAGACGTTGATTCCAACCTATTTCTTCAAGCCACGATGGGCCGGGGCTGAATCGTTATTGGTCAGTGATAATAATGAGACCTATATCAATACAGTAGGAGCGCTTTATCTTAATTGGTCTGTGGCAATAATAAGACCTATATAATTACAGTAAAGGTGAGTTTTCTTTCTTGGTCAGTGACAATAATGAGACCAATATCAATTAGTAACGGTGTGTTATCTTTTTGGATAGTGACAATAATGAGACCAATATCAATACACTGAGGATCTGTTATCTTTATTGGTCAGTGACAGTCATGAGACCAATATCAAAACAGTAAGGCTGTGCTTTCTGTATTGGTCATTTACAGACATGAGGCCAGGGTGTGTTATAGTTATTTGTCAATGACAGTCATGTGACCAATATCAATACAGTAAGGGTGTGTTTTCTTTATTGGCCAGTGACAATATTGAGACCAATATAAACACAGCAAGAGTGTGTTATCTTTATTGGTGAGTGTCAATATTGAGACCTAGATCAATACAGTAAGCGTATCTTTATTTGTCAGTGATAATAATGAGACCTATATTTATACAGCTAGATTGTGTTATCTTGATTGGTCAGTGACAATAATGAGACCAATATCAATACAGTAAGGACGTGTTATCTTTATTAGTCAGTGACAGTTATGAGACCAATATCAATTTAGTAAGGGTGTGCGGTCTTTATAGGTCAGTGACGGTCATGAGACCAATGTTAATACACTAACTGTGCGTTAACTTTATTTGTCAGTGACAACAATGAGACCAATATAAGAACAGTAAGGGTGTTTTACCATTATTGGTCAGCGACAATAATAAGACCATTATCAGTACAGAAAAGGTGTGTTACCTTTATTGGTCAGTGACAATACTGAGACCAATATCAGTACAGAAAGGGTGAGTTACCTTTATTGGTCAGTGACAATAATGAGACCAATATCAGTAAAGTAAGGGTGTGTTACCTTTATTGGTCAGTGACAATAATGAGACCAATATCAATACAGTAAGGGTGTGTTACCTTTATTGGTCAGTGACAATAATGCGACCAATATCAATACAGTAAGGGTGTGTTAACTTTATTGGTCAGTGACAATAATGCGACCAATATCAGTACAGTAAGGGTGTGTTACCTTTATTGGTCAGTGACAATAATGCGACCAATATCAATACAGTAAGGGTGTGTTAACTTTATTGGTCAGTGACAACAATAATTATAATAATCTGAATAGCTTGTTCCCAATTAAGTAAGAGGGTTGTGTTTGTTCGGAGATGTTGCACTGATGAGTTAGGTGGCCTTCATGCGGACTGAACAAATTATTTGTCTGAATCGGAACGGCTTTGTTGGTTAGATGTATAAATGAAATAGAATCATTGATGATGAGCAGAAACGCACACAGCACAAAGCCAGAAGTAGGGCATCACCATCAAAGCTGTCTTCCTCTAGCCTCTGTTGATCTATTTGCAACGGTTCAGAGCTAGAATCGGTCAAACAAGCCATCTTAGAATACACACAAAGTTACATTTCTCAAATTAAATGTGATTAAAGCTGGTCATTGTCAGAAATAACAAGCGAACTATTATAGCAATACAATAAGGATGTTTTAACTGCATTGGTCAGTGACAGTAACGTGACTAACAGCAACAAAATTTGGACGTTTTAGTTTTGGTTGTTTGATTTGAGGTTTAACGTCCCCGTCAACACTGTATATGTCATTCTGGAGACATTGCTTCCAATTCTGTTGGACTTTTACCCAACATTGAGATGAAATGACATCTCAAGCCCTGTCGCCCAATGGCACCAATCACGGTTGACAACTTTGCTTCCCTCTTTAATTTCAAGCCGGTGGTTCAGGCCTCAGATTCTATGACGGTTCCAACGTCAATAGAGAGATCTAATTCAAGGTAATGTTGGTTGGTGCCTGATGCTCTGTCTCTGGTCGGACCCATCGGAGTCTAACTGTTGGTTTTCTTTTGCTCCAACATTTCAGTGGATTCTTGCTGTCGAGTCCTCACCGTTGTTTCATCTCTGTGGTTGTTTGATTATTTGTGTTCATGGAGATGTTGCACTGATGAGTTAGGAGGCCTTCATGCGGACTGAACAAATTATTTGTCTAGATCGCGACGTAAAATCAAGTTAAGCCCCCCAGTGGAATTCGTTTCACTGACCGTTGCAAGGCGGTTCTTCTGTCGCGGTATATATATATTTTCGGTTATGGTTTGTCTGAAGTTTGGAGGCCTTCATGCGGACTGAGCAAATTATTTGCCTAAATCGCGACGGAAGTAGGGGCGAGCATTGTGGCCACGTAAAATCGATTTAAGCCCCCCAGTGGAATTCGTTTCCGCTGACCGTTCCAAGGCGGTTCTTCTGTCGCGGTTTATTTTTGTTATGGTTTGTCTTTGAGTGTTTGTGTCGCTTATGTTATTTTATTTTGGATAGCCTATTGGCCATTTTGTGGAAAAGTAACTGTCCTTATGGCTTTCCGCTGTTGGTGTTTCCATAAGGGTCTGTTGTTTCATGTTTGTGTGGATTTCCCTTTGGTGTCTGTGATGAGAGCTGTAGGTTGATTGTATCGATTCCTGATCATTGCCTCCACTTCTATTTTATAAGCATGGGCGGTCAGGCTCGCACCCCTTTGCCTGGACAGGCTTAGATACTCTAAGCGGTTTACCAGTCCTCGTGTGCGGTAAGGTTTCAGCTCTGCGCGGAATCATCATGCAGCCCATCTACTTCTTCAAGCCCCGATGGGCGGGGCGAAGGACGTTTTAGTTTACTGGTCATTGACACTCATGTGCCCAATAGCAATACACTTCGGAAGATTTAACTTTATTGGTCATGGGACCAATAGCAATACAGTTTACTTTATTGGTCAGTGACCAATAGCAATTCAGTAAGGATGTTTCAACTTTATTAGTAAGTGACAATCCTGTGACCAACATCAATACAGTTTTAACTTTTTAACTTTATTGGCTAGTGATACGCATGTGACCAATTGCAATACTGTTTGGACATTTTAACCTCATTGGTCAGTGGTAGTCATGTGACAAATTGGAATATAATCTGGACCTTTTAAATGTGTTGGACCGTGGAAGTCATGAGACAAATAGCAATATAGTTTGGACGTTTTAACTGTATTGGTCAGTGACAGCCATTTGAACAACAGCAATACATTTTGGACATTTCAACTTCATTGGTCAGTACCAATCATGCGTCTAATAGTTATAAAGTTTTGATGTTCTCACTTACTTGGTCAGTGACAGTCAAGTGACTGGGATTTTTTTGTTTGTGATAGTCATGTAACCAATAGAAATACAGTTCGGTCGTTTTAACTTTTGGTCAGTGACAGTCATGTAACCAATAGAAATACAGTTCGGTCGTTTTAACTTTTTTGGTCAGTGACAGTCATGTAACCAATAGAAATACAGTTCGGTCGTTTTAACTTTTGGTCAGTGACAGTCATGTGACCAATAGAAATACAGTTCGGTCGTTTTAACTTTTTTGGTCAGTGACAGTCATGTAACCAATAGAAATACAGTTCGGTCGTTTTAACTTTTGGTCAGTGACAGTCATGTAACCAATAGAAATACAGTTCGGTCGTTTTAACTTTTTTGGTCAGTGACAGTCATGTAACCAATAGAAATACAGTTCGGTCGTTTTAACTTTTTTGGTCAGTGACAGTCATGTAACCAATAGAAATACAGTTCGGTCGTTTTAACTTTTTTGGTCAGTGACAGTCATGTGACCAATATAAATACAGTTCGGTCGTTTTAACTTTTTTAGTCAGTGACAGTCATGTGACCAATAGCAGCAATACAGTTTGGATGTTTTACTGATCTGTGACAGTCGTGGATACAATGACAATACAGTTTGGAAGTTTTAACTTTATCGGTCACTGACGTCATTTTACCAATGGCAATACAGTTTGGATGGTTTAACTCCATTAATCAGCGGTAGGCATGTGACCAATAGCAACACAGTATGGCTTTTTAATAAATCAGTGGTAGTCAGTAGACCAATTTCAGAACTGTTGCACACAGCGACAGGTAGTAACATAACGTGACGTCAAATACCACGTAAAGAACTCGCGCGTTATCTCATTGAATATGAACCGACTTCAACAGCGAAGACTAAAAGACGGGAGACTATTATAAACGTAAACGTTAGACGGCAAACTAATTCCTTTAGGAATTGCCAAATGTGCACGACGTCGAAATTTTCGATAAACAACGTTTAATGTTATCGGTTGACGTACACCTGTTGAGACGTTACCGTCAGTAATGTCAGTAACATGTTAATATTTCCTAGATTTTGACCTTAGCCCCGCCCCCAGACATGATGTCAGGGGTGTGTTCTTTTGAAATCTAAGAAGATCCTCTCGGTTATGCAGGTTCAATATATGAATGCTTTGTGACGAGAGAATGTATGTATAAGCATTTGAAAAACTTAATCACAGTATTACAATGGTGTACTAAATTCTGACCTCTAGCCCCACGCGGGGGCATGAACCCAGGGCCATGTTCTCTTTGAAACTCAGAAGACGCCCCCAGGTACCCAATTTCCAAATACAGTAGAACTTCGATATCTCGAACACCGATGGCTCGTTTACCATGGATGTGTCGAGCCCATTCTTGAGCCCCTAGCGAAATCCTCTACGTGGGGGATAATTAAGGAGATTTTAGTCTTGTATCTTGCAAATGTATGCTGTGTGTACTCATTAGAATCGCCTCGATGAGGCGATTCTAATGAGTACACACAGCATACATTTTCATTATAGAACACCGAAAAGATGACTAAAAGTATCTCGTTATGCCTCCTGACAGTTACCTCAGTGGCTCGAACTACCCCTGTCTCGAAGAGATATTCGAGGTCCCAAAGGTGTTTGAGCCATTGAAGTTCTACTGTAAGAATGTTCCGAGATGAATGAATGTCAAGATAGCATTTAAAGAAAACTTTAACGCAGTGTTACGGTAACGAGACCGCAAACTCAACGCAAAAGCAAACGAACACGCACGCGGACGAGCGGGTTGGCAAGCTAACAAAACAGTCAACCATAAAAACTGTACTGATGGGATGTGCCTGTTTGATCTTCACACGTATATTATCAGAATCTGATATGGGTATGAGGGTTGGTTAGGAAAATCCGTTCCGAGGGTCACAGTTCGGCATCAGAGGCTTGCCGAGGTATGTCGAGAAGTAATCAATAGGGACGGATTTTCTACACACCCCTTACACCCATGTTAGATTCTTTTCCTTGCATACCTTGTAATTCTGAGCGCGGTTTTTAATAATGCAGTCTCTTCGTTTGTCGTCGTCTGCCATATTGTGATGGCAGTGGTGTGATTTTAGTGACGTTACGTAACCGTAACGTGTTGTGATACCATTTGAGATATTTTCACGAAACTTTACAGATATACACGACATGCAGAACCTATGAACCATAACTCTGATTTTGGGATCGACAGGTTTATCAATTGACTCAAATTATAAAGCAAAGAACTAAAATCGTGCCGTTGTTCACGTGACCACTTTTGGGAAACCAAGATTACGGTTATTAATAGACCTGTACTTATTTTATCGACATTAGGTCAGTTGGGTTTTCAACAGCGCTATACGAAATCCAATAATGCGCTCTTTGTGTCGACTGGCTTACTAGTTGACTCAATGAAATAAAGCAAAGAACTGAAATGCTGTTGTCCATGTGACAGTTGGTATAGCAATAGCGCTATACGAAATCCAATAATGCGCTATTTATACACGGCACTAATTTTAGCTTCTATCAGCATCGATTATCTGACATCACAATTGAGGTTTAAACCTCAGTCATGGTCACTATGAAACCAGTTTTGCAAATAGTGTAAGCCTGTTTAGACGTCTCGTTCTGCAATGTCCGCTCTGGACCTACCCCGTTTGCCAGTATCCCGTTCCGTGGGTCTCAGGTTCAAATGTTTTTGTTTCTTTTGTACTTTTTGTTTTTTCTTTTTTTTTACGTTCTTTTCACACATCAAAGTAAAAAAATACACAAAAAACTAATCAATCACTGAAGGTGATGAATGCCCTCGCCAAACGCCTCTTGCTTGACCTATGGAGTAAACAGACTAAACTACATAGTGCAACATTCTCCAAGAAACATATGGCTAAATGTTTAAGTCGTTCAAGGGGAAATGATTCTGGAAAAAAAGCGGCTGGATCAATATCATGTTGTTCAATGCATGTCTGAACTGTGTTGCAATTTTCAATGTCCTGAACCAAATACTGTAGGAGTTATGGAGCATCACAAAAACACGCCTATATACTTTTGACCCCCATGAACCCCACTTTATGTAGTAAAACTGGGGTTTCTGGGGTATACCTTATTTTTCTTATTTCTGCTCTAAAATATAGATTGTGGGTACTTGTTAGAACCGCCTCGATGAGGCGGTTCTAACGAGTGCCCACAATCTATATTTTTAACAGAAATAAGAAAAATATAACAATTTTTCATCATAAATAGTTCATATGTTCGGCGATAAAGGTGGCAATGTATTTGTATAGGCATGTTTGCGTAATGGACACGAACAGTACTATTTAACCTCCGATGCTACTCATATGGCAAAAAAATGGTTTAAGTCGTTCAAAGGGGGACCTACTTCTGTAACAAGGGGCTGGATCAGAATCTTATTCCTTTAGGCACATAATCAATGTTGAGTCAATTTCCTGCATCAAATATCATAACGAAATCACGCCTTATCAAATACATTGTAATTTTTACCGCCGAAAACAACAAACATTTTCAGCTGAAAAATCGTGATATTTTTCTTGTTTCTGCTCAAAATGTAGATTGTGGGTACACGTTAGAACCGCCTCATCGAGGCGGTTATAACGAGTACCCACAATCTATATTTTAGACAAGAGATAAGAAAATTAAGGTTTACCCCCGTAAACACCAGTTTTACTATATGAAAGTGGGGTTGAAGGGAGTCAAAATTATATAGGCGTGTTTTCGTGATGCTATAGGAGGAGTTGTGGGTGGAGATACGAACATAACTATTTAACCTCATATACTAGAAATGTTTAAGTCGTTCAAGGAGACATTATTCAGCAATAAGGGATTTTATCAGAATTCTGTTTCCTTAATGCACATATGCAATGCATGTCTGAACTGTGTTGGAAGTAACAATGCCCTGCATCAAATACTGTAGGAGGAGTTGCAGAGACAGGAACAGTACTATTTACACTCATTTGCTAAAATACGGCCAAATGTTTAATTAAGACGTTCAAGGGGGCATAACTATGCAATAAGGGGCTGGATAAGAATCCCGTTTCCATTGTGCACATTTCCAATGCATGTCTGAACTGCGTTGCGGGTTTCAATGCCCTAGATCAAATACTGTAGGAGCAGTTGCAGAGACAAGAAGTTCAACAGTACCACAATATTTGTTGAACAGACTTACGTACTTACGGACCACTGTATGCCCCTCCTCACTTCTTGGCCGGGGCATAAACACAGAACACCCGGAGAAGAATCCATTGCAGAACTTAGCGTGCTCAAATGCGGCCACAGCGGTAAGAGACCTAATGATGAAGATTCAGCGCTCCTACCCACAAGGCCACAGAGAACCAAACAAAATGGGCTAATATTCAGCTGTTGGTTTCACAGCTACCAAAATGATCCTAAGTGCAGGTCCAGGTCCCGGTCTAGGCAATGCCTAGATATGTCAGAATCAGGACAGGAATCACATGTTGGGTTTGACAAACAGTGTCGACCCAGATAGACGCCACTGTGGAACCCGGGAAGGGACATGAATTTTTTTTTAATATGTTGTGCGAACAAGATATTAAGTTGTGCGAACAAATTATCTTGTGTGCACAAGATAACATGTTGTTCGCACAAGATATATAGATATTATCTTGTGCGGACAACACAATTTATCTTGTGCGGACAACATATTATCTTGTGCGCACAACATATTTCTTGTTTGCACAACATAGATCTTGGGAAGTTGTGCGAACAAGATATTATCTTTTGAGGACAAGATATTATCTTGTTCGCACAACATATTATCTTGTGCGCACAACTTATAGAATAAAAAAAATCATGTCCCTTCCCGGGTTCCGTACGCCACAGAAAAAAAAAACATTTGATCACGGTCTACAATAATTTCTTAAAATACTGGGATTTCAGGGTTGGACGGTCGACAAATCAGTGCTGTCACTACAACCCTTAAGGTGCGACTGTTTATGTCGTCTGCTTTATATACTTTTCAAACTTTTTACACCTATTTTTGCATCTAGGCAAACAGTGATGATGCTGATCAAACTGCTCATAGTGGAGCTGTTCGCTCTGGGTCCACATTGTTTGCAATAATGGCAGGCAGTAGAGAACAAAGCAGATGAGAATTGTTGCGATTGGCATCTTAAGGGTCTATCGAATTGAAACGAAATCAACCGAAGCCCGCTGACGGACCTACGCGAACACTTAACCCGTATCTGCTGTTCACGACAACCCCTATCTTTGCAAACAGTCTAGATCCAGATCAGATGGCTTCTGAAGAAGGCATCTGATCAGGATCTACACTGTTTGGCATTTAGTTTATGAATTTGTAGCAATAAATTAATTCAAGTAATTTGATTGGCTGATAGACAGAAATGGGTGGGGCTTAAATGAATATTCAGTAAGATAAGGGTTAACATTTTTAGCTTAATTCAGGCCAGCAAAACAAGCCTTACGACATACATTTAATAAAAAGGCAGTTAAGTGGTCCAAATGTTTTGCCCCGAAAAAAAAACAACTTTCCAGCAAAGCTTGTTTTGCATTTACGCTTGAGCTCTATCAATGGAATATTGTAAATGCAGTAAGATGAATCTGTTGTGTTGCCCTTTTTTGTACCAAATGGAATCTTCCTCCTTATATATAGCATGAGTCCATTTCCAAATTTAGGGGTGTCAGGTTATGTTTTCTTCAAAATTGACTAAGAAAATGGCTGAACTTTTTGCAAACCGTGTAGGCCCTGATCAGACGCGGCACTGTTTGCCCTGGTACCCGTTTTGGGGTTTCCGGTACTAAATGGGTTAGTTTTGTTTGTTTGATTTGAGGTTTAACGTCCCCGTCAACACTGTAAAGGTCATTTTGGAGACGTTGCTTCCAATTTTGAGGGACTTTTACCCGACATTGAGATGAAATGACATCTCAAGCCCTGTCGCCCAATGAAACCAATAGGATTTATTAGCATGGACGGTCCGCCTCGCACCGCGGTTCCTGGACAGGCTTAGATCCTCTAAGCGGTTTACCAGTACTAGTGTGCGGGCCGGATTCAGCTCTGCGTGGAAGCATCATGCAGCCCATATATTTCTTCAAGCCCCTATGGGCGGGGGCAGCTAAATGGGTTAGTACATACGTACATGATGTATACTGAAGCTGAAATTGTTTTGGGCTGGATCAAGAAAGCCATCACGAAAACACGCCTATATTATTTTGACCCCCTATTACACCACTTTTATATAGTAAAACTGGGGTTTACAGGGGTATACATTATTTTCCATATTCCTGCTCTAAGACATAGGTTGTGGGTACCCGTTAGAACCACCTCGAGAACCGCCTCGTCGAGGCGGTTCTAACGAGTACCCACAACCTATGTTCCGAGCAGAAATAAGAAAAATATCACAATTTTTCATCTTAAAATTTTCATTTTTTCGGCGATAAAGGTAGCAATGTATTTGTATAGGCGTGTTTGCGTAATGTAAAACTAAAGATAAATCAAGTGGAGAACCTCCAAAATGCTATTAGTGCAACAACGGCTCCTGACTGGTGAATTATCAAACCTTGATTAGATACATAAACAGACGCCACACAAGGCAACATAGGTGTCTGATCAGGTCTACACTTAAAATACTGGCGTCTTAGGGTTGAACAAAAAGTCTAAGTTCAGGACAATTTTCCCAGCCTAAACTCAGAGACAGTAAACCCACCATCACGGAAACACGCCTATATAATTTTGACCCCCACCCCCCCCCCCCGTACCCTACGTTTATATAGTAAAACTAACTGGGGTTTGCCGGGGTAAACCATATGTTTCTTATTTCTGTTCTTAAATGTAGATTGTGGGTACTCGTTAGAACCGCATCATCGAGGCGGTTCTAACGAGTATCCACATTCTATATTGAAAGCAGAAATTGGAAAAATATCACAACTATTCATCTTATTTTTTTATTTGTATTTATTTATTTATTTATTTATTGCGGTAAGGTTTACAATACATTCGCATAGGATTGTTTTCGTAATGCAGTACTCTCAGTGCTTTGATTCTACTTTTGGACCCTTGAACATAGCCATTTCCATCATGTAATTGTGTCCGCTCCAAAACTCTGGCTCTGTTGGACAGATCTTCATGAAACGTCATACAGGCGTTTGAATGTTAAACATAGTCATTTCTACCTTGTACTCATGTCCTCTCTGTAATTTGAAAACTTGACCCATTGAAAAAATAGATTGGGCTGCCATGATTCTTCCACGCAGAGCTGAAGCCGACCGCACATGCGTACTGATAAACCGCTTAAAGGTTCTAAGCCTGCCCAGAAAAAGTTATGCGAGTCGGACCGTCCAAAAATATAAACCCTATTGGTTTCATTAGGCGACAGGCTTGAGATGTCATTTCACTTCAGTGTCGGTTAAAAGTCCGTAAAAATCGGAAGCAGCGTCTCCAAAATGACCTGTACAGTGTTGATTGGGACGATAAACCTCAAATAAAACAAAAACAAAATAAGTTGAAAACTATTCTAGATATTTTCATGAAATCTCTCAAAAATGTAAAGCACTATGAGACGACATACAGAACACAAGAACCATAACTCTTGTTAACCTACTTCTGAAATTTTGGCCTTTAGAACCTATTAAATATTGAAAATAGCCATTTCTCTGTGTTTGCTCTGTAAGTTAGAAACCGTTTCAAAACATTTTGATGAAACTTCACAAAAATGTAACGCATTATGAGTTGAGGTTTAGAACACATTTACGTAACTGTATCTCATCTACGTATACGTCTGGAGTTACGGCCCTTTGAATGCCGAAAAGGTGATTTCTGTAATATATTTCTGTCCGCTCCATAACTTCTTTTGAGACATTTTCTTGAATGTTTATGCAAATGTTCTCACCATGATATGTTATACAGAAAACAAGAACCATAACTCTGAATTATCTGCTTTTGCAATCACCTCCCTTTGAACATTGAAAATAGTGCGCCTGGTCACAAACTTGTGCCCTTTCTACAATAAGAAATTTTCTTGAAGCCTTGGAAAAATGTGAAAAACAATACAAGATAAAATGAGCACAAGAACCGTAGTCATATTTTAAGTTATGGCTCTTTGAACATTTAAAGTAACAGTTTCTGTGATATATTTGTATCTACTCTGTAAATTCAAAAACCCAAGAGGCAAGAGTTGTCTTCCTTGTTCATTACACCTCGTCTCAATGCCATTCATGCACCTGAAATTTCCATAGGGTTTGGGAGTTATGGTCCAGACACGGTTTACTATAAGGAACTAAGTCAAGGGCAGATAATTCAAAAACCAAAAGAGCAAGATTTGTCTTCCTTGTTCATAGCACATCGTCTCAATGTCATGCATGCACCTGTAAAGTTTTATAAATATATTCCATAAGATTTTGGAGTTATTGCCAGGACACATTCTACTATAAGGAACTTAGTCAATGGGCAGATAATTCAAAAACCAAAAAAAGCAAAAGTTGTCTTCCTTGTTCATGACACACCGTCTCCATGCCATGCATGCACCTGTGAAGTTTCAAAAATATATTCCATACGGTTTAGGAGTTAGGGCCCGGGCACGAAGTGGTACGGACGGACATGACACATCTTCTAATTGCCATGCAGACACCTCTAAAGTTTCATAAATATATTCCATACGGTTTAGGAGTTATGGCCCGGACACAGTTTACGATAAGGAACAAAGTCAAGGGCGGATAATTAAAACAACACATAAAAGCAAGGTTTGTCTTCCTTGTTCATTACACATCGTCTCAATGCCACGTATGCACCTGTAAAGTTTTTAGAAGCCTCCCTGGTCGAGTGGTTACGCTACTCGCCTTGTAAACCAGGGGTCGCAGGTTCGATCCCGGGCTTCTCCAGACTTTCGGATGAGTCTTTAAACCGAGGTCCCGTCTCCGTATGACCTTAGCTGTTGGTGGGACGTAAAACTGAAACACTCACTCACTCACCTGTAAAGTTTCAAAAATATATTCCATTCGGTTTAGGAGTTATTGACCGGACACAAAGACGGACGGATGAACCAGGGGTTACATTGAAATCCACCATTCGGACGGACGGACAGACGAACAGGGGTCACAGTTAATGCCCTTCCGCCATTCTTCGAATAGGCGGGGGCATAATAAAGAAAAGGAAGAGTCCACTAGCATACAATGGAATTAAATGAGACTGATTTTTTTGCATATTCTAGAGTTTGCAATAAACAATTCGAACCTCTTTCAAATTGATGGCTCGATTGTCTCTAAGTGTAGGATGAAAAATTCTCTTTAATGGGTACTTAAATTTTAAGCAGTGTAGATCCTGATCAGACGCAACGTACTGCGATGTCTGATCTCTGTGTACATTGTTTGTCAATGTCCCTACGGATAGTCCTTTTACGCAGCACCCTGATGTCTCAGCGACCAGAATACCATGGCTATAAATAACCACTTCCAGGATTTCATAGACGATCAGTGATAGTCACGTGGGCACTCGCTGGGAACAGTAACTAACAGTCGATCACAAAACAGTTTTTTTTAGTCAGTTGTTCATTTAATTATTTACACGTGTTTATGCGTTTCAATTGTTTTCGACCCCAAAATATATAGCATCAGATATCTGACAGTTAGGTCAGTATATACAGTAAGAAAGTAGACATCCTACAGGCCAAAGAAGTGCCAAGGGGAATTTGTTTATTTAATGATAAGACTACTTGCTGGCTGTACAAAAATTGGTCAATATTTGATGGTGTTGTATGCTAGTTGGCTTGGTTTCCTGAGGCGAAATCTTCATCAGTGTCCTCAGGATGCAAAGGAGGTGACATATAAAGGACTTGTTCGCCCAATCTTGGAATATGGTAGTAAAATCAGGAACCCCAGTGGAGTGGTCCTTAATGAAGAAATTGAAAAAAGTTCTGAACAGAGCTGCTAGATATGTAACAAGCTTTGAATCTGGGAGCATGACTGGAATACTAGGAAATTAAGATGGGAGTCTCTAAAGAAAAGGATAAAAGCCGATAGGCTCATGGTTTTATACAGAGGTCTAAAGGGTGCTGCCACCATTCCAACAGATACCTTATTCCCCAAGCTAGGCACTATAGAAATCACCATTCATTGGCGTTCCAGACTCTTACTACAAGGAGACTCGTTCTTCCCCAGAGCAATTAGAGATTGATATGTCCTTCCCGATTCGATTATTTTGACAGCTGAAGGTGCGATGATTGTGTAGCTAAGTTTACCTCTTTGGTTAGAGCTAGGGACTAACTTCCCATATCATAGGTCCTGGTGTATGAATGCCATTTGACGTGTCACCAATGAGGAGGTTCTAACGAGCACCAAAAACCTATGTTCTGAGTATAAATAAGAACAATATCACAAATTTTCATCAAAACAAGAGCTGTCACTATAGGTGATCAATGCCCAACCCCCCCCCCCCACACACGCCCCCCATGGGAGCAAAATTCTGAGTTTTTGCAAATTTTCAAGGGGAGATAATTCAGCCAAAAATGACAACAGAGTTATGACTCTTGGTCAGAATGTAGCCCTTGTGATGGTGAATAAGAGTGTGAAGTTTCATGGGGCTAGGTCAAATACTTTGAAGTTATAATCAAGGTTAAAGTTTTTGTGACAGACAGACAGACAAACAAACATACGTGACGGACAGACAGACAGACAGACAAACAGACAGACAGGGCAAATACTATATGCCCCCCCCCCCACCGAATCAAAGGTTCTCGGGGGGGGGGGGGCATAAAAATAAAATGCACTTTATCATATGACGTCGCGTCTGAGAGTGTAATACCACCATGTTATATTTTCGATAATCCACTAATGGATTAAATATGCAAATTAGCTAGATACGTTCCGTAACGTTATATGTAAGACGTCCTTAACGACGTCGCGTTTACTAATGGCGGAATATTGATATTTTTGTAAAACAATCGTGAATAAAATGTCATCTGATTAATAGAATCTTTCATTCGTGCTGATGTTTTATTGAATTTATTAAACTCGTTGAGGAAAAGGAACAAAATGCTCGGCAAGCCTCGCATTTTATCCCTTTTCCTCAACTCGTTTAATAAATTCAATAAAACACGAGCACTCATGTAAGATCCTCTATATATCACACAGATGTATTGTCGTAATGAAGTCCATTCTTACGCTTTCGAAAGACATCCTAAAATTTGCCATTACCTTGAAAATAAGTCAACTCAAACACTATTCCATAGTTCTGGTCAACCATTTCATATAGTCTTCATAGGTTTGCATTCAATCAGTGAGCACGTATCCTGAAATTGAACTTAAACACTTATAATATCAAACAAACCGATATATTTTAAAAGACAATTCGCTTGACATGTCAGGCGAAAGTCATATTGCCATACAGATGAAGAAAGGGCGGAATGCCTGAACGATTATTTTTCGTGGATATTCACAATAAATGACACTGGAGTTCAGATGCCTAATTTTGAATCTAAAACTAGAAACTCGTTAAGTGATATAACATGCTCAGCTCTAGAAATTTCAAATTTTATTAATTTATTAAATTCAAATAAAGCGACCGGTCCTGATCTAATTAGTAGCAAAATGTTAAAGACACTAGCAAACGAGATTTCAATTTCGTTGGAAATCCAGTTTAATAGGGTGTTTAGAGAGGGGGTGTTGGGAGATATATGGAAAGGGTCTCATGTCTTGCCTTTGCCTAAAAAGGAGGACTTAACCCTTTTCCACTCAGGGATTTTGTGAATCTCGCTGATTTTCACAGTGTTGGCTAATTGGCCGAAACTAGCTAGTCTGGCCCAGAAAACATGTACACTTCATATTTTCCGGTTCCGTTGTGTATTCCTTGCTTCCAAAGGATAACCCTTTTTGGAACATATCTAACGTCACTACAGCTGGTGTCTAGGAATGTGTGGCGGCCGTAAAAAGTCTCCCTGCCCTACATCAAAGTGTAGTTTATATTTTCTTGTCCTTTGGGATCATTGATTCCATTGTGGAATTTTGAAAATATTTGAGGGTCATTGATGAGGCCTAATTGGCCGAAACTAGCTAGTCTGGCCCAGAAAACATGTACACTTCAAATTTTCCGGTTCTGTTGTGTATTCCTTGCTTCCAAAGGGTAACCCTTTTAAGAACATATTGCACCTGACAGCCACTTCAACTAGCCATTGTTTCATAATGGATGGTCTGTTTTACACCAAACTCGGTATGAATGTTCATTGGGCAGTAGCCTTTCAAATGCAACCTTTCATGACTTGATCATTGTTGTCATGGGAGAGGGGGCATCTCAAAGTTGGCAAAAAGGGTGTTTTCACATGAATTTTTGACCACATTTTAATCTTCACACAGCTGTCAAGGCAACAATTAAGGTGTTTGGCATTGGCCATTTTCAGTTTGCAGCATGTTTTATCAGCATCAATTTTCAGGCATTTATGACCTCAGACACCCTCAGATATAAATTTTAGCAGCCGGTTGGGCCATAAACCCAAAATTGTTCGGGATGTGAGGGGGGGATTGCCCCCCCCCTTCAATCCCCCCAGAATATGTTCAGTGGGGAGGCGCGCGAAAAAAAAAACAGGTCACTTTTTTGCCCAACAAATCCTAAAGCAAACATAACTATCCAGGGGGAGAAATGCAGATTTTAGGTGCTTCTGGGGCTTAAAATGGGGCGGGGACGTAGCCACTTAAAAACACGTATCTAGGTGGGAAAGGATTAACAAAAGTAACAAACTTCAGATCGGTCTCCCTACTTAGCGGAATAGGTAAATTACAAGAAAGAAAAATACATACAAACATTTACAACTTTCTACATAATACATTACGAAAACACGAATACACAGCAATATTTTAAGCCGAAACATGAAGAATTTATGATGAAAAATTGTGATATTTTTCTTATTTCTGCCATAAGAAAAAAAAGGTTCACCCTTGTAAACCCTAGTTGTACTATATAAAAGAGGGGTTCAAAATTATATAGGTGTGTTTTCGTGATGAGAATCTTTTATACAAATACCAATCTGGCTTTCTACCTAATCACTCCACTACTTATCAACTTGTAGATATATATCAGCATATCTGTCAAACGTGCGATAATATTAAATTTTCGTGTATGATATTTTGTGACGGCTCTAAGGCATTCGACAGGGTTTGGCACGAAGGCCTAATGTCATAAATGGTCACTTACTTAACTGGATCGTAATAGATCCCAGAAAGTAATAATTAAATCCTCTACTTCCTCGGCTAGGTAAACTAATGCTGGGGTATCCCAGGTTCTGTTCTTCGGCCCCTATTGTTCTTAGTTTATGTAAACGATATTACAGATTTCCCTATTAAGCTTAACCAGACTTTTTGCTGATGATAGCTCTTTACTCTATTCAGCTTCATCATTGGAAGATCTTATTTTATCAGCATGGGCAAAACAATGGCTAGTTACTTTTAATTCACTAAAGACAGAAGCAGTTCTTTTTACTTTAAAACCTTTTGAGCAGTTTCCAGATATAGTTTTTGACGGAACCCGAATAAAATTTGTCCCGGAACATAAGCATTTAGGTCTAACATGAAGTTGTTATGGTCAATGGTGAAAACATTATCTCAAGCGCAGCATAAGTAACTGAGATAATGCGTAAACTTAAATATACATTTCACAGGGTTGCACTTGACCAAATTTATTTATCGTATGTACTTCCCATTATTGAGTATTCTTGCATTGTTTCGGATGGATTGTCAGCCCAAGACTGCCAGTCCTCGGAAAAACTACAGCACGAAGCAGCTCGCATTGCAACGGGTCATACTAGGTCGATATCACTAGATAAACTTTAGGAAAGGGCTATTGCCAGTTAACTGGCAATAGCGGTTTTACGTATAAATGGTTATTGCCAGATAATTGGCAATAACAATTTTAACGTAAAACCGCTATTGCCAGTTGGCTTGCATAATTATTTCATTCCCGTCATTACGTGTTCAGTAACTACTGTTATGCCTGTAAAAGCTTACATGCATATGCTTGTTCTAGAGTGATTGGTCTTGTGTAACTCGACTAAGATACGAATCGTTGCTGTATGGCAAAGCATTTCAATATTTTGCACTATTATATGCATTGTCGACTTAATTTAGTATTTTATTCAACTCGTTTTGGGAAGATGTGGATATTTTTTCTGAATGTTTCTGCTATGGACAGCATCAATTAATATTTCAGTTTTTCTAATTGCTGTTCAAAACATAGATCATGGATACTATTTAGCCCAGAATACCTTTTTATGGCGTTATAAAAAGGCATCTTCAAACATAGCCACTGAACACACAACGTGAATGTATCACCATAGCAACGTCTTTGTAGCAACATGACGTTGCATCGACGTTTGTGCGACGTTACCTAGACGCCATGTGCCCGCTGTGATTAAACTGATCTGCCTTATTGGTGGCACGGACCACATTTATATTTGGTGGCTTTCATGCGAGTATACACGGCCTATGTTTTAGAACAGAAACTACGTAGATCAACAGTCGATGTTATACCATCGCAAATTCCCGCTTTTTCTATGAATAACACAAATGACTATGTTTTAGCTAGCCAAAACTACCTGTAAGTTAAAATAGATGCGAAGAACATTCTGACTGATAAGCAAAGTTTCAGAAGTGTACGCAACTCTTATAGTTTAGAAGATATGGCAAAGTTATACTCTTTGACCTGTTGACCTTGGGGTTATGTTGAGGTCCACCAACAGTATCCCAATTTATTCTATATTCAAACAGCCATCCAGAAGTGTAACTCCAATAGTTAAGACGATATGGCAAAGTCATACTTGTTTACCTTTGACCTTGGGGTCATGTTGAGGTCAAGGTCACACGGAAAGTATCCAAATTTATTATATATTCCAAGGGCCATCCAATAACCAAAGTTTCAGAAGTGTAGCTCCAATAATTTAGGAGATATGGCAAATCATACTTTCTGACCTTTGACATTGGGGTCATGTTGAGGTCAAGGTCACAAAATAGTAGCCCACTGCCATCTACATACCATTTACTATCCACATGCAAAGTTTCAAAAGTTTTACTTTAGTGGTTGCAGAGGAGATCCATTTACAAGAAACGTGACGGACGGACAGACGGTACGAAAACAATATACACGATTTTTCTTCGAAAAAGCGGATATAATAAGAAGAGATGTAATCTTTGTAATCCCAGCTTCATTACAGAAACACCCAACATACAGAAAACCATTCTTGAACTCACTAGTAACAAATATTTTGCATGGAAATAAATATGATTGCTCAGGCAGACTAAGGTTGATGTTAAATATCTAAATTAACGAAGACACCTAGGCATGGTTTAGTGTAATACATAGTAGAACTGTGGTTTACAGGTGCATACATTATTTTCCTTATTTCTGCACTAAAAACATAGATTAGAGATACTCGTTTGTTCCTAATGTCTATGTAAAAAATTTGGAAATTATCATTTTTTTCGGTAGTAAAATTTTCAACTACTCGTATTTGAATAGGCGCCCTTTGGTAATGAATATTTCATTGCAATGACTAGTTGAGTTTTAATAATGTTGTTTTTACCGAGTAGAAAATAATGGACACATAAAGAGAGTCTTTAATCCATTCGCATACATGTAGAACTACAACAGACAACTGATCTATGCAAGCTGCATTTTTTAGCATATAGCTTATAATATTAGATGGGTATATGCCACTTGTTTTTGATATAACCTTTTAACTGGTAATAGCGGTTTTACGTTAAAATGACTATTGCCAGTTATCTGGGTGTTATATTTCGGATTTGGTAAGTTTGTTTGTTTGTTTGATTTGGGGTTTAACGGCCGAGTCAACACTATTTTAGGTCATTTTGAGCCGGGCAGTTTACACTTTCCTTGGCAGGCTTATACGTAAGCGGTTAACCAGTGCAGTGCACATTCTTTCGCCAGAAACTGCCAACTGCCCTTCTTGAATCAGCGGAAGGGAGAGAATGATCGTAGAAAAGATTCACGATCAATCTCAACGAAAGAATGTTGCCGACCCCGACAGGCATCGAACTCGCGTCCTCCTGATCACCAGTCAGACGCGCATTCAACTGAGCTACCGAGGCCGGTCATCCCATCTTCTGTCCCTTGACAATAACCTTCGTGAAACACCTAATCTAAATTCTTTTAACCATTATCTTGCATCACGACAACCCTATCTTTGCAAACAGTGTAGATCCCGATCAGAAGAAGCCATCTGATCAGGGTCTACACTGTTTGGCATTCAGTTTATGAATTTGTAGCAATAAATTACATCAAGTAATTTGATTGGTTGATAGACAGAAATGGGTGTGGCTTAAATGAATATTCAGCAAGATAAGGGTTAAATAGCAAGCTAAGAATTTTTATTTTTTAAACGCTTACGTTCCAACCTATTTCATGGAAGGCGAACGGTACATTTCAGCACTGCACGACAGAATAAGAAATAATTGTAGTTATCTGAAAAACGATCTGTATACAAATCACTTGGCTCAAAGTCCTAACTGCAACTGCACAGAAGTTAGCGAGGATACTGAGCATTTCTTCTTTGCTTGTTCCAATTTTACAAGAGAACGAATTACTTTCTTTCATTCGACACGGACATTTCATCCGTTCAATTAAAATAAGGTTCTGTTTGATGATACATTATCAGCTCAAGATACTGGTACCCTTTTTAAAGCCGTGCAAACGTATATTAAAAACACGGAGATTTAGCCAAAATGCTTAATTTTACTTAATTCATATTGTATAACACTTTTATTCACCATATTTGAAAGCCCCCGCCCATAGGGGCTTGAAGAAATATATGGGCTGCATGATGCTTCCACGCAGAGCTGAATCCGGCCCGCACACTAGTACTGGTAAACCGCTTAGAGGATCTAAGCCTGTCCAGGAACCGCGGTGCGAGGTGGACCGTCCATGCTAATAAACCCTATTGGTTTCATTGGGCGACAGGGCTTGAGATGTCATTTCATCTCAATGTCGGGTCAAAGTCCCACAAAATTGGAAGCAACGTCTCCAAAATGACCTTTACAGTGTTGACGGGGACGTTAAACCTCAAATCAAACAAACAATTCACCATTTTGCATTATTTGCTGGCTCCCAGCTTGCACATTGTCAATATTGGAAAAACAGATAACCAGACACCCCTGACCTTTCTGGTTACCTGTTTTTCTAACTCTGATGATAACCTTCAGACTAGGAACCAGCAAATAATGCAAATAAGGTGAATAGGTTCCTTGAAGACATGCAATTAGCAATTTATTTATTTAAGTTGTTGGTTTATCTATCTGATATAAATCTGCGTTTTATGTAGTTTGCTTGCACGTGTCATGAATAGCCATGTTCATACGTGTATGTTCTACATGTATTGAGCCCCGCCAAGAGAATTTGTGTCTTCGAGCATTCCGTCAGGACAAATTTTAACTGCGCATGCCCAGCCATTCAGAGGGGCCAGGGATATGGCTTTCTGTCTGAAGGTTCCTCTTGATTCACTGCTTGTATGAGCGAGCAGCGAAGGTTCTGGCGAGACTGCGCGGATGCGCAGGCTCGCCTGAACCTTCGCTGCTCGCATAGGCGATAAGTACCAAAATCGCTTGACGGGGCCCTATTAGTGTCAACCTTGTATAGTGAGGGCCGTAACTAATGTTGTGAGAACTTGTGACCCGACCCATTTGCGTTGTTGTAGCAACAAAATATGATTAAACTAAACTGTCTATGTTTTTTCAGCAGAAATAAGAACAAGAGCTGTCACCAGACAGCATAGCTCGCCTGTTTCGCGCCGTCAACATAGTAGGTAAAATTACTGAACCATGAAATATAGGTCAAACACACCTAGATACATTTTGAGGTCAGTGACCAGGTCGCATGGAACATATATGCCAAATATTATATTTCAGAATCACAATATTTATTATTTATAAGGCAAAATCAATGAACAATGATAATAGGTCACACTGACCTAGATATATTTCTATGTCAATCTTCTCGTCACATGGAACTTATAATTCAGGACTGAAGTTTCTAAAAAAAAATAGTATTCAATTTGGCCGAGTCACTGAATCATGAAATTTAGGTCACACTGACCAAGATATAATTTCGAGGTCAATCATGGGGTCACATGGAATAAATAATCCAGGCATGATGTTTCTTCATGAAAAATTATTAAAGATAAAAGGCAAATCACTGAACCATGAAATATAGGTAACATTGACCTAGATATATTTTGAGGTAAATCATGGGGTCACATGGAACTAATAACCCAGGTATGACATTTCTCCAAATAGTAATAAAGATAATAGGGAAAATCACTGAACCATGAAATATAGGTCACAATGACCTGGATTTATTTTGTGGTCAATAATCAGGTCACATTGAATAAATAATCCAGGTGTAACATTCCTTCATCAAATAGTATTCAAGATAATAGACAAAATCACTGAACCATGAAGTATAGGTCACAGTGACCTAGACATATTTTAAGGTCAAGCATGGGGTCACATGGGACTTATAACCCAGGTATGACATTTCTCCATCAAATAATATTCAAGATAAAAGACAAAATCACTGAACCATGAAATATAGGTCACACTGACCTAGCTATATTTTGAGGTCAATCATGGGGTCACATGGAATCAAGGTATGACATCTCTCCATCAAAAGTATTCGAGATAAAAGACAAAATCACTGAACCATGAAATATAGGTCACACTGACCTAGTTATATTTTGGGGTCAATTATCCGGTCACATGGAACTTATAATCCAGGTATGACATTTCTGCATCAAATAGTATTCGAGATAATAGGCAAAATCACTGAGCCATGAAATATAGGTCAGACTGACCTAGATATATTTTGTGGTCAATTATCAGGTCACATGGAACTAATAATCCAGGTATGACATTTCTCCATCAAATAGTATTCGAGATAATAGTCAAAATCACTGAACCATGAAATATAGGTCACAGTGACATAGATATAATTTGAGGTCAATCATGGGGTCACATGGAACTAATAACCCAGGTATGACATTTCTCCAACAAATAGTCTTCAAGATAAAAGGCAAAATCATTGGATCGTGAAATAGAGATCACCATGACCTTCACCCTTTTACACTTGAACTAATGTCACTTGGTTGGCTGATGCACACGCACGCGCACGCCATCCGAGGTGACAACAATAGCTCTCCATGTTCTTCGTACAGGCGAGCTATTCAAGATAATAGACAAAATCACTGAACCATGAAATATAGGTCACAGTGACCTAGACATATTTTAAGGTCAAGCATGGGGTCACATGGGACTAATAACCCAGGTATGACATTTCTCCATCAAATAATATTCAAGATAAAAGACAAAATCACTGAACCATGAAATATAGGTCACACTGACCTAGCTATATTTTGAGGTCAATCATGGGGTCACATGGAACTAATAATCAAGGTAAGACATCTCTCCATAAAAAAGTATTCGAGATAAAAGACAAAATTACTGAACCATGAAATATAGGTCACACTGACCTAGTTATATTTTAGGGTCAATTATCCGGTCACATGGAACTTATAATCCAGGTATGAAATTTCTCCATCAAATAGTATTCGAGATAATAGTCAAAATCACTGAACCATGAAATATAGGTCACAGTGACCTAGATATAATTTGAGGTCAATCATGGGGTCACATGGAACTAATAACCCAGGTATGACATTTCTCCAACAAATAGTCTTCAAGATAAAAGGCAAAATCACTGGACCGTGAAATATAGATCACCATGACCTTCACCCTTTTACACTTGAACCAATGTCACTTGGTTGGCTGATGTATAACCAATTCTGTCTATAACTTGTTAGCATAAGGGAAAGGTATACAACAAATTACAAAGTTGTCCTAGATTTTGACCCCTAGCCCCACCCCATCCCCACTCCCAGGCATGAACCCAGGGGGGGGGTGTGTTATCTTGGAATCTCATAAGACACTCCCAGGTATCCAAGTTGTAAATATGAATGCTTTGTGATGAGTGACTGCAAAGATATAAGCATTTCAAAAACTTTAACACAGTATTACATAGGTGTTCTAGATTTTGACCCCAAGCCCCACCCGGGGCATGACCCCAGGGTTCTGTTACCTTTGAACATCAGAAGACCCTCCTAGGTACTAAAGTTCCAAATATGAGTGCTCTGTGATTAGTGACTGTTGAGATAAAGGCATTTGAAAAACTTTAACACAGTTTGACGCGCACGCGCACGTGCACACGCACGCGCACGCCATCCGAGGTGACAACAATAGCTCTCCATGTACTTCGTACAGGCGAGCTAAAAATAATATATTCTCCTGTAAACCCAGTTCTACTATATTACACTATACCATGCCTAGGTGTCCTCATTTACTTTGATATTTAACAGCAACTTTATAACGGGCCTCCGTGGCCTAGTGGATAAGAGCGCTGACTCTTAGTCACTAGGTCTCTCACCGCCGTAGGTTCGAGCCTCGCTCGGGCCACGTGTGAGACGCCAAGTTCTGCAACGGAAGGTCAGGTGGTTTTTCTCCGGGTACTCCGGTTTTCGCCCACCTCTGATTAACGATCGGCTCGATATGAGTGAAATAATCTTGAAAGGGCCGTAAAACCCAAACCAAAAAAAAAAAAAAAAAAAAAAAAAAAACAGCAACTTTATACGCCTGAGCAATCTTTATTTCCATGCAAAATAGAAATAGAAAATTGATGCTGTCCATGGCAGAAACGAGGTGATTAACCATTATCTTGCTGAATATTCATTTAAGCCAAACCCATTTCTGTTTATCAACCAATCATATTACTTGATGTAATTTATTGCTACAAATTCATAAACTGAATGCCAAACAGTGTAGATCCTGATCAGATTCAAAAGCCATCTGATCTAGATCTTCACTGTTTGCAAAGATAGGGGTTGTCGTGAACAGCAAGATAAGGGTTAAAATATATGTACTAAATCAAGTCAACAATACATAACATGTTACAAACTAGAATAGCACAGTCGATGGCACGCCATCGCATATCCCCACGCTTCCTCAAGAGCCCAACTCCGTGGGCCCACCCATAGGGTGTGATCAAAATTCCCAAAGGGTCAAGCACTCCCCAGACCAAACATCTATCAGTTCCCAAAGTTTCAAGTTTCTATCTATGGTCAAAGAAGGGTCAAGTGGAATTTGTTTATTTAATGATAAGACTATTTGCTGGCTGTACAAAAATTGGTCAATATTTGATGGTGTTGTATGCTAGATGGCTTGGTTTCCTGAGGTGAAATCTTCATCAGTGTCCTCAGGATGCACAACAGGCGACATATAAAGGACTTGTTCGCCCAATCTTGGAATATGGTAATTGTATCTGGTACCCCAGTGGAGTTGTCCTTAACATTACGCAAACACGCCTATACAAATACATTGCCACCTTTATCGCCGAAAAAAATGAAAATTTTATGATAAAAAAATGTGATATTTTTCTTATTTCTGCTCCAAATATAGATTGTGGGCACTCGTTAGAACCGCCTCGATATTTTTCTTATTTCTGCTCCAAATATAGATTGTGGGCACTCGTTAGAACCGCCTCATCGAGGCGGTTTTAACGAGTACCCACAATCTATACTTTAGAGCAGAAATAAGAAAAACAAGGTGTACCCCCGGAAATAAAAGTGGGGTTCAAGGGGGGGGGGGGGCAAAATTATATAGACGTGTTTTCGTGATGATGAAGAAATTGAAATAAAGTTATGAACAGAGCTGCTAGATATGTAACAAGCTTTGCATCCGGGGGCATAACTGGAATACTAGGAAATTAAGATGGGAGTCTCTCAAGAAAAGGATAAAAGCCGGTAGGCTCATGGTTTTATACAGAGGTCTAAAGAGTGCTGCCCCCATTCCATCAGATACCTTATTCCCCAAGCTAGGCATTATAGAAATCACCATTCATTGACGTTCCAGACTCTTACTACAAGAAGACTCGTTCTTCCCCAGAACAATTAGAGATTGGTATGTCCTTCCCGATTCGATTATTTTGACAGCTGAAGGTGCGATTATTGTGTAGCTAAGTTTACCTCTTTGGTTAGAGCTAGGGACTAACTTCCCGTACCATAGGTCCTGGTGTATGAATGCCATTTGACGTGTCACCAGTAACAATTCTGATTCTAACACCAGGGTGACAACATTATTTCTATTCCAGGCTAAAACTACGAATTTCCTTAGCTGGTGTGCTAGAATCAACCATATATAGTTTAAGGGGGTAGACATTTTCCTTATTCCTGCTCCAAGACATAGGTTGTGGTTATTCGTTTGAACCGCCTCAATGAGGCGGTTCTAACGAGCACCCAAAAGCTATGTTCTGAGTATAAATAAGTAAAATATCACAATTTTTTTTTCAGACCAAGAGCTGTCACTATAGGTGACATATGACCCCCGTGGGAGCCGATTTCTGAGTTTTTTTTTGCAAAATTTCAAGGGGAGATAATTCAGCCAAAAATGACAACAGAGTAATGACTCTTGGTCAGAGTGTAGCCCTTGTGATGGTGAATTAGTGTGTGAAGTTTCATGGGGCTAGGCCAAATACTTTTGAAGTTATAATCAAGGTTAAAGTTTTTGTGACGGACAGACAAACAAACAGACGTCACGGACAGACAGACAGACAGACAGACAGGGCAAATGCTATATGCCCCCCCCCCCCCACCCCACGAATCAAAGGATGTGTTGTCGTAATGAAGTACATTCTTACGCTTTCGAAAGACATTCTAAAATTTGCCATTACCTTGAAAAGAAGTCAGTCAACACAAACACTATTCCGTAGTTCTGGTCAACCATTTCATATAGTCTTCATAAGTTTGCATTCAATCAGCGAGCACGTATCCTGAAATTGAAACTAAACACTTATAATATCAAACAAACTGATACATTTTAAAAGACAATTTGCTTGACATGTCAGGCGAAAGTCATATTGCCATACAGATGCAGAAAAGGCGGAATGCCTGAACGATTATTTTTGGTGGATATCCACAATAAATGACACTGGAGTTCAGATGCCTAATTTTGAATCTAAAACTAGAAACTCGTTAAGTGATATAACATGTTCAGCTCTAGAAATTTCAAATTTAATTAATTTATTAAATTCAAATAAAGCGACCGGCCCTGATCTAATTAGTAACAGAATGTTAAAGACACTAGCAAACGAGATTTCAGTTTCGTTGGTAATCCTGTTTAATAGGTTGTTTAGATAGGGGGTGTTTGGAGATATATGGAAAGCGTCTCATGTCTTGCCTTTGCCTAAAAAGGGGGACTTAACAAAAGTAAAAAAATTCAAATCGGTCTCTCTACTTAGCGGAATAGGTACATTACAAGAAAGAAAAGTACATAAAAACATTTACAACTTTCTACAAGATACGTTACGAAAACACGTCTATACAAATACAAAGCAATATTTTTAGCCAAAACAGGAAGATTTTATGATGAAAAATTGTGATATTTTTCTTATTTCTGTTGAAACTATAGATCAAGGGTACTCGTTAGAACCGCCTCATCGAGGCGGTTCTAACGGGTACCCACAATCTATATTTTAGAGCAGAAATAAGAAAAATAAGGTTCACCCCTGTAAACCCGAGTTGTACTATATAAAAGAGGGGTTCAAGGGGGTCAAAATTATATAGGTGTGTTTTCGTGATGAGAATCTTTTATACAAATACCAATCTGGCTTTCTACCTAATCACTCCACTACTTATCAACTTGTAGATATATATCAGCATATCTGTCAAACGTTCGATAATATTAAATTTTCGTGTATAATATTTTGTGACGTGTCTAAGGCATTCGACAGGGTTTGGCATGAAGGCCTAATTTTCAAACTGAAACAGAAAGGCATTAATCGTCAGTTACTTAACTGGATCGTAATAGATCCCAGAAAGTAATAATTAAATCTTCTATTTCCACGGCTAGGTACCGGCCCCGATAGCTCAGTTGGTAGAGTGTCCGCTCCGGGGAACGGGACGTCAGGGGTTCGATCCCGGGCCGCGACATACCAAAGTCGTTAAAAATTGTAGTAGCTGCTCCTCGCTTGGCACTCAGATTTACGGGGTAGAGCTAGGACTGGTCGACCCAGTGTCAGGATAATGTGACTGGGTGTAGTATCATGTAATGTGTCTGGGACATGATACTTCAGTGAGGCAGCACTATAAAAGTGAGCATTGAGCTCCCTGTCGCAACCAGACACCGTCGTGATATGACTGAAACATTGCTGAAAACGACGTTAAACCCGAATTCACACACACACTCCACGGCTAGGTAAACTAATGCTGGGGTATCCCAGGTTCTGTTCTTGGGCTCCTATTGTTCTTAGTTGATGTAAACGATATTATAGATTTCCCTATTAAGCTTATTCAGACTTTTAGCTGATGATAGCTCTTTTATTCTATTCAGCTTCATCATTGGAGGATCTTCTTATTTTATCGGCATGGGCAAAACAATTGCTAGTTACTTTTAATTCACTAAAGACAGAAGCGCAGTTCTTTTTAATTTAAAACCTTTTGAGAAGTTTCCAGATATAGTTTGTGACGTAACCCCAATAAAATTTGTCCCGGAACATTAGCATTTAGGTCTAACTTAAATATACATTTCACAGGGTTGCACTTACAATGTAACCAAATCTATTTATCGTTTGTACTTCCCATTATTGAGTATTCTTGCATTGTTTGGGACGGGCTGTCAGCCCAAGACTGCCAGTCTTTGGAAAAACTACAGCACGAAGTAGCTCGCATTGCAACGGGTCATACTAGGTCGATATCCCTAGATAAACTTTAGGAAAGGGCTATTGCTGTTAACTGGCAATAGCGGTTTTACGTATAAATGGCTATTTGGGGAATGGCCCGTGGCACCCTAGGGGAGGGGGGGGGGGTGCATGCTGGTATCACTGATTGCGTCTTATCATAAGGAACAAGAATACATGGTTTAGGGGTGGGGCTCTGAACAGTTTCTCAGATATATGGTCTTTTGTGAAGTCGAGGGGTGGAGCATGCCCCGGGCACGCCCTGCGTGACCCCTAGGTTATTGTCACTGAATGTGTCTTATCATAAGGAACAAGAATATATATGGTTTAGGAGTGGGGGTCTGTAAGGTTTCTGTAATATTTGGCCTTTATGAAGTGAAGGGGGTTGGGCATGGCCCCGGCACATCCCGGGGGACCACCAAGTTGGTGTCACCGACTGCAACTTATCATAAGGAATGAGAATATATATGGTTTCTGAAATAAATGGCATTTTATGAAGTGGAGGGGTGGGGAATGTCCCCGGCATATCCTGGGGGACCCACAGGTTGGTGTCACTTAATGCGTCTTATCATAAGGAACAAGAGTATATATGGTTTAGGGGTCTGTGATAAATGGTCTTTTATGAAATGGAGTGGATGGGGCATGTCCCCGGCACATCCCGGGGGACCCCCAGGATGGTGTCACTTAATGCATCTTATCATAAAGAACAAGAATATAGATGGTTTAGAGGTTGGGATCTGTAAGGTTTCTGAGATATAAGGCATTTTATGAAGTGGAGGGGTTGGGCATGGCCCGGCACAACCTAGGGGACCCCCAGGTTGACATAAAAGCATATGGCTAAGAGAAGTTTACTCAAGGAACATTTCTATGTAAATTGTGTCAAAATGTCTGCAATGACTTGGCAGTAAATGCCATTTTTCAGTTTTACACATTATAAGTCAATGGAAACTCTAAGTTGCCATAGCAACAAAACTGAAAGGCCAAATTTCATAAAAAAAAACAAAAAAACACAAAACCTGTAAAGGCAAAAATGGTGAATATTTTCATAAAGTCTCAGCCCCTAGAGCATATGGTTTCTGAGGAGATGATTTTTAAGTATTTTTTTTTCTATTTTTTTGGCATTATGGGTTCCATGGCAACCAACAAAAACAAGCAGTAGGCCTAAAATCATATGGCAGATAGTAGATTGCCTATGGAACATTTCTATGAAAGTTGTGTCAAAATATCTGCAATGACATGGCAGTAAATGCCATTTTTCATTTTTCCCCATTATCAGTCTATGGAAACTAAGTTGCCATAGCAACCAAACTAAAAAGCCGATTTTTATAATAAAAAAAAAATCACAAACTTTCAATCCCCCAGCCCAAGAATGCTACAGATAAAATTTGGGCCCAATCGGCCCAGTGGCTTCAGAGGAGACGTCGTGTTTAAGTGGTAACGACGACGACGCAGACGCGGACGCAGACCTCGACAACGACGGACAATGTCCATCCTATAAGCTACCCTGGAGCCTTCGGCTCTGGTGAGCTAACAAGCTTTGAATCTGGGAGCATGACTGGAATACTAGGAAATTAAGATGGGAGTCTCTCAAGAAAAGGATAAAAGCCGGTAGGCTCATGATTTTATACAGAGGTCTAAAGGAGGCTGCCAGCATTCCAACAGATACCTTATTCCCCAAGCTAGGCACTATAGAACATCACCATTCATTAGCGTTCCAGACTCTTACAACAAGAAGACTCGTTCTTCCCCAGAACAATTAGAGATTGGTATGTCCTTCCCGATTCGATTATTTTGACAGCTTAAGGTGCGATGATTGTGTAGCTAAGTTTACCTCTTTGGTTAGAGCTATGGACTAACTTCCCATATCATAGGTCTTGGTGTATGAATGCCATTTGACGTGTCACCAGTAACAATTCTGATTCTAACACCAGGGTAACAACATTATTTCTATTCCAGGCTAAAACTACGGATTTCCTTGGCTGGTGTGCTAGAATCAACCATATATAGTTTAAGGGGGTAAACATTATTTTTCTTCTTCCTGCTCCAAGACATAGGTTGTGGGTATTCGTTTGAACCGCCTCAATAAGGCGGTTCTAACGGGCACCCAAAACCTATGTTCTGAGTATAAATAAGAAAAATATCACAAACCAGTGCTTCAGCTGAAGTGCACGACCCTACGGATGCTTTTAGCTTTATGAGTGTTACAATATATTGGTATGGCGGCCATTTGGTCATGTGACCTGGACCTAAAACGGTTCCCCCAATAAATGCGCCTTATCGTAAGGAGCAAAAATATATCTTATACTTTAGTACTGTATTCTGAATCGTTTGCAGGATAAAATGCATTATCACTTTTCCAATACAAAAGCATATGTGTCAAAGTTTGACCTAGGCACAAAGAAGGTCAAGATCAACCCAGGGTCACCGTTTTAGCAATTTATGATGGGCCTACGTCAAAGATGCTATTTATCAAGTTTTTTGGAAATCTTCCCAGTGGTTCTGGAGAAGACTATTTTTGAAGGGTTTTTACCATATATGGCTTGGCGGCCATTTCAGTCAAGTGACCTAGACCCCATTAGCAAATTTTGGTTTACCCTATCCCATAGAGGCTCCATATGAAATTTGACTTCAATCGGCCCTACGATTTCCGAGGAGAAGCAGTTCGAAAATTTTCACATTTTTCGCCTCGGCGAGGCTATACTAAATGGAATGTAATATTTGGCAAGTTCATTGGTTAGATCTTATTGATATCTATCAGTATGCCAAAAATTGTTTAAATTTTCCAAGCGGTTAAGTCACTATCACCAATTTTCACAAACGGGTCACGGACGGACAGACTGGCAGAATGACAGAATGACAAGGTGATTTTAGGGCACTCTTAGAAAATCAACCGACTTCAGTCGGTCGCTTTTTCTGCGGGTCGTGCAATTTTCATCAGAACAAGAGCTGTCACTATAGGTGACCAATGCCCCCCATGGGAGCCGATTGATGAGTTTTTGCAAAATTTCAAGGGGAGATAATTCAGCCAAAAATGACAACAGAGTTATGACTCTTGGTCAGAATGTAACACTTGTGATGGTGAATAAGTGTGTGAATTTTCATGGGGCTAGGTCAAATACTTTTTGAAGTTATAATCAAGGTTAAAGTTTTTGCTACGGACAGACAGACCAACAAACAGACGTGACGGACAGACAGACAAACAGACAGACAGGGCAAATACTATACCCCCCCCCCCCCCGAATCAAAGGTTCTCGGGGGGGGGGGGGGCATAAGAAATAAAATGCACTTTATCATATGACGTTGCGTCCGAGAGTGTAATACCGCCATGTAATATTTTCGATAATCCACTAGTGGATTAAATAATTTTTTATGCAAATTAGCTAGATACGTTCCGTAATGTTATATGTACGACGTCCTTAACGACGTCGCGTTTACTAATGGCGGAATATTGATATTTTTGTAAACAATCGTGAATAAAATGTCATCTGATAAATAGAATATTTCATTCGTGCTGATGTATTTTTTGGATTTATTAAACTCGTTGGGGAAAAGGAACGCAAGCCTCGCATTTTAACCCTTTTCCTCAATTCGTTTAATAAATTCAATAATACATGAGCACTCAAGTAAGATCCTCTTATATCACACGGATGTAGTGTCGTAATGAAGTACTTTCTTACTCTTTCGAAAGACATCCTAAAATTTGCCATTACCTTGAAAATAAGTTAGTCAATACAAACACTATTCCATAGTTCCGGTCAACCATTTCATATAGTCTTCATAGGTTTGCATTCAATCAGCGAGCACGTATCCTGAAATTGAAACTAAACACTTATAATATCAAACAAACTGATACATTTTAAAAGACAATTTGCTTGACATGCCAAACAGATGAAGAAAAGGCGGAATGCCTGAACGATTATTTTTCGTGGATATCCACCATAAATGACACTGGAGTTCAGATGCCTAATTTTGAATCTAAAACTAGAAACTCGTTAAGTGATATAACGTGTTCAGCTCTAGAAATTTCAAATTTAATTAATTTATTAAATCCAAATAAAGCGACCGGCCCTGATCTAATTAGTAACAGAATGCTGAAGACACTAGCAAACGAGATTTCAGTTTCGTTGGAAATCCTGTTTAATAGGTTGTTTAAAGAGGGGTGTTTGGAGATACATGTATATGGCAAGGGTCTCATGTCTTGCCTTTGCCTAAAAAGGGGGACTTAACCCTTTACCACTCAGGGATTTTGTGAATTTCGCTGATTTTCACAATGTTGCACCTGACAGCAACTTCAACTAGCCAGTTTCATAATGGGTGGTCTGTTTTACACAAAACTCGGTATGAATGTTCATTGAACATTAGCCTTTCAAATGCAACCTTTCATGAATTGATCATTGTTGTCATGGTAAAGAGGGGGCATCTCAAAGTTGGCAAAACGTGTGTTTTCACATGGATTTTTGACCATATTTTAATCTTCACACAGCTGTCAAGGCAACAATTAAGGTGTTTGGCACTGGCGATTTTCACTGTTTGCAGCATGTTTTATCAGCATCAATTTTCAGGCATTTTTGACCTCAGACACCCTCAGATATAAATTTTAGCAGCCGGTCGGGCCTTACACCCAAATTTTTCGGGATGTGAGGCCCCCCCCCCCCCCTTCAAACCCCCCAGAATATTTTTGGAGGGGAGGCAGTCGAAACAACAGGTCACTTTTTTGCCCAACAAATCCTAAAGCAAACATAACTATCCAGGGGGAGAAATGCAGATTTTAGGTGCTTCTGGGGCTTAAAATGGGGCGGGGACGTAGCCACGTAAAAACACGTATCTGGGTGGGAAAGGATTAACAAAAGTAACAAACTTCAGATCGGTCTCCCTACTTAGCGGAATAGGTAAATTACAAGAAAGAAAAATACATACAAACATTTACAACTTTCTACATAATACATTACGAAAACACTGATACATAGCAATATTTTAAGCCGAAACATGAAGAATTTATGATGAAAAATTGTGATATTTTTCTTATTTCTTCTCAAAATTTAGATCGTGGGTACTTGTTAGAACGCCTCATCGAGGCGGTTCTAACGTGTACCCACAATCTATATTTTAGAGCAGAAATAAGAAAAATAAGGTTCACCCCTGTAAACCCGAGTTGTACTATATAAAAGAGGGGTTCAAGGGGGTCAAAATTATATAGGTGTGTTTTCGTGATGAGAATCTTTTATACAAATACCAATCTGGCTTTCTACCTAATCACTCCACTACTTATCAACTTGTAGATATATATCAGCATATCTGTCAAACGTTCGATAATATTAAATTTTCGTGTATGATATTTTGTGACGTGTCTAAGGCATTCGACAGGGTTTGGCATGAAGGCCTAATTTTCCAACTGAAACAGAAAGGCATTAATCGTCAGTTACTTAACTGGATCGTAATAGATCCCAGAAAGTAATAATTAAATCTTCTATTTCCACGGCTAGGTAAAATAATGCTGGGGTATCCCAGGTTCTGTTCTTGGGTCCCTATTGTTCTTAGTTCATGTAAACGATATTACAGATTTCCCTATTAAGCTTAACCAGACTTTTTGCTGATGATAGCTCTTTACTCTATTCAGCTTCATCATTGGAAGATCTTATTTTATCAGCATGGGCAAAACAATGGCTAGTTACTTTTAATTCACTAAAGACAGCAGCAGTTCTTTTTACTTTAAAACCTTTTGAGCAGTTTCCAGATATAGTTTTTGACGGAACCCCAATAAAATTTGTCCCGGAACATAAGCATTTAGGTCTAACATGAAGTTGTTATGGTCAATGGTGAAAACATTATCTCAAGCGCAGCATAAGTAACTGAGATAATGCGTAAACTTAAATATACATTTCACAGGGTTGCACTTAACCAAATTTATTTATCGTATGTACTTCCCATTATTGAGTATTCTTGCATTGTTTGGGATGGGTTGTCCGCCCAAGACTGCCAGTCCTCGGAAAAACTACAGCACGAAGCAGCTCGCATTGCAACGGGTCATACTAGGTCGATATCCCTAGATAAACTTTAGGAAAGGGCTATTGCCAGTTAACTGGCAATAACAATTTTAACGTAAAACCGCTATTGCCAGTTGACTTGCATAATTATTTCATTCTCGTCATTGCGTGTTCAGTAACTACTGTTATGACTGTAAAAGCTTACATGCATATGCTTTTTCTAGACTGGTTGGTCTTGTGTAATTCGCCTTAGATACGAATCGTTGCTGTATGGCCAAGCATTTCAATATTTTGCACTACGATATGCATTGTCGACTAAATTTAGTATTTTAATCACCTCGTTTTGGGAAGATGTGGATATTTTTTCTGATTGTTTCTGCTGTGGGCAGCATCAAGTTTCTATTTCTATTTTTCTAATTGCTGTTCAAAACATAGATCATGGAAACTATTTAGCCCGGAATGCCTTTTTATAGCGTTATAAAAAGGCATCTTCAAACATAGCCACTGGACACACAACGTGAATGTATCACCACAGCAACCTCTTTGTAGCAACATGACGTTGCATCGACGTTTGTGCGACGTTACCTAGACGCCATGTGCCCGCTGTGATTAAACTGACCTGCCTTATTGGTGGCACGGACCACATTTATATGTTGGTGGCTTTCATACGATTATACACGACCTACGTTTTAGAACAGAAACTAGATCGACAGTCGATGATATCACTAATGACTATGTATAAGCTAGGCAAAACTACATGTAAGTTACAAAAGTTGCAAAGAACATTCTGACTGATAAGCAAAGTTTCAGAAGTGTAACTCTTATAGTTTAGAAGATATGGCAAAGTTATACTTTTTGACCTGTTGACCTCGGGGATATGTTGAGGTCCACCAACAGTATCCCAATTTATTCTATATTCCAACAGCCATCCAATAACCAAGTTTCAGAAGTGTAACTCCGATAGTTTAGACGATATGGCAATCTCATACTTTTTGACCTTTGACCTTGAGGTCATGTTGAGGTCAAGGTCACACCAAAAGTATCCAAATTTATTCTATATTCCAAGGGCCATCCAATAACCAAAGTTTCAGAAGTGTAACTCCAATAGTTTAGAAGATTTGCAAAATCATACTTTTTGACCTTTGACCTTGGGGTCGAGGTCACACCAAAAGTAGCCCGACATATTCTATATTCCAAGGACCATCCAATAAACAAAGTTTCAGAATTGTAACTCCAATAATTTAGGAGATATGGCAAATCATACTTTTTGACCTTTGACCTTGGGATAATGTTGAGGTCAAGGTCACAAATAGTAGCCCACTGCCATCTACATACCATGTACTATCCGCATGCAAAGTTTCAAAAGTTTTACTTCAGTGGTTGCAGAGGAGAACCATTTACAAGAAACATGACGGACGGACGGACTGACTGACGCCCACTCAACTCTGGTGCGAAAACAATATACCCGATTTTTCTTCGAAAAAGCGGGTATAATAAGAAGAAATAATGAACTCTCTGTAATCCCAACTTCATTACAGAAACATGCAACATACAGAAAACCATTCTTGAACTCACTAGTAACAAATATTTTGCATGGAAATTAATTTGATTCCTCAGGCAGACTAACGTTGTTGTGAAATATCTAAGTTAATGAAGACAGCTATACATGGTTAAGTGTATTATATAGCAGAACTGGGGTTTACAGGGGTATACATTATTTTCCTTATTTCTGCACAAAAACAGAGATTAGAGATACCCGTTAGTTCCTAGTCTAGTAGTAAAATTTTCCACTATATTTGAATAGGCGTCCTTTGGTAATGAATATTTCATTGCAATGAATAGTTGTGTTTTAATATTGTCATGTTTTTAGCGGATAATAAATAATGGAAACATAAAGAGAGTCTTTAACCAGTGCTTCAGCTGAAGTGCACGACCCGCCGGATGCTTTTAGCTTTATGAGTGTTACCATATATGGGTATGGCGGCCATTTTGGTCATGTGACCTGGACATAAAACGGTTCCCCCAATAAATGCGCCTTATCGTAAGGAGCAAAAATATATCTTATACTTCTGTACTGTATTCTGAATCGTTTGCAGGATAAAATCCAACACAAAAGCATATGTGTCAAAGTTTGACCTAGGCACAAAGAAGGTCAAGGTCAACCCAGGGTCACCATTTTAGCAATTTATGATGGGCCTACGTTCGAGATGCTATTTATCAAGTTTCGTGGAAATCTGCACAGTGGTTCTGGAGAAGACTATTTTTGAAGGGTTTTTACCAAATATTACTTGGCGGCCATTTTGGTCATGTGACCTGGACTCCATGAGGAAATTTTGGTTTCCCCCATCCCGTAGAGGCTCCATATGAAATTTGACTTCAATCGGCCCTACGATTTCCGAGGAGAAGCAGTTCGAAAATTTTCACATTTTTCGCCTCGGCGAGGCTGTACTAAATGGAATGTAATATTTCGCAAGTTCATTGATAAGATCTCATTGATATTTATCAGTATGCCAAAAATTGTTTAAATATTCCAAGCAGTTAAGTCACTATCACCAATTTTCACAAACGGGTTACGGACGGACAGATAGACAGACCATATATGGCTTGGCGGCCATTTTGGTCATGTGTCCTTGACTCCATGAGCAATTTTTGGTTTCCCCATCCCATAGAGGCTACATATGAAATTTGATTTCAATCGGCCCAACGGTTTCCGAGGAGAAGCAGTTCGAAAATTTTCACATTTTTCGCCTCGGCGAAGCTATACTAAATGGAATGTAATATGGCGCAAGATCATTGGTTAGATCTCATTGCTATCTATCAGTATGCCAAAAATTGTTTAAATATTCCAAGCGGTTAAGTCACTATCACCAATTTTCACAAACGGGTTACGGACGGACAGACAGACAAACCATATATGGCTTGGCGGCCATTATGGTCATGTGACCTTGACCCCATGAGCAAATTTTGGTTTCCCCCATCCCATAGAGGCTCCATGTGAAATTTGACTTCAATCGGCCCAACGGTTTCCGAGGAGAAGCAGTTCAAAAATGTTCGAAAATTTTCACATTTTTCGCCTCGGCGAGGCTATACTAAATGGAATGTAATATTTCGTAAGTTCATTGGTTAGATCTCATTGATATCTATCAGTATGCCAAAAATTGTTTAAATATTCCAAGCGGTTAAGTCACTACCACCAATTTTCACAAACGGGTTACGGACGGACCCAAAGAAGGTCAATGTCAACCCAGGGTCACCATTTTAGCAATTTATGATAGGCCTACATCCCAGATGCTATTTATCAAGTTTCGTGGAAATCTGCACAGTGGTTCTGGAGAAGACTATTTTTGAAGGGTTTTTACCATATATGGCTTGGCGGCCATTTTGGTCATGTGACCTGGACCCCATGAGCAAATTTTGGTTTCCCTATCCCATAGAGGCTCCATATGAAATTTGACTTCAATCGGCCCAACGGTTTCCGAGGAGAAGCAGTTCGAAAATTTTCACATTTTTCGCCTCGGCGAGGCTATACTAAATGGAATGTAATAATTCGCAAGTTCATTGGTTAGATCTCATGGATATCTATCAGTATGCCAAAAATTGTTTAAATATTCCAAGTGGTTAAGTCACTATCACCAATTTTCACTTCCGGGTTACGGACGGACAGACAGACAAACCATATATGGCTTGGCGGCCATTTTGGTCATGTGACCTTGACCCCATGAGCAAATTTTGGTTTCCCCCATCCCATAGAGGCTCCATATGAAATTTGACTTCAATCGGCCCAACGGTTTCTGGTGAGAAGCAGTTCAAAAATGTTCGAAAATTTTCACATTTTTCGCCTCGGCGAGGCTATACTAAATGGAATGTAATATTTCTTAAGTTCATTGGTTAGATCTCATGGATATCTATCAGTATGCCAAAAATTGTTTAAATATTCCAAGTGGTTAAGTCACTATCACCAATTTTCACTTCCGGGTTACGGACGGACAGACAGACAAACCATATATGGCTTGGCGGCCATTTTGGTCATGTGACCTTGACCCCATGAGCAAATTTTGGTTTCCCCCATCCCATAGAGGCTCCATATGAAATTTGACTTCAATCGGCCCAACGGTTTCTGGTGAGAAGCAGTTCAAAAATGTTCGAAAATTTTCACATTTTTCGCCTCGGCGAGGCTATACTAAATGGAATGTAATATTTCGTAAGTTCATTGGTTAGATCTCATTGATATCTATCAGTATGCCAAAAATTGTTTAAATATTCCAAGCGGTTAAGTCACTATCACCAATTTTCACTTCCGGGTTACGGACGGACAGACAGAATGACAGACTGACAGAATGACAGAATGACACGGTGATTTTACGGCACTCTTAGAAAAAACCGACTTCAGTCGGTTGCTTTTTCTGCGGGTCGTGCAATCCATTCGCATTCATGTAGAACTACAACAGACAACTGATCTATGCAAGCTGCATTTTTATAGCATATAGCTTATTATATTAGATGGGTATATGCCACTTGTTTTTGTTATAACCTTTTAACTGGTAATAGCGGTTTTACGTTAAAATGACTATTGCCAGTCATCTGGCAATAGCAATTTTTACGTAAAACCGCTATTGCCATATAAACCGCTATTGCCACTTCGTAAACTTTATAAAGAATGTGGCTTGCTTACTCGTAAGCAAAGAAGGCACAAACATAAGCTATCATTTATGTATGTCGTACATGTAAATGTACCGTCATATATTTCGGACATAAATCCTACTTTGGTAAGTTTGTTTGTTTGTTTGATTTGGGGTTTAACGGCCGAGTCAACACTATTTTAGGTCATTTTGAGCCGGTCAGTTTACATATCCACACTTTCCTTGGCAGGCTTATACGTTAGCGGTTAACCAGTACAGTGTTTATTCTTTCGCCAGAAGCTGACAACTGCCCTTCTTGAAACAGCGGAAGGGAGAGAATGATCGTAGAAAAGAATTCATGATCAATCTCAACGAAAGAATGTTGCCGACCCTGACAGGCATCGAACTCGCGTCCTCCTGATCACCAGTCAGACGCGCATTCAACTGAGCTACCGAGGCCGGTCATCCCATCTTCTGTCCCTTGACAATAACCTTCGTGAAGCACCTAATCTAAATTCTTTTAACCCTTATCTTGCTGTTCACGACAACCCCTATCTTTGTAAACAGTGTAGATCCAGATCAGAAGAAGCCATCTCATCAGGATCTACACTGTTTGACATTCAGTTTATGAATTTTTAGCAATAAATTACATCAAGTAATTTGATTGGTTGATAGACAGAAATGGGTGTGGCTTAAATGAATATTCAGCAAGGTAAGGGTTAAATAGCAAGCTAAGAATTTTATTTTTCAAACGCTTAGTTCCAACCTATTTCATGGAAGGCGAACGGTACATTTCAGCACTGCACGGCAGAATAAGAAATAATTGTAGTTATCTGAAAAACGATCTGTATACAAATCACTTGGCTCAAAGTCCTAACTGCAACTGCACAGAAGTTAGCGAGGATACTGAGCATTTCTTCTTTGCTTGTTCCAATTTTACAAGAGAACGAATTACATTCTTTCATTCGACACGGACATTTCATCCGTTCAATTTAAATAAGGTTCTGTTTGATGATGATACATTATCAGCTCAAGATAATGGTACTCTTTTTAAAGCCGTGCAAACGTATATTAAAAACATGGAGATTTAGCCAAAATAATATTACTTATCTCATATTGTATAACACTTTTATTCACCATATTTGCATTATTTGCTGGCTCCCAGCTTGCACATTGTCAATATTGGAAAAACAGTTAAGCGGACCCCCCCCCCCCCCTGACCTTTCTGGTTACCTGTTTTTCCAACTCTGATAACCTTCAGACTAGGAACCAGCAGATAATGCAAATAAGGTGAATAGGTTCCTTTAAGACATGCAATTAGCAATTTATTTATTTAAGTTGTTGGTTTATCTATCTGATATAAATCTGCGTTTTATGTAGTTTGCTTACACGTGTCATGAATAGCCATGTTCATACGTGTATGTTCTACATGTATTGAGCCCCGCCAAGCGAATTTGTATCTTCGAGCATTCCGTCATGACAAATTTTAACTGCGCATGCCCAGCCATTCAGAGGGGCCAGGGATATCGCTTTCTGTCTGAAGGTTCCTCTTGATTCACTGCTTGTATGAGCGAGCAGCGAAGGTTCTGGCGAGACTGCGCGGATGCGCAGGCTCGCCTGAACCTTCGCTACTCGCATAGGCGATAAGTACCAAAATCGCTTGACGGGGCCCTATTAGTGTCAACCTTGTAAGGGGAGGGCCGTAACTAATGTTGTGAGAACTTGTGACCCGACCCATTTGCTTTGTTGTAGCAACAAAATATGATTAAACTAAACTAAACTGTCTATGTTTTTGAGCAGGAATAAGAACTAGAAATGCGTCCATAGGACACGGATGCCCCCGCCTGAACATATGTCTATGTTCGTATTCATCTATAGAAAGTTATTGACCGTGTTTAAGTTTTGGCGCTCTTTCACATTTGACCTCTAAGTATGACCTTGGCCTTGAAGGTAATGACTTTGTTTTTGTGTGAGGCAGATTGTCTAATGATGGCCAACATTTCTGCCGAGTAGTTTCAAAATGCATCCAGAGGTAAGAAAGTTATTGACTGCGTTAAAGTTTCAGACCATTTTTTTAACTTTGACCTCTAAGTACGACCTTGACCTTGGAGGTATGGATCTGGGTTTGCACGTGACACATCGTCTCATGATGGTTAACATTTCTTCAAAGTAATTTCAAAATCCATCCAGAAATAAGAACTTTTTTATTGACTGCGTTTAAGTTTCGGACCCTTTTTTTACCTTTGACCTCTTAAGTATGACCTTGACCTTGGAGGTACGGACCTGGGTTTTGCATGTGACACATCGTCTCATTATGGTTAACATTTTTTCAAAGTAATTTCAAAATCCATCCAGAAATAAGAAAGTTATTGACTGCGTTTAAGTTTCGGACCCTCTTTTTGACCTTTGACCTCTAATTATGACCTTGACCTTGGAGGTATGGACTTGGTTTTGCAAGTCACACGCCGTCTCATGATGGTTAACATTTCTGCCAAGTAATTTTAAAATGCATCAAGAATTAAGAAAGTTATTGACTGCGTTTAAGTGGGGGCATAAAAAAATGTATTCTCCTGTAAACCCAGTTCTACTATATTACACTATACCATGCCTAGGTGTCCTCATTTACTTTGATATTTAACAGCAACTTTATACGCCTGAGCAATCTTTATTTCCATGCAAAATAGAAATAGAAAATTGATGCTGTCCATGGCAGAAACGAGGTGATTAACCATTATCTTGCTGAATATTCATTTAAGCCACACCCATTTCTGTCTATCAACCAATCAAATTACTTGATGTAATTTATTGCTACAAATTCATAAACTGAATGCCAAACAGTGTAGATCCTGATCAGATTCAGAAGCCATCTGATCTAGATCTACACTGTTTGCAAAGATAGGGGTTGTCGTGAACAGCAAGATAAGGGTTAAAATATATGTACTAAATTAAGTCAACAATACATAACATGTTACAAACTAGAATAGCACAGTCGATGGCACGCCATCGCATATCCCCACGCTTCCTCACGAGCCCAACCCCGTGGGCCCACCCATACGGGTGTGATCAAAATTCCCAAAGGGTCATGCACTCCCCAGACCAAAGATCTATCAGTTCCCAAAGTTTCAAGTTTCTATCTATAACGGCCTAGGAGGAGTTATCCGGTAACAGTAATGTATAGGGGTTAAGGGGTCAAAATCTGTTTTTGACCTCTGGTGACCTAAAAATTGACCACAATGGTCAAATTTTGGTTGTAATGTTTTCTACTCATCATGCCGTTTGCTTTGATATGTCACACGACTATTTTCTGGAAATTTTGATTTTTAACCCCGACCGCAGGCCCCAAGGCCACCCCTTGGGCCCAAAATTGATCCCAGGGATCAAATGTTGGTTGTAATGTTTCCTAATCATGCCGTTCGCTTTGATATGTCACACGACCATGTTCTGGAAATTTTGATTTTTGACCCCCGCGGGCCCACCCCCTGGGCCCACCCCTAGGGGTGTGATCAAAATTCCAAAAGTGTCTTGCACTCTTCAGACCAAAGATGTATCAGTTCCAAAAGTTTCAATTTTTTTATCTATAACCGTCTAGGAGGAGTTGTCCGGTAAGACGGACGGACGGACGTTCTCACGGATTGTGGCTATTTTTGGCAGGATCGATACTTAAGTGGCTACTTTTAGCCACAGAAAAGAAGTATTTTCGGTGTCTAACGGAATAAATCCCATTGACTTACATTGATTCTGTCCATTTACATAGCCACCTAACTATACATTTGTTAGTGCGGACGGACGTCCGGACGGACACCCGTGACGAAAATAATATACCCGTTTTTTTTTTTTTTTGTTTTTTTTCAAAAAAGCGGGTATAATTATTTCAGGAACATTTCTATATAATTGGCCAAAATATTTCGAAAGGCAAAAATTAATGTCATTTTTCAATTTCCTCAGTGGAAACTCGTTAAGAGTTAGAACCAAATTTCATAAACGAGAGCTCCGGTGGGCACTGCACAATGGCAACCATATATTTTAACATGATATGATTTTAATCTACCAATTATAAACTCTCTCAAACAAAACCATACCAGTGGACTCTGTATCTGAAATATTAGGTTTTCATAAAGTAGAGTGTGGGGCATGGACCCAATGGAGCCCTGGTTGGTATCACTAAATGCGTCTTATTAAAAGGAACAGATACATATATATGGTTTAGCGATCCTGAGTTTTGTTTGATTTGAGGTTGAACGTCCGTTCCCTTCAACAATGTATAGGTCATTTTGGAGACGCTGCTTCCAATTTGTGGGATTTTTACCCGACATAGGGATGAAATGACATCTCAAGCCCTGTCGCCCAATCAAACCGCTTAGATAAACATATCGTTTATAAGCATGGACGGGCCGACTCGCACCGCTCTGCATGGGCAGTCTGAGATCCTCTAAGCGGTTTACCAGTACTCGTGTGCGGTCAGTTTCAGCTCTGCGTGGAAGCATCATGCAGCCCATCTATTTCTACAAGCCCCGATGGGCGGGGACCTATTATGGTTCCTGAGATGTAAGGCCTTTTATAACCAGTGGAGGAATCGGGGCATGGACAATCTCAGAAAAACCAAGATTGTTGTCAATGTGTTTTATCATAAGGACCAAGAATATATACAGTCGCACTTCAATGGCTCGAACACCTTTGGGACCTCGAAAATATGTGCGAGACATGGGTAGTTCGAGCCACTGAGTGTTATTGTCTGGGGGCAAAGTGAGATACTGTAGACACCTTTTCGGTGTTCTATAATTAATATGTATGCTTTGTGTATTCATTAGAATCGCCTCGTCGAGGCGATTCTAATGAGTACACACAGCATACATTGGCAAATAAAAGACTATTATCTCCTTAAATATACCCCAATATTTCTTATATAGAGGATTTCCCTAGGGGCTCAAGAATGGGTTCTACTCGGCCATGGTAAACGAGCCATCGGTGTTCGAGCCATCGAAGTCCTACTGTATACGGTTAAAGGGTGGGGATCTGAACGGTTTCTGAGATATGCGGCCCTTTTATGAAGTAGAGGGTTGGGGCATGGCCCCAGCACACTGCCCCATCATAAAGGGACCCCCATGCTGGTGTGAATAAATGGATCTTATCATAAGGAACAAGAAAATATATGGTTAAGTGGTGGGGATCTAAACGGTTTCTGAGATATATGGCTTTAATGAAGTAAAGAGTTGGGGCATGGCCTGTGGGACCACATACTGGTGTCACTGATTGTGTTTTATAATACGGAACATGAATATACATGGTTTAGGGCGGGGCTCTTAACAGTTTCTCAGATATATGGCCTTTTGTAAAGTCGAGGCGTGATCCGTAGGTTGGTGTCACTGTGTCTTATTAAACGGAACAAGAATATGTATGTTTGTTTGATTTAAGGTTTAACCTCCCCGCCAACACTGTAAAGGTCATTTTGGAGACGTTGCTTCCAATTTTGTGGGACTTTTACCCGACATTGAGATGAAATGACATCTCAAACCCTGTCGCCCGATGAAACCAAGTGTTTATGAGCATGGACGGTCCGACACTCGCACCGCTTTGCCTGGGCAGGCTTAGATCCTCTAAGCGGTTTACCAGAACTCGTGTACGGGTAGGATTCAGCTCTGCGTGGAAGCATCATGCAGCCCATCTAGTTCTTAAAGCCCCGACGGGCGGCGGCCGAAACAATATGTATGGTTTACCCCGCACATCATGGGGAACCCCAAAGTTGGCGGCACTTAATGCAACTTATCATAACGAACAAGAATATATATGGTTTATGGTCGGGGATCTGTGAGGGATATTGGGCCTTTTATGAAGTGGAGATGGTGGGGCAAAGCTCTGGCGCATCTCGTGGACACCCAGGTTGGTGTCTCGGAATGCGACTTATCAAAAGGAACAAGAATATATATGGATTAGGACGGGATCTGAATGGCTTCTGAGATAAATGGCATTTTATGAAGTGGAGGGGTGGGGCATGGCCCCGGCACATCCCTGTGGATGCCCAGGTAGGTGTCAATTAATGGGTCTTATAAGGAACAAGAATATTTATGGTTTAGGGGTGGGGATCTGTAAGGTTTCTGAGATATATGACACTTTATAAAGTGGAGGGGGCGGGGTATGGCCCCGGACAACCTTGAGGACCCCCAGGTTGATATTAAAGCATATGGCTGAGAGAAGTTTACTCAATGAACATTTCAAAATATCTGCAATGACTTTGCGGTAAAGCCCAACTTTCAATCCATCAGCCCAAATATGCTACAAATGAAATTTGGACCCACTCGACCGAGTGGCTTCAGAAAAGATGTCGTTTGAAAATGTAAGTATAAACATATTTTATTGCGACATGATAAGCAATTGGGTTGGGCCATAAGTTCTCACATTAGTTACGGCCCTCCCCCTACAGATACTTACACCGATAGACATGCAGTAATGGCAAATATGTAGTATTTGATTATTTTTTTTTTCAAAAAACAACTAATAAGTGATGAGTAGATGAGAGTAACTGATGAAATAATGTAAATTACTATAAAAAAAAAAAAAAAAAAAAAAAAAAAACATAAATGCTGTCTGGCTGGTTGTGACTCAATAGCGGCTTGTTCACTAATTAGTAAACCTTCGCCTATCCTTGATGAACGTTTGCATAGCTTTAAAAATGATTTTATTTTCATCTGTTGATAAATTTTCGTTTCCTAAAAGAAGGGTATGGATGTTCATTGGATGAAATTGTCTGGGCGATCGAAACAGTGTGACTCTTTCATGAGTATAATTTGAATACTAGCAAGTAGCGTTCAGCATCTTCGATGTCTTCGGAGCAACTACATGTAGTATTAGGTGATAAATGGTTTCTAAACAGATCAAAAGACAGGTTGCTGCAGTTATTTCTAATTCTAGCATGTAAAACTGAAAGATATCGGCTACCGTCTTTGAAATAACTTGGAACTTTAGGAGCATTATGTTGTTTTTTTTTTTTTTTCAAATTGTATTTAAAACTTGCAAGAGATGGTGAGTTGCGTAGGTCAATATTGAGAGAATTCCAAGCTGTAATAGATGATGGGACACATGATTTGCGTGAGATCTCGGTCCTACAGAAAGGCACAGTTATATCATTTTGGTTTCTAAGTGCATAAGGATTAATATCTCTAACTGGCGGAGGAATAATGTCTGATATGTATGAAGGGACTAACCAATATACAGATTTGTACATAAAAATGAGTGTTTGATTTCTACGTCTCTCAGCTAGTGTCGTCCAACCACATTCCCTATAAAGATTTTCAAGCGAAGCAGATCGGGTTAGACCAGTAACAATACGTGCTGCCTCGTTCTGTAGTTTTTGTAAGGAATTAATATCTTTGGTGGTACAACCATCCGATACAACACATGAGTACTAAAAAATAGGCAATATATATGATAAATATGTCTGATTTTAAAAATTACTGCAATGCGACTGAAAGTAATTTGAGTTTCCTCATGATACCTAACACTTTTGAGGCACTTTTCATAATGTTTTCAACATGACTATGCCATTGTCCATTGTGATTAAGGGTGAGACTTAAGTGTTTGTGGTTATTTACAAATTTTATTTGAGTACCATTAAAAACAATATCAGGGAAAGCTTCAGGAAATCTTAAAGAAAAGAGAATTGCTTCCGTTTTGAAAGGGTTAAAATTGATTAGCCATTATGCTGCCCAACTTGCTAGAACCCGTAAATCGTGATTAATAATACCTTCTATGCGATTAACAGAAGACGCAGAATAAAACAATGTACTATCATCCGCAAATAGCCTTGTTAAGACTCAACAGGGAATTAGCAATATCATTCACATAAATCAAAAAGAGTAGTGGCCCCAAAACTGAACCTTGAGGAACCCCAGCATTTATCCCTCTTGAGCTTAATGAACAATCCCTGATTATAACCTTTTGCTTTCTGTTATCCAAATAATCACTAATCCAGTCTAATAAATCTCCTTCAATGCATACTTGTTTAAGTTTGAATATAAGTCCCTTATGCCATACTCTGTCAAAAGCTTTAGATACATCTAGGAAAACCATGCATGAATATTGACTATTGTCAAAGGTTTGGCAAATACGTATGTTGGTATATATCTATAAGCTGAACCGTTGTAGAATGGTTAGGTAAAAACCCAGATTGGTACTTGTATAGTATGTCATTTTCATGCAAAAAATTATAAATGTTTTTTAAAGCAATTCTTTCTTGAAGTTTTCCAACATTACTTAAGAGTGAAACAGGGCGAAAGCTAGAAGAATCAGAGCTGTCTCCCTTTTTGGGGTAACGATATAACATTAGAGTGTTTATAAATATCTGGAAATTTACCTTCTCTAAAGGATCTATTGAAAAGAATACTCAAAGGTACCGCTACCTCATTTGCCACCGCTTTGAGCATTTTATTACTAATTCCATCAGGTCCTGTTGCCTTGTTAGGGTTCAGTAGTTCAACAAGTGATGAGACTTCTTGAGAGGTGCAAGAAATACTAGTTTTGTTTGTTTTGTTTGATTTGAGGTTGAACGTCCCCGTCAACACTGTAAAGGTCGTTTTGATGACGTTGCTCCCAATTGTGTGGGACTTTCATCCGACATTGAGATGAAATGACATCTCAAGCCCTGTCGCCCAAAGAAACCAATACTGTTTATAAGCATGGACGGGCCGACTCGCACCGCTTTGCCTGGGCAGGTTTAGATCCTCTAAGCAGTTTACCAGTACTCGTGTGCGGGTCGGTTTCAGCGCTGCGTTGAAATATCAATCAGCCCATATAGCAAGAAATACTAGATATTCTATTCTGACACTTTTATCCGAAAGCAGGTAAAACAACATTTTCATCCTTTAAAGTAAAAATAGAGGTGAAATATTTGTTTAACAGATCGGCTTTTTCTTCAGAAGAAAAAAATCATTTTGGCCAGTAACCGGGAAAGAGTTTAATGGTAGTATTGAAGCAGAGCTAGAGTTACCTTTAACAAAATGGCGGACAACTTTTCAAAACGGGTTTTTATCATTTGAATGAAAATCAGATATAGACATTTCTAAATTGTTATAGAACTGTTCTTTTGCATGACGCTTTAGATTGTTAACTTTATTGCGGAGCGACCTGTACTTAGCCAAGATATTTTGATTGCCTGATTTGGTTATATTTACGTTTTAGCCTATCCCTTTTTCTTGACACTTTTCTTATTTCAGGGTCATACCATGGTTTATCATCAGGTCTAATTAGTGCATGTTTAGATGGAATACAAGTATTAACAAAATCAACAAGAGTAGTATTGAATTTCGAACAGGCTTCATCCAAAGTTCCCTCCCTCAGGCAATCCCAATCATAGTTAGATATCTTTTGTTTTAACACTGGAATATTGGCTTTTTATATAAGAAAACTGATCTTCTGTGCCGTAATGAAAGGGTAATGAAATATATGTTGCTTTATGATCGCTAATAGTGATTGGGACGTCTAAAACCCCAGAATCCAAAAACGGCAAGTCGTCCGGAGTTATAATTGGGTCTAAAATTGCTAGCTGGCGAGTGGGTTCTGTTATTACATTATGCATTGAGTTAATTAATAATACATCTTTTAGATTGTGAAAATTTGGATTAAGCAGGCCTTCGTTACGACCTCCAACAATTATCAGGTTTTTTAATATTCAAGTGCCCTTTCTATGTTCAAATTAAAACTATTAAAAATTGAGCGTCAGCAGTAGATGGGCTATAGAATAAACCGATGAGAAAATGTTCATTTTTTACCATTATCTCTATCCAAATCGACTCATCACAAAATATTTCAAGATCTTGTCGTCTGATGTGCAATAAATTTGTATTTATATAAGCCAATAGACCACCACCATGATTGGTTCTATCTTTCCTATAAGGTAGACTGTAAAAATTTGAAAGAAAAAGCATATCTGTAGAAACATTAACATCTAGGTGGGTCTCAGTAAAATATAAAAGGCTATAATCTAAGAAATTGTCTGTTACATATTATAATAATTTGATATGGGGTTCTTTTGTAGATGAGCGTTTCCAACCCCAGGGATGACCGTGCTGAGCGGAACCGAGGCTACGCCGAGGTTCCGCTCAGCACGGTCATCCCGATGGTTGGAAACACCCATCTACAACAGAACCCCATATCAGATTCTTTTTCTTGCACAACATTTGACAGCTCGCACATGTATATTGTTTACAAAATAAAAATAGTGCGGAAGTAGTTCCGGCAGTTGAATAGAATTGAAGCGCATTTATTTTAGTTGCTTGGTCGGAACACCAGGGTCAGAACATAAAGTTCTATCCCAGGGTAAAATCACGGACTTCCTTGTCTGGTGTGCAAGAATCTATTTTATTTCAAATGCTTCTTGTGTTTGAAAATTTTACGTCATAGAACAGACGACGATGACGACGACGGACAATTGCCTATCTTATAAGCTCCCCCGGAGCTTTCGGCACACAAAATATTATCTTATCTATCTATCTTATACTGGGTCGGTCATATTTGGCCATTACCTCAGTTGTGTGCGTAGCTAAATTTAAAATTTAGCTAAATAAAAAAAAGAGAAGTTACTGGATGGGTCCTTAAAACTATTTACAATCTGAATAACAGAGGTATGCTAAAACGCATACCTCTGAATCTCAATATTGCACTGTACGGGCTTTGAACTTCTCTACAGTCTTAGCATTCACCACAGAAGAGGGAAGACTTTTCCACTGGGAATAGTCCTAGGAAAAAGGGAAATTTTCAGGGCATCACTGTAGGACTGGTACCTATGATACTGTGAGTTGTTCACTTTTGATGCCCTTGTTCGGGTTAAAACTGTCACAGGGGTCAAGTATTTGTCTTTATTGACGGCCACTGTACCTGAATGTATCTTATAGAAGGTTAAAGAGGACTGCTCACGACAGGCCTCTAGGGACCGCCATTCTAGCTCGTTAAGCATGTCACCGACGATACCTCTTTTGCACAACATCGATCTTGTGCGGGCAACATAATATCTTGTGCGCAGAACTTATTATCTTGTTCGCATAACATATATTGTGCGCGCCAGATAGATGTTGTGTAAACAAGATAATATCTTTTGCGCACAAGATATCTTGTTCGGACAACTTAATATCTTGTTCGCTTGTTAAGATATTATGTTGTCCACACGAGATCTATGTTGTGCAAATAAGATATCTTTTGCGCACAAGATATCAAGTGGTACAAACAAGATATTATATTGCACAAGACTGCAGCATTAAAATCCGCGCTAAGAAATGGAAGGTTTTCACCATTTTTGCATTATTTGCTGGCCCCCAGCTTACACTTTATCAATATCGGAAAAACAGATAACCAGACCCCCCTGACCTTGCACGGTCAGTGGGGTCTGGTTACCTGATTTTCCAACACTTATAATCTTCAGATTAGGAACCAGCAGATAATGCAAATAAGATGAATCAAATATGGGTGTGAGGGGTGGATAGAAAAATCCGTCCCTCGGGGTCACTGTCCGGCATCACTCGGCAAGCCTCATGATGCCGGACAGTGACCCTCGGGACGGATTTTTCCATCCACCCCTCACACCCATATAAGATTCTTATAATACATTTAGAAGCCTCCGTGGTGCAGTGGTTACGCTACTCGCCTTGTAAACCAGGGATCGCAGGATCGATCCCGGGCTTCTCCAGACTTTCGGATGAGTCTATAAACCGAGGTCCCGTCTCCGTATGACCTTAGCTGTTGGTGGGACGTAAAACTAAAACTCGCTCGCTCGCTTATAATACATTTCCGGCCCCCGCCCGTTGGGGCTTGAAGAAATAGATGGGCTGCATGATGTTTCCACGCAGAGCTGAAACCGGCCCGCACATGAGTACTGGTAAACTGCTTAGAGTATCTAAGCTTGCCCAGGCAAAGCTGTGCAAGTCGGCCCGTCCATGCTTATAAACCCTGTTGGTTTCATTGGGCGGCAGGGATTGAGATGTCATTTCATTTCAATGTCGGGTAAAAGTCCCACAAAATTGGAAGCAACGTCTCCAAAATGACCTTTACAGTGTTGACCGGGACGTTAAACCCCAATCAAATAAAATAAATAAATAAATATAATACATTTCATTACGATAGGGATCTTCAACCTCCTGATTCTCTCCGCACAGGGGCTCGATTCGAACGACGCTCAATTTGCTGCATTTGTGCATAGGGGCTTGAATCATGATTTTTTTTTTTTTTTTTTTTTCAATTTTTTTCATGATTCAAGCCCCTATGATTTGTGCAAATGATGCCAAAGGAGCATGTTCAGACAACGTTTTATCACCACTGCCGGGGATCCAACCGGCACCTCTAGCATCAGAGGCAAGTTTTGCTCAGTGGTTAGTGCACTTGCCTCTGATGCTAGAGTTCCCGGGTTCGATCCCCGGCAGTGGCGATAAATTTGCGGTATCCGAACACGCTCCATTGGCATCATTTGCAGGAATGAATGTTATAAAGTGCACCGTCCTTCGGATCGGGAAGTTAACTGGAGGCCTCCTGTGCAGAGAGAACCATCCCCTGTGCAGGTTAAAGATCCCTACCATAATTACATGATACCTGTGCAAAAGCTGGAGTGTATGTAATGTACACCTGCGGTAATGGTCAGATTTGTTTGATTTGAGGTTTAACGTCCCCGTCAACACTGTAAAGGTCATTTTGGAGACGTTGCTTCCAATTTTGTGGGACTTTCACCCGACATTGAGTTGAAATGACATCTCAAGCCCTGTCGCTCAATGAAACCAATAGGGTTTATTAGCATGGACGGTCCACCTCGCACCGCGGTTCCTGGAAGGCTTAGATCCTCTAAGCGGTTTACCAGTACTAGTGTGCGGGCCGGATTCAGCTCTGCGTGGAAGCATCATGCAGCCAGTAATGGTCAAATGTGACCGACGCAGTATCAGTAGAAAGAAAGGAAAGAAAGATACCATGCTCGATCACTGATAAAAAACAACCTAGCCAACTTACTAAGACATACCTCCACCCTCATCTCTCGAAATATCTTCTGTCTTCTACACAAACAAATATATTTATTTTTTCTTTCTTTCTGTACTAAATCTTGCCTAAACATTGAAAAAATACATGTACAAGTACGCATGTATCACCAAAAATCATGCAGTCATTGACCAATGTCATGAAAACATCAATCAACAAACAGTTCACTTGCTCACTTGACAATGCATGGACTATTTAACCCTTTGTGTACCGAATGGAATCTTCCTCTTTATATATAGCAGGAGTTCATTTGAAAATTCAGGGGTGTCAGATAGTATTTTTATCAAAATGCTTTTGGAAAATGACTGAACTTATATCAAACAGTGGAGGCCATGATCTGACGCCGCGTTCTGTGGCTTCAGATCAGGGCTTGCACTGTTCGCCAAGGTACCCCTTTAGGGGTTTCTGGTACTGAATGGGTTAGAGCGAATGGAAACACACACAAAAGGAGGTAACTCTAGGCGGAAGTAAGACATTGTAACCGCACTTTATCTATCCCCGCCCTTTGGGCCTTGGAGAAATAGATTGGGCTGCACGGTGCTTCCAAGCAGAGCTGAAATCGACAGTGCACATGAGTACTTGTAAACCCCTTAGAAGGTTCAAGCCTGCCCAGGCAAAGCTGTGCAAGCATGCTCAGGCAAAGTGTTCATGCCTATAAACACTTTTGGTTTTATTTGGGCGGCAGGGCTTGAGATGTCATTTCATCTCATTAGAAGTCCAACAAAATGGAAGCAACGTCTTCAAAATGACTCGACAAGTTGTTTGTATGATTTGATTTGATGTTTAATGTCCCCGTCGACACTATAAAGGTCATTTTGGAGATTTCATTGGGCGACAGTGCTTGAGCTGTCATTTCATCTCAATGTCGGGTAAAATCGGAAGCAACGTCTCCAAAATTACCTTTATAGTGTTGACGGGGACGTTAAACATCAAATCAAACACAGACTTGTGCATTTGGGAGATATGAAAAAATGCACTACATGAATGTCGCACGGATACGTTATCAGCCCCCGCCCATAGGGGCTTGAAGAAATATATGTGCTGCATGATGCTTCCACGTAGAGCTGAATCCGCCCCGCACACTAATACTGGTAAACCGCTTAGAGGATCTAAGCCTGTCCAGGAACCGCAGTGCGAGGCGGACCGTCCATGCTAATAAACCCTATTGGTTTCATTGTGCGACAGGGTTTGAGATGTCATTTCATCTCAATGTCGGGTAAAAAACCAACAAAATTGGAAGCAACGTTTCCAAAATGGCCTTTACAGTGTTGACGGGGACGTTAAACCTCAAATCAAACAAACATACAAAACGGATACGTTTCGGAAAGTTTAGCCAAAACAGGTGAACAATTATGAATTTTTAGTGAGAAATTTAAAAAAAATCTTCACCTAAATTACATTTCAATGAGACTTCGGATTAAAAAAAAAATGAGCAAATCTCTCACAATCTCATCCGAAAATCATTCCTGCGTATCTCTAGGCCTTCGTCCTCATTGCTTCACTTCAAGAGGCACTTCAAGAGGGACCGCAGGAGATGACTGCATAACCACCTAGTCTTTTAGAGCATTCTTGCTGACTGTAAACATGGTTTTCGAAGTCAAAGGTCTTGCGAAACTCAATTAGTTCATTTTTTCCATGACATTGTGAGCAATCTGGATGGAGCCATAAAACGTGGCCACAAACATTCTGACTTGGTCATCGTGGACTTCGCAACGGCCTTTGACAAGCTGGTTGGTTGATTTGAGGTTTAACGTCCCCTATTAACTCTGTATATGTCATTCTGGAGACGTTGCTTCCAATTTCGTGGTTTTTTTTACCCGACCTTTAGATGAAATGACATCTCAAGCCCTGCCGCCCGATGAAAACAATAAGGTTTTTGTGCAGGGATGGTCCGACTCGCACAAATTCATCTGGGCAGGCTTAAAACCTTTACGCGGTTTACCGGGACTTATATGTGGTCGTTTTCAGCTCTGCGTGGAAGCATCATGAAGCCAAAATTATTTCTTCAAGCACCGATGGGGGTGGGGGCGGCCTTTGACAAGGTACCTCACAGAAGGCTATTGTATAAATTTGACTGCTATGGGATAAGAGGATCCACACATAGGTGGAATAGTTCACGGCTCTCTGGGTGCTCACAACACGTTGTACTTGATGGCCAAGCGTCTGCTCCTGTCCCTGTTTTATCTGGTGTCCCCCAAAAGTCGGTCCTTGGACCGGTCCTTATCTTGGTATTCATTAATATCAGCTCATCTGTGCGTTTGTTTGCTGTTACTGTGCCATGTATAGGAACATATAAACTCCGTCTAACTGTCTTATTTTACAGGATGAGCGGGATCGACTAGCACATGGAGAGGCCGATTGGAACATGAAGTTCAATGTGACCAAATGTCATTCAATGAAGGTATCACGGCACCATCCGGACAAGCAAATTATGTTTGATCATACACTACACCAGCAGATTTTGGAGCAAGTTCATTCTGCAAAATATACTCCGATTCAATGGCACTATACCCCAAATTTTCATTGATTCACAATACTTCCAAAATTTGATCACGTTTAACGAAATATAAGTACTATAGGGGGCCACTTGAGCGTCATTTTTATAGCATCGATTTTATAGCGTCTTTTTGTCTGGTGTTTGACGCTATAAAATTGACGATATAAAAATGATGCTCAAGTGGCCCGACTGATCTGAACTTGACTGGGCTAGGTTTGGGGCATGTGGACTTAGGTATATTTTCTGGCTAAAATTGAAATAACTTAGTTGTTTCCAAATGGCGCTATAATTTCTCAGTTTTGGGGGATTATAGCGTCATCTTGAACTGTTTCATAATGACGCTATAAATTTTCAATTTTGTGGGATTAAAGCGTCATCTAGAACTGTTTCATAATGACGCTTTAAATTTTCAATTTTGTGGGATCACAGCGTCATCTAGCACTGGTTCATAATGACGCTATAAATTTTCAATTTTAAAGCGTCATCTAGAATAACTTAAGTGTTTTGGTGTTTGTTGCTGGAAATATGATAAACTGTCAAGAGGTCCAGGGATACCACAGGATGACATTAAGTTGTTCTTTTGGAAATAATTTAGTTTCTGGTGTGAAAAAAAATGTTTGGCACGAATAGGGCTCAAACGTATGACCTCCTGCTTATCAGACAGGTGCTTACCAACTGAACTAAAGTGCCAAGATATATTTTGTATGTAATATAATTGTTTTAAACTTAAGACATTGTAGTTTTTCTTTCTTAACTGTTTGGTAGCCCTGAAAAGGGCTGTTAATCTGTATCTAAGATTTAAGCTGGTTTTCTTTTTCCGTATGGGTTTGGTAGCAGCTCCAAGTCCAATTGCTGGTGGCAAAGACTGCATCAGTTGTTCATCTTCATTTGTGACGATATTGAAGTGGAGCGGAATCCTAATAGGATTCATTTCCAATGTTGAGGGTTGTTGAGGACGATCTTCTAACTGTTTGACTCTATTTTTGAGCTCATTGATTTCCTTCACTAAGACTTCAATACCTTTGGGCTGGGGTTTTGATTGTTGTACTGGGGGCTGTGGATAGATCAGATGGTTAGATGGTATTGTTGTATATTGTTGTTTCTGTAAAGTAGCACCACTGCCAAAACATTCATGGACAGCGGTTGTTAATAGATTTGGGTTTTGCAAGAGATCATCGAATGATATTGACTGTTCCATTGTTTTTTGTGTGTTTTTTTTTTTTTTTTTTTTTTCAAGAAATCTGAAGTAGGTCAAGTCCTATTTATACTCTGGAGAGGGATTGACCTACATGCAAAAATACTTTCTTTCACGTCCGTGTTCAGTGAATAAATACCAATTGCATTGGTCTACTTCGCTGCACTACTGTGTACAAGACAAAATGGCTCACAACAGTCAAATTTACTTTAAAGCGTTGGAGGAGCAGACGGCGTCTGTAAGGAGTGGGGTGAGAGACCTGATGGTCTCTTTTGATTTAGTCAAGAGAGAAATAGAAGGATTGTTTTCCTCGCTTGACAATTTGGATCAAGTGATAGAGATAACTAAAAGGGCTGCAGAGTTGAGCCGCCATGGACAACAAATAAATGGTGAGATGTCTGGGCCGTCTGCTGCCACACAGACAGAAGACTGGAGCCAAGAAGCTACAGAGCCCCCGTTTTACTTGTCCACGGGGTCCAGGATTACATATGAGTCCTGGGCGATTGGTTATTTCATTAGCCAATTTCATTGGTTGTTCGATTAAAAGTAGGTCAATCCTCCTACATTGTATAAAAGCTTTCTCTCCATATTGTTCCAGTATGAATTGGGTCAAGAAATTACGTGCTGTTTTCCACCGAAGGACTCGTCCTGAGGTGGAAACACAACAACCGTCTACTGAGGGAGAGAACTGGAAGAAAGTGGAGAGGCTGCAAAGCAGACTGGCTTTCCAGCCGTTCCTGGCTTGAACAGGAGTGGGATCGGTTACGATTAAACCGATCGCTATAGTGGAGCCATTCCGTGGCTAGTAAATGTTTAAATTACTAGCTACATTGAACAGTCCTTTTCAGGGCTTACCCATAAATTTCGTCAAAGAATAACCTTTTCATAATAAACAAACAAAGACTGGTAAACTTTTACATTTTAATGTGTTTTAAAATTTTCTTAATACAATACTATATTTTCTTAACTATAACTAATGTCTTTGTTTTATTCAAATGCCTATTTTGTCTTTGGTTTCTTAACTCCATGAGTGTTAGAACAAGTCCGCTTTCGTTTTCTTGATTTCTTAACACTAGTCTGGGATTGTTTCTCCTCCGTAGAAGATTGTTTCTCCACGGCACAAGACTGTTTCTCCTCGACACAAGACTGTTTTTCCTGAGGATTGTCAGATAATATTTCTGCAGAAGTGTCAGAAGGTAATGCAGGTGGTATGTCCAACTCATCTTGTATCAACTGCTTCTGTGGACATTCGGGTGCCCAATGATCTGGAAGTCCACATATGTAACAATGTCCGTAGGGTAGCCTGAAGCCCGATGTAGTATCTCTTGACCAGTGTGTCGTAGCATTATATCTGAAGCAACGCCCATAAGGTGTTTTCATCAGTGATTGATCTAGAAGTGATTTTTCCAATGTTAGTAGAAAATGGATATCATATTGTTACTTCAATAACTTCTTTAAACTTGAACAATGGTAGTAGATGCTCTCAGGATCACTATATTTCTTTGTTCTTGGATCCCTATTGTATGACATCTTGATATTTTTGTCTGAACTTTTCACTGTGGTAGTCAGAAGTAGAATGACGCTCTATTCAAGATCGCTTCATTTAATATCACCCTTGCCTCGGGTCTTCGAATGTAGAAACTCGATCACCTTTGGACTGTCAGCTACAGATTCTCAAATGTGATGACTGAATCTTCTAACAGTTTGTACTTAGCACAAGTCCACTACAATTTATTGAAATCTTCAAAAGCTTCTTTTTCATTTAATTTCATCTGGATTTCTTCAATAGAAATATCTTCATGAGAAAACAGTATGAGATGCAAAGAAGTAATCTCCTGTGAGGTTTGAATTTTACCACTTGTGTCAGAGGTATTTCAAACCACTTCTTCTCCATTTTGTTGGAACAATAATGGGTTGTGCATGGATCAGGTCAATTTATATGGTCAAGGATCCAGCTGTTTGATCAAATCGTCGATATCAGTTTCCATCGGTTCCTCCTGACGGCTTTCAGAGCAGTCAATCGGTTGTTCTGAGGTTCTCTTTCAATATCCATTATCATGTTGAAAATGTAGCTGATCATCTCATCGTTGTTAACTACATGCAAACGCCATTGATCCAGTTTCACGAGTGTATCATCAAGTATGTTACTCATGAGCCAATCTGTTCTTTTCATCTCATGTCAAAAGAAATAAATGTATCATATCTTCTCAGCCACATCTGGATGTCATCTTTAGTTTTCAAGAAATCTACATTATCTGGCTCTAATGACAAAGTTTGTTCAAGTGCAAGTCTGTAGATATCAAATTTCAGAATTTGATCTGAAGACACAAGTAGACTTCTTTTGATGGTCTTAATCATGAGTTTTAGTTAAGTAACTATGCAATTTGAATATTTAGTTGGGAACTTCAATACGATCTTTGGCTCTTTTCTCAACTGTTTCAGAATTTGATCTGAACACACAAGTAGACTTCTTTTGATGGTCTTAATCATGATGTTTAGTTAAGTATGCAATTTGAATATTTAGTTGGGAACTTCAATACGATCTTAGGCTCTTTTCCCAACTGTTCGTTTCCTAATGTCACTTTATATCCTTCTTTGGCATGTATATATTCCGACCAATAGTCATTGAATGTCAAATATCCCGATGGTAATATCATAAGATCTGGATTGTCCCGTCTACAGAATAACTGTTTGACTGGAGCTTTGGTATATTCCTCATTCAGTATCAGATATCCCAAAAACGTATCTCTATATAGAAAGCTAGATGACACATTTCCATGTAGGAAGTGTTGATGAAATTTCTCAGACATGTAACACAAGTCCCATGAGGTAAAGTCAAAGAATGTGACCACCCATCTTTTTGCTTTCTTAAGTGTAGGTTGATGTTGGTGATGAAAACAGCTAATCTGTCTATGAAACTCTAATCGTTTGTTATCACACAGTTTGGGAAGTTCATCAATGAGCCATAGTAAACGAACCATTTCATATTGGAAAGTTACTTGAGAACCTTGTTCTTCAAAATCTTAATTATCATTTTAAACCAACTGTCTTGGATGAGTTCTGTAAATGCTTGGCCTTTTCCACATTGTACATGTTGTATGTCAAAATCATCTCTATCATTTCCAATGATTAATCTGAAACAAGAATTTGGAATTCCGAAGTCAGTGGGTCAGTATAAAAACGGATTTTTCAGGTTGACGCTTCATAGTTCAGCATTGAATACTAAACAATCAACATGCCTAAGAGACATTGGTAGCGAATACAATATGGGTATGAGGGGTGGATGGAAAAACCCGTCCCTCGGGATCACTGTCCGGCATCACTCGGCAAGCCTCGTGATGCCGGACAGTGACCCTCGGGACGGACTTTTCCATCCACCCATCACACCCATATAAGATTGTTATATTCTATCATCGGCACAACACCTACATACAGATATAACACCTTATTGAGGTGACCAGGGCAGGAAGTGCCACAAACATACAATACAACCAGTGGTCAAGAAGCAGGGCTACCCTCTCCGCAACCCAGTACAATTCAGAATATCACTCATAACTACAACCCATCCGTGTGACAGAGCGCATTTTTTTCATACCTCCAAAACGGATGAAATTTGTGATATTTTTCTTATTTATACTCTAATCATAGGTTGTGGGTGCTCGTTAAAACGTTCTAACGAGTACCAACAACGTATGTCTAGGAGCAGAAATAAGCAAAATAATGTATACCCCAGTTCTCTGCTCAAAACGTGGGGTTTATGGGGTGTTCATTTCACGGACTTGTCCACGTGATGTCTTTCTTAAGACATGGAGGAATTATAAATGTTTGAGGCCATTAAAGGGCTTTAGCTCTGCAACAAATTGATATAAAAATCAATGAAACATCCCCAACCTATATCTTGCCAATATAAATCTATACTACAAATTTGATCAAAATAAATCGTGTCATTCTCAACATATTGCGCAAAAATGAATTTTTGAGGTCATTCAAGGGCCATAATTCTGCTGAAATTTAATGCAAAAAGCCATGTAACAGTCTCAAGCTGTATCTTGCCAACATAAATTCGCATACCAAATTTGCTCAGAATCCGTCATTATTTTCTCAAGACATTGAGCGGAACCAAATTTTCAGCATCGGTTAAGGGCCAAAACTTTGCTGAAAATGAACACAAAATCCCGTGTAACAGTCTCAAGCTTTATCATCTTCCCCATATAACTTCACACACCAAATTTGATCAAAATCAATTGATTCATTCTCAAGATATTGAGCGGAAACAATTTTTGACAAGGGACATTACTCTGCTGAAAATAGGCGCCCAATGCTGTGTAGCAATTCCAAGCTAGATCTTATCAGCATAAATTCACACACTAAATACAATCAAAATTTATCATATCTTTCTTAAGCATATATCTTTGTTTCTTTATATCTTTGTTGCAGAACGGAAACGACTTTCTGGCGTTATACAAGGGCCATTACTCCATTGAAAATTGACGTAAAAAGCTGTGAAACAATCCAAAACTAGAGGTTCTCATAATTGAAGTTAGTTACCTTTTGCAACTGTGAGGCATGAACATAATATGCCGTCTCACTCACTCAGCACTCAACATAAATGTGTCAGAAATGTAAACTTGTATTTCTGCAAACACAGACTAAATAGAGAATACCAGGTGAGTGTCTTTTGAAATCAAGTTTATCAGGCTAGGCTTCGAAAACGCTTGTAGAATCGCGAGGCTTGCCGAGCGATTCTACATGCGTTCTCGAAGCCGAGCCTGATAAACTTGATATCAAAAGACATGAATCGGGTATTCTTTTTATCAGTTTACCCCCTTGTACGAACACTCTTAAATTAGCAATTTACTATCAGTTATCGATGGTCCTCAGTACGTCCGAACATCTCGCAGGTCGATATATTTTGTATCGGTTGACCATATCTTTTCCTATCATATTTTTGTCAAGTAATATTTCCATTTTGTCCAGCAATAATAACATTTTTGCATTTTTTTGTTCTAGTAGCATGATTCATTCATAAAAGTGCAATGTCACATTGACCTGATAAAGCTTACTTGTCCTGAAATAGCTTATCTTTATCAGGTCAATGTGCTGTTAATATGGAGGGTACCTGATAAATATGAATGCAATGCCTGAGCCTGTTGTGCAACGGACGATAAAGTAATGAATGTTTCTTTTTATAGTTTTTACAGTGAGCAACCTTTCTGCATTAAAAGTGTTTTAACCCTTTTTGCACCAAATGGAATCTTCCTTCTTATATATGGCAGGAGTTAATTTCGAAATTTAGGGGTGACAGGTTGTGGTTTCTTCAAAGTTACTTGGAAAATGTCTTACTTTTTCGCAAACAGTGTAGGCCTTGATCAGACACCGCTTTCTGCGGCGTCTGATCTGGGCCTGCATTGTTTGCCACTTACCCCTTTTGGGGTTTACATAACCAAATGGGTTAAAAGTGTTTTTAAAGCTCTGGACTATTATCAATAATTAAGAACTGCTGGTCCAATAATTTTCGAGGAGTGGTCATAAAAGTCATATAATTCACTACCTTCATTACTATTTTACTGTACCGACGATTGTTGGAATGGCATACATAATTTGACGTAACTTCCCATATACAATCACCCCGTTTCGTTCATCTGCTTTAAGCAAATGTTCGATTAACAGAATAAAAATAAAGGAAAGGTCTATTGCCAGTCGACTGGCAATAGCCAAAACACGTTAAAATGGCTATTGCCAGTCGACTGGCAATAGCCAAAACACGTTAAAATGGCTATTGACAGTCGACTGGCAATAGCCATTTTAACGTATTTTGGCTATTGCCAGTCGACTGGCACTAGCCATTTTAACGTATTTTGGCTATATTGCCAGTTGCTTCTTGTTTTTTTTTTTTATTATTATTATTTATATCATAAGCCCCCGCCCATATGGGGCTTGAAGAAATATATGGGCTGCATGATGCTTCCACGCAGAGCTGAATCCGGCCCGCACACTAGTACTGGTAAACCGCTTAGAGGATCTAAGCCTGTCCAGAAACCGCGGTGCGAGGCGGACCGTCCATGCTAATAAACCCTATTCATTGGGCGACAGGGCTTGAGATGTCATTTCATCTCAATGTCGGGTAAATTCCCACAAAATTGGAAGCAACGTCTCCAAAATGACCTTTACAGTGTTGACGGGGACGTTAAACATCAAATCAAACAAACAATCAAACAAACGATTGTTATTATTTTTTACAGTAGGTCATATTTCATATACGCTATGATTCTGTGCAGACAAACATATACTGCGCCGCTCCGAGGCGGTTCTAATGTTTGTCTATCCTCAACGGTTTTCAGCAGTAAATCAGCTGACAGGTCCTTATGAGGACCACCACCCCTGTTAACACCACTTTGTACCGAAAAATTATGGACATTACAGGGGCATACCTCAATGTCCTAAACATAGTTTTTTTTATAACTGATTGAAGCGTTTCTACCCAGTATCCCCAATCTATGTTTAGCCTGAAAAAAAAATACTCAAAATTCAGCTGAACGTTGCTAGTTCTCGAGATAAAATGGCGTTAGTTTAAGATTTTCTTTCATGGTTCCCTGCTACATACATTCTTGTTTGCTACTACATACATGGATATTGCGTCGCATCATCATCGGTTTAGCAGTACTAACAAGTCCATATAAATACGACTTCTGTTAGCCACACTTTATACAGAGAAAGTAAAATTTACATGGATGTACCTTATTCTCATATCATAGATTTTGGAAATTTCTAACGAATACCTACAATCTATGTTTCGACTGAAACATTATGTATATTAACCCTGTTGGTTTCATTGGGTGGCAGGGGTTTAGATGTCATTTCATCTCAATGTCGGGTAAAAATCCCACATTATTGAAACAACGTCTCCAAAATGACCTTTACTGTGTTGACGAGGACGTTAAACCTCAAAACAAATGAATTGGGGTGTGGAACTAATAAAGCTTCTCGGCGTATTAAATACTGACTCGCCATACAACTATGAAGGAACTATGGCAGGGGTATGTCCAGGGGGGGGGGGGGTTGGGGTTTGTCCACCTCAACAAATGACGGGGGGATTTTGCCCGCCTTTACAAAAAGGGGAGGGGAGGGGGATTTGGCGGGGTGATTTTGTCCGTGATTAGGAGAAAATAGTGTTTTACGGCGGTATTCATTTTTAAATTATTACATAGAGTTTAGACACTTGTTAGAAAGGTGGATATAAAGAGCAACAATAATCTACGCTTTGGCTGGAAAAAACAAAGAAAAGAAGAAAACTATTGAACATGATTACAACCAATATAGTGATGTTTTCCGTGTTTTTTTTTTTTTTTTTTTTTTTTTTTTTTCAAAGACTTTCTTTCCTACATTCGTTAGATTTTATGAAAAACATAGATTGTGGATACTTTTTAAAACCACCTCTTCTGGCTAGAAATAAGAAAAATACAGAACATGATTAATCTTAATTCTGTGACTTTTCTTCCGTGACTCTTTTTCCTACCCAAAACTGTGACTTTTATTTCCATTGCGTTTTTTTCTTGTGACTTTTCTTTTTAGCTCACCTGAGCCGAAGGCCACAATTTCTATAAATGACATCTCCTAAACCCGGCACTGAACAGATTTTGACCAAACATGGCAGAAATTATCTGTGGGTGGTCCTCTCTCAAAGTTGTTCAAAGAATTCCATTCTATGCAGAACTCTGGTTGCCATGGTTACGAAAAGGAGAAAATAAGAAAAAAATCCTTAAAAATCTTCTTGTCTGAAACACAGGTCCAGGTCTTTGGTATTTGGTATGAAGCTTCATCTAGTGGACCTCCGCCAAGATTGTCCAAATTATAGCCCTGGGGCCAAAAATGCCCCCGCACCGGGGCCCACTGGTTTTACATAGGCTTATATTCGGAAACCTTTAAAAATCTTCTTGTCAGAAACCAAAAGGCCCAGGTCTTTGATATTTGGTATGAAGCTTCGTCTAGTGGACCGATACCAAAATTATTCAAATTATTACCCTTTGGCCAAAAATAGCCTCGGTGGGGCCAACTGATTTTACATAGGCTTATATGGAGAAAACCTTTAAAATCTTCTTGTCTGAAACCAGAAGGCCCAGGTCTGATATTTGGTATGATGCTTCATGTAGTGGACCTTTACCAAGATTCTGATTGTTCATATTATAGCCCTGGGGCCAACAATGGCCCCGCCCCATGGCCCACTGGTTTTACATAGGCTTATATGGGGAAAACCTTCAAAAATCTTCTTGTCTGAAACCAGAAGGCCCAGGTCTTTGATGTTTGGTATGAAGTTTCAACTGATGGACCTCTACCAAGATTGTTCCAATTATAGCCCTGGGGCCAAAAATGGCCCTGCCCCAGGTTTTACATATAGGGAATACCTTTAAAAGTATTCTTGTCTGAAACCAAAAGGCCTAGATCTTGGATATGTGGTATGACGCATGCTGCTTCATCTAGTGGACCTCTTCCAAGATTGTTAAAATTCTAGCCTAGGGACCAAAAATGCCCCCCCCCCCACCCAGGGCCCGCATCTTTTACATATATAGGCTTATAAAGGGAAAACCTTAAAAAAAATTATCTGAAACCAGAAGGCCAGGCTTATGATATTTGATATTAAGCTTCATTTGGTGGACCTCTACAAGATTGTTCAAATTATAGCCATGAGGCCAAAAGTTGTCCCGCCGAAGGACCCACATGTAAATCTCTTAGCTCAGGAGAGCGATATAGGACAATCATGGTCCTCTTGTTTCTATATTCAGTTATGTACTTGCGTTTTGGAGACGCGATCATCTAGGTGATCAGATGCTTGATCAGACAGTATTACTAAAAACATTTATTTTACATGTCTTATGTTCTAGTGTATTTAAATATCCCCATAAAATTCATCACGCAAATATGCCTATATAATTTTGACCCCCTTTAACCCAACATTCATATGACTGTTTGCGTGTTTCAACAAAAGGGACGTCAGTATCATATATGGGTTATTTTTTTATACAGAACCTCTGATCTAGATCTGCTTATTAGAAAAAATTATGATATATGAGCCTGCGCATGACAAAACCTGCAATAGGACCGTTGCGACCAGCAAACCAGCCCTTTTCTGGGACATTGGCAAACAGTGCAGACCCAAATCAGACGCCGCGGAACGCGGCGTCAGATCTGGGTCTAAAGTGATTGGTTAAAGAACATTCGTTTTTGTTAAATTTGCCACAAACAAATACAAACCTGACACCCCTATAATTGGTAATGGACCACCCCAAACTTACTAGGTGGTAGAGTCCAATGTCATATATGACTGCAACGGAAGGTCAGGTGGTTTTTCTCCGGGTACTCCGGTTTTCGCCCACCTCTGATTAACGATCGGCTCGATATGAGTGAAATAATCTTGAAAGGGCCGTAAAACCCAAACCAAAAAAAAAAATAAAAAAAAAATGTCATATATGGATTAAGACTAATCCTGTTTTAAAAAGATTATTTAGAAGGCTTCAGTGATTCTTTCTTTTTTTTTTTTCAACAAGCGTCCCCTCCTCAGAGGCCACTTTTGGGTCTGTTCAAAAGTGGCCTGAAATACCAGTCGCAAAGGTGGTCTTAATATGGGAACTTGGCTTTAGTTTATTTGCAGCGAACTGTGCAGACCCAGATAAGGCGCTGCAGAATGCTTTGGCTGATGTGATTCTTCCTTGATTACTGATCAGTCTTTGCTGTGCGAATGAGTCTTCTAAGGCATCCGGATTAGTCAAAGATTGACCAGACTGAATGTATATACACGTTGATCTGAGTCTTCGCTGGTTGTACTAATATTATTGTAGGTTTTGTTATGCACAGGCTCATATGTTTTGTGAAAGAACTCCTTTAACCCAAAAAACGCCAAGAAAACCTGCATGTGAAAATATTGTCATTTTATGTCGTCTGCTTCATACTTGCAAACTTTCGAAAACATTTGGCATGCGTGCAATTTGTATAGATCCCGATCAGACTGCTCCTCAAGTAGCAGCCTGCTCTAGGTTTACAATGTTTTGCAACAAACCAGCTGACAACAAAGCCGAGAATTGTTGTGATTGGCATCTTAAGGTTTAGGTAAATTTATGATATCTATATAAGTGAGCCAAACTGTTTATTGCTAGCAATGATTACCTATTGTTTATCCCTAAGGGATCAGTAAATAACCCTTTCACCCCCGAGATTAAGAATTGATCATAAGTAATGACTTCAAATATATATGTAATTCTATATAAGTTTAATCTTTCGATTTTGAAAGATCATTGTATTTACCAAACATTAATACAAGACGTGCAAATTGTCTTTTGTTCGCAAATTTGTTTAATGAATCAAATATTATGAAATTAAGGCGCCTATGTAAATTTCTACAAATAATTCTGGATACATTTAAAATACATCCCCGTTAGCAATACATTTATTTATAATCACGACGAATTAACATGATTCAGAAAGTCTGTATCTACTTTGTGCGTGTGTATGTGGTACGTAAAGGCTTTGCAGTGTGGGTGTCTACATGGTTAGCCGTCTACATACAGCCTATGTTCCAAATAATATTGTTTGCACCTCATATTACATGCTTATCATGTTCTGAAGGAATCGAATAATCTTGTAATATAATTCTCCGTACTGGGTCCGAGTTTAATTCGCTTACTTGCTGATGAGACGGTGCATTTTGAGCCTCATCTGGATCTTTTTGGTTTTGGTTTTACGGCCCTTTCAAGATTATTTCATTCATATCGAGCCGATCGTTAATCAGAGGTGGGCGAAAACCGGAGTACCCGGAGAAAAACCACCTGACCTTCCGTTGCAGAACTTGGCGTCTCACACGTGGCCCGAGCGAGGCTCGAACCTACGGCGGTGAGAGACCTAATGACTTAGAGTCAGCGCTCTTATCCACTAGGCCACGGAGGCCCTCTCATCTGGATCTACACTGTTTGCAAAGTTAAATGAACCGGTTTACAAGGTTGGAAGGGTTAAGCCATAAACATTTGCGATCAACTTGGGTAATATTTGGTCATATTGAACCTGTCACAATATCCACATTTTATCGGTGCAGATAAGATATATTATGATACTGGTACCCATAACACGTTTCAATATATGTATTATAAGGCGCTTCTAATGAGTGTCCACATCATGTAAACAATTCCGTATCATAATCACTCTCAATAAACCCCTCTTTTATATAGAGAAAATTGGTGATGCATAGGTTTTGGGTACTCGTTAGAACCGCCTGAGTAAGTCTGAAATGGGTCTTCACGGTTTGTTCACTGTTAGTAAGGGCATATCCTTCCCAACATTACGAAAACGCGTCTAAATAAATACATTGTAAACTTAAACGTAAAAAAACCCTAATCATTTAAGATAAAAAATTGTGATATTTTTCTTATTTGTGCTAAAAAAAAAAAAAGATTGTGGGTACTCGTAAGAACCGCCTCATTGAGGTCGTTCTAACGAGTACCCACATTCTATATTTGAGAGCAAAAATAAGAAAAATAAAGTTTCCCATGTAAACCCCAGTTTTACTATATGAATGTTGGGATAAAGGGGGTCAAAATTATATAGGCATATTTGCGTGATGAATTTTTTGGGGATATTTAAATACACTTGAACATAAGACATGTAAAATAAATGTTTTAGTAATACTGTCTGATCAAGCATCTGATCACCTAGATGATCGCGTCTCCAAAACGCATGTACATAACTGAATATAGAAACAAGAGGACCATGATTGTCCTATATCGCTCTCCTGAGCTAAGAGATTTACATGTGGGTCCTTCGGCGGGACAACTTTTGGCCTCATGGCTATAATTTGAACAATCTTGTAGAGGTCCACCAAATGAAGCTTAATATCAACTATCATAAGCCTGGCCTTCTGGTTTCAGATAATTTTTTTAAGGTTTTCCCTTTATAAGCCTATATATGTAAAAGATGCGGGCCCTGGGGGGGGGGGCATTTTTGGTCCCTAGGCTAGAATTTTAACAATCTTGGAAGAGGTCCACTAGATGAAGCAGCATGCGTCATACCACATATCCAAGATCTAGGCCTTTTGGTTTCAGACAAGAATACTTTTAAAGGTATTCCCTATATGTAAAACCTGGGGCAGGGCCATTTTTGGCCCCAGGGCTATAATTGGAACAATCTTGGTAGAGGTCTATCAGTTGAAACTTCATACCAAACATCAAAGACCTGGGCCTTCTGGTTTCAGACAAGAAGATTTTTGAAGGTTTTCCCTATATAAGCCTATGTAAAACCAGTGGGCCATGGGGCGGGCCATTTTTGGCCCCAGGGCTATAATATGAACAATCAGAATCTTGGTAAAGGTCCACTACATGAAGCATCATACCAAATATCAGACCTGGGCCTTCTGGTTTCAGACAAGAAGATTTTAAAGGTGTTCTCCATATAAGCCTATGTTAAATCAGTGGGCCCCACCGAGGCTATTTTTGGCCAAAGGGTAATAATTTGAATAATTTTGGTATCTGTCCACTAGACGAAGCTTCATACCAAATATCAAAGACCTGGGCCTTTTGGTTTCTGACAAGAAGATTTTTAAAGGTTTCCGAATATAAGCCTATGTAAAACCAGTGGGCCCCGGTGCGGGGGCATTTTTGGCCCCAGGGCTATAATTTGAACAATCTTGGTGGAGGTCCACTAGATGAAGCTTCATACCAAATACCAAAGACCTGGACCTGTGTTTCAGACAAGAAGATTTTTAAGGATTTTTTTCTTATTTTCTCCTTTTCGTAACCATAGCAACCAGAGTTCTGCATAGAATGGAATTGTTTGAACAACTTTGAGAGAGGACCACCCACAGATAATTTCTGCCATGTTTGGTCAAAATCTGTTCAGTGGTTTAGGAGGAGATGTCATTTATAGAAATTGTGGCCTTCGGCTCAGGTGAGCTAAAAAGAAAAGTCACAGGAAAAAAACGCAATGGAAATAAAAGTCACAGTTTTGGGTAGGAAAAAGAGTCACGGAAGAAAAGTCACAGAATTAAGTTTAATCATGTTCTGTATTTTTCTTATTTCTAGCCAGAAGAGGTGGTTTTAAAAAGTATCCACAATCTATGTTTTTCATAAAATCTAACGAATGTAGGAAAGAAAGTCTTTGAAAAAAAAAAAAAAACACGGAAAACATCACTATATTGGTTGTAATCATGTTCAATAGTTTTCTTCTTTTCTTTGTTTTTTCCAGCCAAAGCGTAGATTATTGTTGCTCTTTATATCCACCTTTCTAACAAGTGTCTAAACTCTATGTAATAATTTAAAAATGAATACCGCCGTAAAACACTATTTTCTCCTAATCACGGACAAAATCACCCCGCCAAATCCCCCTCCCCTCCCCTTTTTGTAAAGGCGGGCAAAATCCCCCCGTCATTTGTTGAGGTGGACAAACCCCAACCCCCCCCCCCCTGGACATACCCCTGCCATAGTTCCTTCATAGTTGTATGGCGAGTCAGTATTTAATACGCCGAGAAGCTTTATTAGTTCCACACCCCAATTCATTTGTTTTGAGGTTTAACGTCCTCGTCAACACAGTAAAGGTCATTTTGGAGACGTTGTTTCAATATTGTGGGATTTTTACCCGACATTGAGATGAAATGACATCTAAACCCCTGCCACCCAATGAAACCAACAGGGTTAATATACATAATGTTTCAGTCGAAACATAGATTGTAGGTATTCGTTAGAAATTTCCAAAATCTATGATATGAGAATAAGGTACATCCATGTAAATTTTACTTTCTCTGTATAAAGTGTGGCTAACAGAAGTCTTATTTATATGGACTTGTTAGTACTGCTAAACCGATGATGATGCGACGCAATATCCATGTATGTAGTAGCAAACAAGAATGTTTTGTTTGTTTGATTTGAGGTTTAACGTCCCCGTCAACACTGTAAATGTCATTTTGGAGACGTTGCTTCCAATTTTGTGGGACTTTTACCTGACATTGAGATGAAATGACTTCTCAAGCCCTGTCGCCCAATGAAACCAATAGGGTTTATTAGCATGGACGGTCCGCCTCGCACCGCGGTTCCTGGACAGGCTTAGATCCTCTAAGCGGTTTACCAGTACTAGTGTGCGGGCCGGATTCAGCTCTGCGTGGAAGCATCATCCAACCCATATATTTCTTCAAGCCCCTATGGGCGGGGGCTTATGATATAAATAATAATAATAAAAAAAACAAGAAGCAACTGGCAATAGCCAAAATACGTTAAAATGGCTAGTGCCAGTCGACTGGCAATAGCCAAAATACGTTAAAATGGCTATTGCCAGTCGACTGTCAATAGCCATTTTAACGTGTTTTGGCTATTGCCAGTCGACTGGCAATAGCCATTTTAACGTGTTTTGGCTATTGCCAGTCGACTGGCAATAGACCTTTCCTTTTTTTAACTCATCCGAACTTGTATCCCTGACTAACTTGTTGGTAAGTTTCAAGAAGATCCGATCAAACCCGAAGGGGCTACGGTGATGACAAGGTCAATAATAGGCATTTTCAGCAACGTAGGGGACATACATGTAACTCGATGAGTAATCGACCGACATCGCTAGTTTTCGAACTCATACCAGTTTTATCCCTGACTTACGTATTTGTAAGTTTCAAGAAGATCCGATCAAATCTGGAGGGGTTACGGTGATGACAAGGTCAAAAATAAGCATTTTCAGCAAAGAAGGGGCCATAACTCCGACCGATTTCGCTAGTGTTTTCAACTCATCTGAGATTTTATCCCTGACTTACTTGTTTGTAAGTTTCAAGAAGATCCGATCAAAACTGAAGGGACTACGGTGATGACAAGGTCAAAAATAAGCATTTTCAGTACAGTTGGGGAAAATACTCCGTGCGTAATCGACCGACATCGCTAGTTTTCGAAATCATCCGAGCTTTTATCCTTTACTTACTTGTTTGTAAGTTTAAAGAAGATCCAATCAAAACTGGAGGGTCTACGGTGACGACAATGTCAAAAATAAGTATTTTCAGCAAAGTGGTGGCCATAACTCCGTAAGTAATCGACAGATATCGCTAGTTTTTTAACTAATCCGGGTTTTTATCCCTGTCTTACTTGTTCGAAGAAGTTTCAAGAAGATCAGATCAAAACTGAAGGGGCTACGGTGATGGCAAGACCAAAATAAGCATTTTCAGCAACGAAGAGGACAATACTCCGTGAGTAATCGACCGACATCGCTAGTTTTCGAACACATCCGAGCTTTTATCCCCGACTTACTTGTTTGTAAGTTTCAAGAAGATCCAATCAAAAATGAAGGGTCTACGGTGATGACAAGGTCAAGCCGACATAACTCCGTAAGGAATCGACCGCTATCGCTAGTTTTCGAACTCATCCGAGCTATTATCCCTGACTTACTTGTTTGTAAGATCCGATCAAAACTGAAGGGGCTACGGTGATGACAATGTCAAACATAAGCATTTTAAGCAAAGTAGGGGACATAACTCCGTGAGTCATCGACAGACATCGCTAGTTTTCGAACTCATCCGAGATTTTAACCCTGACTTACTTATTTGTAAGTTTCATGATGATCCGATCAAAACTGAAGGGGATGCGGTGATGAAAAGGTCAAACATAGGCGTTTACAGCAAGCAAGGGACGTACATGTAACTCTATGACTTGTCCGATATCGCTAGTTTTCAACTCATCTGAGATTTTATCCCTGACTTACTTGTTTGTAAGTTTCAAGAAGATCCGATCAAAACTGAAGGGACTACGGTGATGACAAGGTCAAAAATAAGCATTTTCAGTACAGTTGGGGAAAATACTCCGTGCGTAATCGACCGACATCGCTAGTTTTCGAAATCATCCGAGCTTTTATCCTTTGCTTACTTGTTTGTAAGTTTCAAGAAGTTCCAATCAAAACTGGAGGGTCTACGGTGACGACAATGTCAAAAATAAGTATTTTCAGCAAAGTGGTGGCCATAACTCCGTAAGTAATCGACAGATATCGCTAGTTTTTTAACTAATCCGGGCTTTTATCCCTGTCTTACTTGTTCGAAGAAGTTTCAAGAAGATCAGATCAAAACTGAAGGGGCTACGGTGATGGCAAGACCAAAATAAGCATTTTCAGCAACGAAGAGGACAATACTCCGTGAGTAATCGACCGACATCGCTAGTTTTCGAACACATCCGAGCTTTTATACCCGACTTACTTGTTTGTAAGTTTCAAGAAGATCCAATCAAAAATGAAGGGTCTACGGTGATGACAAGGTCAAGCCGACATAACTCCGTAAGGAATCGACCGCTATCGCTAGTTTTCGAACTCATCCGAGCTATTATCCCTGACTTACTTGTTTGTAAGATCCGATCAAAACTGAAGGGGCTACGGTGATGACAATGTCAAACATAAGCATTTTAAGCAAAGTAGGGGACATAACTCCGTGAGTCATCGACAGACATCGCTAGTTTTCGAACTCATCCGAGCTTTTAACCCTGACTTAACCCTGACTTGTCAGCCTCGATAGCGCAGTGGTTAGCGCGTTCGACTCATAATCGAGAGGTTGTGCGTTCGAATCCGCCACCGGTATCGAGGTGTGTCCTTGGGCAAGACACGTAATGACACTGCCCCACTCCACCCAGGTGTAAATGGGTAGCAGTGGTCTAAAAGCCACTGCCTCTCTCTCGCGCGCGCGTGAAAACACCCGGAATGAGTGTTCGAGAGCGATTCAATAAGCTTGAAGCTTTCATCGCAATCGAACTAAAATAAATTAGTATAAACTAACCCTGACTTACTTATTTGTAAGTTTCATGATGATCCGATCAAAACTGAAGGGGATGCGGTGATGAAAAGGTCAAACATAGGCGTTTACAGCAAGCAAGGGACGTACATGTAACTCTATGACTTGTCCGATATCGCTAGTTTTCGAACTCATCCGAGCTTTTAACCCTGACTTACTTGTTTGTAAGTTTCATGATGATCCGATCAAAACTGAAGAGTCTACGGCGATAACAAGGTCAAACATAGGCATTTTTCAGCAAGCAAGGGACGTACATGTAACTCTATGAACTCATCCGAGTACCCCAGCCACCTTACATATAAGTTTCAGAAAGATTCGATCAAAACTGAAGGCGCTATGGTGATGACAAGCATTTTCCCCATTGTAAGTCTATGGGACCTTGCAGGTGTCATAGTAACCAAAGTTTTTGATTGATTTCGAAAAATAGCTTATGTTATCAATGCCCCACCAGAGGCATTCTACAGATGAAAAACGGTTGAGATCAGCCTGCATGTTGCAGAGATATGACTGGTTGAGGGTGTGGACGGACAGGCGGACGACGGACAGACGACGGACGATCCACTATACTATAAGCTTCCCTGGAGCCTTCGACCCAGGAGAGCTAAAAAGGTAAACCCCTGTAAACACCAGTTTTACTTTATATGTTTTTGAGCCGAAATAAGAAAAATAACCTCCTGCAAAACCCAGTTTTACTATATAAAATTGGTGTTAGAGGGGGTCAAAATCATATAGGCCTGTTTTCGTAATGTACGATTTTGTTTGTTTGAATTGAGGTTTAACGGCCCGTCAACACTATTTAGGTCATCGTGACGTATGAATTTGTTGACAATGTGATTATTTAACTGAACCTACCTGGTTCAATTGGGAGTGGTTTATCGGTCAAAAATTCAAAGATGTAGTTTTCATACAAGCCATCTTTTTTGGCAATGGACAGCATAGCTTCGGAGGGATCGAGGGCGTCAATATGGCGAAAACCTTCGGCTCGAAGCTGAAAATATATGCATTTTCCAATTCATTTTATTCTAATTTACTTAAACACCAAGTTTATAGGTTCATGAAATAAATACCCTGATAAACCCCATTATATACAGATAAAAGTGGGGTTTAGACTGAGCGTATACATTAATTTTCAACACGACAACATGCCTACATAATTTTGACCCCCTTAGACCCAACTTATATAATAGTTAAACTGGGGTTTACAGGTGTATATATTATGATTCTTGTTTCTGCTCTAAAATATGAGGCGGTTCTATAGTGTACCCACAATCTCTATTTTGAAAAAAAAAATATAAGAGCATTTTTTTTCTAAAAAAAATCATTTTTTTATTTGTGTGTGGTAAAATTGTCAATATTTTTAATAGGCGTGTTTTCGTAATGGATTTTGCTCCAAAATATAAGTTGTGGGTACTCGTCGGAACTGCTCCATCCACGACTATGCAGTTAAGTCGCCCACTCAAAGTCCATGTTATAGGTTAGAATGTCCTAAATGTCATCGGCTAAATGCCATTTTTCAAAGCCCATCACGAAAACACGATTATATAATTTTGACCCCCTTGAACCCCGCTTTTTATAGTAAAACTTGTGTTTAAAGGGGTAAACCTTATTTTTCTAATTATTGCGCTAAAATATAGATTGTGGGTACTCGTTAGAACCGCCTCATCGAGGCGGTTCTAGCGAGTACCTACAATCTATTTTTGAGCAGAAATAAGAAAACTATCACAATGTTTCGATTTAAAATTTCCTTTTTTGTCGGCGTGTTTTCGTAATGCATGACGGATATCTGTTCTTATTATATACCGTGAAAATGTCCCGTTTACTTTCTACAGAAGTTACCGGTCAATATTTTTCCTTATTATATACCCAGAAAATGTCCCGCATACTTTCTACAGAAGTTACCGGTCAATATTTTTCCATATTGCCCGTAGTCAAGTTCATATTGCCCGTAGATAAGCAGTCACGTTCACAATAGAACTACTTTCAAATCTTGTCGTGAGTATCGACTGAAAGAACGTAAAACCAAACGAATATAGGTTCTGGCAAAGTGCATTAACCGCATTTTATGCTGTCAAATATGATCTACCTGCAATCTGTTTAGATTTTCAATACTTTCTCCTAAGAAATCAGGAGTATTTTGAAAGAAATATAACCGACGCTTCGGAAAATATGGCGTCCTGTTTTGGGAAACGTCAATGTTTTTAATGACGTCACATCCACCAACGTTTACGTCGTCTTCAGTTTGGCGCCGTTAGGCGTGGGTTTTCAACGTGTAGGGAGACACTTAACGACCATCATTATTTTCCATTTCAAACCACTTAAAGATATATTATCTGATTTTACGTTCAGAAATTTATACCTGACAATCCTGAATTCTATTCGACAGTTGAATTGTTGGGTATATAATAAAAAGGTTATTAACTTTATATTGTGAAATATTCGGCACTCGTTCATATGGCGAAGACGCACTGGCAAGCTCGTGCGTCCTTCGCCATATGAACTCGTGCCGAATATTTCACAATATAAAGTCAATAACCTATAAATATTGCCCGTAGTCAAGTTCATATTGCCCGTTGGTAAGCAGTCACGTTCACAATAGAACTACTTTCAATTGTGTCCATTTCGATACTAAAATTGGCAGCCATCTTGTCGTGAGTATCGACTGAAAGAACGTAAAACAAAACGAATATAGGTGCTGACAAAGTGCATAAAGCGCATCTTATGCTGTCAAATATGACCTACCTGCAATCTTTTTAGATTTTCAACACTTTCTTCTAAGAAATCTGGAGTATTTTGAAAGAAATATAACAGACGCTTCGGAAAAAATGGCGTCCTGTGTTGGGAAGCGTCAATGTTTTTAATGACGTCACATCAGCCAACGTTAACTTTGGCGCCGTTGGGCGTGGTTTTTCAACGTGTAGGGAGACACTTAACGACCTTCATTATTTTCCATTTCAAACCACTTTAAGATGTATAATCTGATTTTATGTTCAGAAATTCATACCAGGCAATCCTGAATTCTAGCCGTCATTTGAACTTTTGGGTATATAATAAAAAGGTTATTGACTTTATATTGTAAATATTCGGCACTCGTTCATATGGCGAAGACGCACTCGCAAGCTTGTGCGTCCTTCGCCATATGAACTCGTGCCGAATATTTCACAATATAAAGTCAATAACCTATAAATAGTGAAACTGCACATTACATGTACGATAACACACCCGTGCGACATAGTGTATATTTCAACATCTCCAAAATGGCTACCCTTTTTTCATGAAAATCCGCGATATTTTTCTTATTTATATTGCAAACATAGGTTGTGGATGCTCGTTAGAACCGCCTCATTGAGGCGGTTCTAACGAGTACCCACAGCCTGTATCTTGGAGCAGAAATAAGAAAAATAATGCATATCCTCTGTAACCCCAGGTTTTTTTCTATATATGGACTTGTTCACCTGATGCTAATCAGAATGGTTATCGGTGACACGTCGAATGACATTCATTCACCATAACATGTGATTGTGTGAAGTTAGATCCTAGCTTTCACTAACAGGGTCAACTTAGCTCGTACTTTATCTTTTGCGCCTTGAGCCTTGGGGATAAGTGACTAATGTCCCCTTAAATGTCAATACTTGCAGTCGGGTGTGGGATGTGAAGATTTCTATAGCGTCTTAATTGGTCTTTTGGAAGGCTTGCAGCACCCTTTAGACCACGAGTAAACTAGGTCTTCCGTCTCTCCTCATTTTCTTAAAGTGAATGACCACCATTTTTTTTCTCAGATCCATTTTATAGTAACACTACTGAGGAATGATAAAATCACTTTTTTCATCTAAACTGTTTCTCTAATTAACTGTAATGGCTCATTAAAGTTGCTGATAGGGTGTCAGACATGTTTACAGATTATATCTCCTGGGGTGACCTCACAGCAACTGCAGCTAACAAATCTTGGTATTTTAGCAGCTGAGGATTTTAGAGAAGAAAGTGAACATAAAAATGAAAATGCCTTCTTGTAAGGCCAAATGCTGCACAGTGTAGAGGACAAGGAATTAGCTGTTTTGCTATCCCTGACCCTAAGAAAAATAAAGAGTTATGTGAAAATGGATTCATAATCTTGGAACAGAGAATCTCAACATCAAGACATTTGTTTATGCAAAGCATAACATTATTTGTGCTAAACATTTTGAAGATTGCTGTTTTCAAGTGGACTTGAAGGCTTATTTATTTTCTTTTCTTCAATAACCCATTTAGTACCAGAAACCCAAAAACGGGTACCCTGGCAAACATTGCATGCCCAGATCAGATGCTGCAGAATGCAGCGTCTGATCAGGGCCTCCACTGTTTGCTAAAAGTCCAGTCATTTTCCAAATAAATTTTGATGAAAACACAACCTGACACCCCTAAATTTTGAAATGAACTCCTGCTATATATAAAGAGGAAGATTCCATATGGTACAAAAAGGGTTAATTAATGCATATCATTATCATTTAACCCATCATTACATTAACACGCCTTGGCAAGTTTAGGTAATATTTCATTGCATTTCACATGGTATTTTGTGATATTTTTAAAGCATAGATTGTGGGTACTCGTTAGGAATGTCTCAATGGGGCGATTCCTTTGAGCACCCATAATTTATGTTTTGGAGAAATTATAAGAATATATATATGTCCTTGTAAATCCCCATTTCACCTACAAAAAGTCCTCTTCTGTGAACTCGGGCTCATACTGATAGCCCTGAGCACCAAACTCAGGAAAACTGTCTTCAAAGTCTTTATTTTCGTCCAAAGACATATTGAAGCCTTATGTAAGATGATGAACTGACAGTCTATTCAAATGATTTTTGAGAATTCAACCTGATTAGAGAGTCTAATCACTTCTCCTTTATTAGCTGCATAGAGAGACATAGAGCTTCTACGAGGATAACTGTCTTCATTGAAGAGTGGATCCGTGAAGCACAAACATATTTCTAGGATTTCATGTTTTCACACACAAACTGTCATATGAGGCTCACTTACAAATTGCCATATGTAAATGTAATGTAAATGACCCAAAGTCGAGAATACATCGATCCTTATAATGTTTTACACAATGAAATGTCGAATGAACATATTTAAATGAACGCTTGCTAAAAGCTACATGTTTCTGAAATATAAGTCGGACCACGACAAAACCCCCATATCCAAAGATCCGGATCATGACCAGCCCAATTGTATGCGCAGTAAGATTACAGTCATTGTTGTCCTCAAATGCTGAGCTGCGGAATTAAGGAAATATCTGAGGTTCACTGTTGAGGGCTTATTTGCCGAAACCAGCTAATCTGGTCCAGAAAAATCTTGCATACTCTATACTTTTCAGTTCTGTGATGTAGTCCTGGCTTCCAAAGGGTTGCCCCTTTACCAGAACGTATAACTTCACCACAGATTATGTTAAAGAAACGTGTATCGGCCGTAAAATGTCTCATTGTCCATCATGCATTACACGTTAACAAACCCGTGCGACAAAGTGCAGTTTTCACATCTCCAAAATGGCTACTTTTGTGATAAAAATCTGTCATATTTTTTACTTCAAACATAGGTTGTGGGTGCTCGTAAGAACCGCCTCATTGAGGCGGTTCTAACGAGTACCCACAACCTATGTCATGGAGCAGAAATAAGGAAAATAATGTTTACCCCCTAAACCCCAGTTTTCTCTATATAAAGTTGGGTTAAGGGGGTCTTTATTTCACGGACTTGTTCACGTGATGGTTGGATTGTATTTTCCAGTCCTTTGGGATTATTGTTTTCACTGTGGAATTTATGAAATATTAAAGGGTCCCTGATGCGGCCTTACTGGCCTAACTAGCTAGTCTGGCCCTTCCAAATCTTGTACGCTCCATAGTTTTCAGTCCTTGCTTCCAAAGGATTACCCATTTATAGGAACATGTGTATATGAAAAAGCTGGAGCAATCGGGGGGACATTCTTTCCTATAAGAGCAGTAGACTATGATCCGGCGGGGTGTTTGCCCCGTGAGCTTTTGTAGATCCCAGTTTTCTTTTTGAACGCCCAATACATGCATACCATTTTCCTGGGGCATTTGAAAGCTATGGCATGTTAAATAATGTAAGTTACATTTTTGAATTTTATTTTTTTTTTATTTTGTAAAATTTTGGTATAATTTTTAACTAATAACTTTTTTGTACTAAACCATTTCAAAAGTAACCAGACAAAATATAAAGATGCTCTATATTGAAGTTTCCATTGTGTTTGCTACGTTATAAAATGTCAAGTACCCAATAAAACTTTATTTTCAAAATGAGAACTCTTTTTTTTTTTTTTTTTTTTTTTTCAGATGGACAAATTTGTTTTACTGTGACAAACATTAAAGCTTTCCAAAACTGCTATCTTAATAGCCCTATGCTGAATGATTTGTGAGTTATGCAATGCTTAAGGTGACCTACAATAGAAGAAAATATTTAGTTTGGTTTTCTGTCCTCACTTATTTCGAGTTTTTCCGACGGTGTACTCGGAGCAACGATTTGTGAGTTATGCAATGTTTAAGGTGACCTACAATAGAAGAAAATATTTTGTTTGGTTTTCTGTCCTCACTTATTTCGAGTTTTTCCGACGGTGTACCCGGAGAAATGATTTGTGAGTTATGCAATTTTTAAGGAAGCAACGTCTCAAAAAGGACCTTTACAATGTTGATCGGGACGTTTAACCTCAAATCAAACAAAACAAACAATAGAAAAAAAATATTTTGTTTGGTTTTCTGTCCTCACTTATTTCGAGTTTTTCCGAATTGGGTGAAAGCCGGTGTACCCAGAGAAAAGCTACCTGACCTTCCGTTGCAGAACTTCGTATATACAATAATAATCTAATAGCGAATATCGTCCACGACCGTTTTTATGGTCAAATTGTTAATTATCCTCACGCTTTGTTAAAAACAAAAAGCGAAGGGGATATTAAACTCGTCTACGTCCATCCGTCCGTCTGTCCTTTCGTTCGTCCGTCCGTCCGCTATGCTATCCCCTCCTAAACTGTTAATCGGAATCCAGCCATATTTAGTGTATGCGTTGCTTCGTACATGAGTGGGGTGTGCAAAAGCACGTTTATTTCGGGCCTAGCCTCCGGGATCCTGGGGGTTGGGTTAAAAGGTCAAATATCAATGAAATTTAATTTCAAAGTCAATTTTATAGATTTTGATTCCAAACCTTGCAGATTTGTTTGATTTGCGGTTTAACGTCCCCGTCGACAGTGTAAATAAAAATCAAAAATGAGTTCCTTTAAGAGCAATGAAAACATTCATAAGAAAGAAGATGGGTCATACTACGTAGTTTCGGCTAATAAAGCCTCATCAGTGACCCTGTAATGATTCGGCAAAGAAAGCAAGAGGAAACATACTGTAATTTTGCGAATTTCGTATAGGCAGTCGATTCAAAGACTAATATAAATCAAAATGGGGTCCAAATAATTAAAATCCTGTCTAGAATATGAGTCTAAACCAATAATTTATTTCTGAATTCTCAGAATATTGACGCTGATCTCAAAGGACCAAAAGTAAAATATAAGAGCAGTAGGCAAGGTCATTTTGGAGACGTTGCTTCCACTTTTGTGGGACATTACCCGACATTGAGATGAAATGACAACTCAAGCCCTGTGGCCCAATAAAACAAATAGGATTTATAAGCATGGACGGGCCGACTCGCGCTGCTTTGCCTGGGCAGGCTTAGATCCTCTAAGCGGTTTACCAGTACTCATGTGTGGGTCGGTTTCAGCTCTGCGTGGAAGCATCATGCAGCCCATAAATTTCTTCAAACCCCGATGGGCGGGGGCCGCCAAACTTTGCAAAAGTAATGAGTAATGAAATATGTAAAACATATTGATCGGGATTTAGGCTGTGAACCCTGGATCATGCCCCAAAGGTCGGACTTGGGGGTCAGGAGGGGGAACATTCAGGTTTATTCGGAACATAGTCATGTGCCATATTAAATCAAAGGGTGTGATTAGTAGAATATTACCAGTGCTTCAGCTGAAGTGCACGACCCGCCGGATGCTTTTAGCTTTATGAGTGTTACCATATATGGGTATGGCGGCCATTTTGGTCATGTGACCTGGACCTAAAACGGTTCTCCCAATAAATGCGCCTTATCGTAAGGGGCAAAAATATATCTTATACTTTAGTACTGTATTCTGAATCGTTTGTAGGATAAAATGCATTCTCAATTTTCCAATACAAAAGCATATGTGTCAAAGTTTGACCTAGGCACAAAGAAGGTCAAGGTCAACCCAGGGTCACCATTTTAGCAATTTATGATGGGCCTACGTCCCAGATGCTTTTTATCAAGTTTCGTGGAAATCTGCCCAGTGGTTCTGGAGAAGACTATTTCTGAAGGGTTTTTACCATATATGGCTTGGCGGCAATTTTGGTCATGTGACCTGGACCCCATGAGCAAACTTTGGTTTCCCCCATTCCATAGAGGCTCGCTCCATATGAAATTTGACTTCAATCGGCCAAACGGTTTCCGAGGAGAAGCAGTTCGAAAATTTTCATATTTTTCGCCTCGGCGAGGCTAAACTAAATGGAATGTAATATTTCGCAAGTTCATTGGTTAGATCTCATTGATATCTATCAGTATGCCAAAATTGTTTAAATATTCCAACCAAAGCATATGTGTCAAAATTTGACAAGGCACAAAGAAGGTCAAGGTCAACCCAGGGTCACCATTTTAGCATTTTATGATGGGCCTACGTCCCAGATGCTATTTATCAAGTTTCGTGGAAATCTGCCCAGTGGTTCTGGAGAAGACTATTTTTGAAGGGTTTTTACCATATATGGCTTGGCGGCCATTTTCGTCATGTGACCTGGACCCCATGAGCAAATTTTGGTTTCCCCCATCCCATAGAGGCTCCATATGAAATTTGACTTCAATCGGCCCAACGGTTTCCGAGGAGAAGCAGTTCGAAAATTTTCACATTTTTCGCCTCAGCGAGGCTATGCTAAATGGAATGTAATATTTCGCAAGTTCATTGGTTAGATCTCATTGATATCTATCAGTATGCCAAAAATTGTTTAAGTATTCCAACCAAAGCATATGTGTCAAAGTTTGACAAGGCACAAAGAAGGTCAAGGTCAACCCAGGGTCACCATTTTAGCATTTTATGATGGACCTACGTCCCAGATGCTATTTATCAAGTTTCGTGGAAATCTGCCCAGTGGTTCTGGAGAAGACTATTTTTGAAGGGTTTTTACCATATATGGCTTGGCGGCCATTTTCGTCATGTGACCTGGACCCCATGAGCAAATTTTGGTTTCCCCCATCCCATAGAGGCTCCATATGAAATTTGACTTCAATCGGCCCAACGGTTTCCGAGGAGAAGCAGTTCGAAAATTTTCACATTTTTCGCCTCGGCGAGGCTATGCTAAATGGAATGTAATATTTCGCAAGTTCATTGGTTAGATCTCATTGATATCTATCAGTAAACCAAAAATTGTTTAAATATTCCAAGCGGTTAAGTCACAATCACCAATTTTCACAAACGGGTTACGGACGGACAGACAGACTGACAGACTGACAGACAGTGATTTTAGGGCACTCTTAGAAATCCACGGACTTCAGTCGGTCGCTTTTTCTGCGGGTCGTGCAATACAAGAAAAATATTGACCCTGGGGCCAGATTGCATCGCGAAAACACACCTGTATATTTTGTCCTGCTTCAACCCCACTTTTATATAACAAAACTAGGGTTTGCAGGGGTATACATTATTTTTGTCTTTTTTATGCTCAAAAACACAGATTATGTGTACTCGTTAGAATCGTCTAGCCACGGCGGTTCTAATAAGTATCAACAATCTATGTTTTGAGCAGAAATATGAAAAATATCAGATTTTTTATCTGAAAATTTTCAATTTATTGTGGTAAAATTGTCAATATATTTGAATAGGTATGTTTTCGTAATGGGGTCCCTGGGGAGGGGTCAAGAGGCCAAATGTCAACAAAATTAAATTACAAAGTCAGTTTTATAGACCTTAAATGTCAAGCTTTGCAGAAGTAATGAGTAATGAAATATCTAAAACATATTATTCGGGATTTTGGCTGTGACCCCTCGGTCATGCCCCCCCCCCCGGGGCCGGACTTGCGGGGGTGGGGGGGGGGTCGGGGGCGTATACTTTTTAAATGTGTTTTTATTTGGTACGTAGCCCCTGGAATTTGCGATGACTTGCCATCGACCGCATTTTAGTTATTTTTGTTTCATTGATTTTCATGGTTATCTTGTTAATATTATTGAAATGCTGATTTTGGGTTTAAGAATGTCCAATTTTTCGAAAAGTATACAGCAAATGAAACCAAGTTTTCGCTTTTCTGTGTTTTCCTAACGCATTCTATCAATGTTAGATTCTTCTGAAAAGTGATCAGTTTATTACGGAACCCGGGAAGGGAAATGCAATTTTAGCTCACATGGGCCGAAGGCTCCAGGGGAGCTTATAGTATAGTGGGTCGTACGTCGTCCGTCGGTCCACACCTTTGACCAGTTAAATCTCTGCAACCTGCAGGCTGATCTCAACCATGTAGCATGGTGGGGCATTGATGACATAAGCTTTGTTTCGAAATCGAACGAAACCTTTGGTTGCTATGGCAAACACAAGGTCCCATGCACTTACAATGGGAAAATGCTTGTCATCACCTTCAGTTTTGATCGGATCTATCTAAAACTTATATGTAAGGTGACTGGGGATAAAAACTCGGATGAGTTCGAAAACCGGCCAAGTAGGCCCATTTGTCATAGAGTTACGTCCCTTTGATTGCAGTAACTACCGATTTTTGACATTGTCATCACCGTAGCCCCTTCAGTTTTGATTGGATCTTCCTGAAACTTACCTACAAGTAAGCCAGCTCGGAAGAGTTTGAACACTAGCAATGTGGGTCGATTACCGACAGAATTATGTCTCATCCTTAGCTGAAAATGTCGATTTTTGACCTTGTCATCACCGTAGCCTCTTTAATTTTGATCGGATCTTCCTGAAACTTATATGTAAAGTGGCTGAGGATAAAACCTCAGACGAGTTCGAACACCGGCCGTCGGCCCATTTATCATAGTGTTACGTCCATTTGATTGCTGAAAAGACGATTTTTAACGTTGTCATCGCCCTAGCCCCTTCAGTTTTGATCGGATCTTTCTGACACTCATACGTAAGGTGGCTGGGGAAAACAACTCGGATGAATTCGATAACCGGCCCATTTATCAAAGATTTTACGTCCCTTTGATTGCTGAAAATGACGATTTTAAGCTTGTCATCACCGTAGCCTCTTCAGGTTGGATCGGATCTTTCTGAAACTTATATGTAAGGTTGCTGGGGGTAACAACTCGGCCTTCGTGAAGGATATTTTGTAAAAGCCCTACTCGGGCATTGGCCTAAGTTAGAAATCCATGGCGGGGTTTTAACCCGAAGATACGAAGAACCAAACACAGATATGGTAATATGGCGGGCAGTAGTACCACAGTCACAAAGGAGACTTGTGCTTAAGTTTTCGCATGATTTAAAGAGTTCAGGACACCTCGGTATGAAGAAAACACTAAGTTAAGTTCGACAAAACTACTACTGGCCAGGCATTGAACAGGATATGAAAATCTATGTATCAGGTTGGGAAACCTGCCAAAAGGCAAAAGAGCCTATACCCACAAAAAGAGCACCCATGCAAATGGCCCGAAGCGGTTATCCAATGGAAAGGATCGTTGTTGATATTATGGGTGAATTACCAGTAACAGAAAGGGGAAATAAATATGTGCTTGTGGTATCAGACTACTTCACCAAGTGGACGGAATGTTACCCTATGAACAACATGGAAGCAGTCACAGTAGCCAAACTACTAGTAGAACAATTTTTCTCAAGGTTCGGAATCCCTGAGCAAATCCACTCAGATCAAGGACGCCAGTTCGAAAGTAGGCTATTCCATGAACTGTGTGAACTGCTTCAGATTGATAAAACGCGTACCACTCCCTACCATCCTCAATCTGATGGGATGGTAGAGCGTTATAGCAAAACTCTTTGTTCAATGCTCCGAGCCTATATCGATACGGATCATTCAAACTGAGACCTCCTTCTCCCTTATGTAACAATGGCTTACAGGGCTATGAACATGAAAGTACTGGGACAAGCCCAAATATGTTAATGTTTGGTCATAACACCCGAACCCCACATGATGTTATTTTTCAAATGCCCCCTAATGTAAAACAAAGCCCTGTCAGCACATGGGTATGGGAACTCCAAGATAGGTTGGAATCAGTTCATAGATTTGTAAGAGAAAACTTAGGCTTGTCCATCCTGAGACAAAAGAAAGCTCATGATAAAAGGGTACCATTTGAAAGCTTCAATGCAGGAGATCATGTACTTGTATATTTTCCCGTTAAGAAAACTGGACAATCAATCTGGAAATATTACCGAACACCCCTTGCGCTTGGCCCCTCAGTGATACAGCCAAGTACAAACCTTTTTCTGTTTGATTCCATCCATTTATTTCAGCGACAGCGTCAACATGGGCCTTGTAGTCCAACCAGGAGCCTGTCTCATCGAAAGTTGCTGGCTTAACTTTCACATTACGACTTCCGGGAAGTTTAGATTGAGTAGCACTTGATGTTAAACTTTGGGGTTCAGCCGTACTTGGTGTTGAGGTTTGTGGCTCAACCTTACTGCTCTTAGTAGGCTGTGGTAATGGTGTGAAACTTCCTATATCTATGCTATTTTCATCATATAAATGCAACTTAGGTATTTCTAGTGTCTCAAAACTAACCCTATGGCTTTCGGGTATGTCTGGCAGATGCCTCCTTGGGTTCTTTTCACCAGTTTCAACTTGTTTGGTGCATCTTTTTTGCTCCAGCTCTAACTGGCGAAGCTCACGCTCCAGTGTCAAAATTTCAATGCGAATAAGACTAGACTCATTCATTCTCTTCATAACTTCTATCCGTTTCTCAAGCACTTTCATTGAGGTTTCAAACCTGTCAGAATGATCCATTCTGTTCCTCTATGAATATCCGTATAGGTCCGTGATACAATAAATATATCAAAAATATCCCACCGATAGCTGCCACCATAAACGTTTTTCCCGAGCGGTACGTTTCTTACATACAATGATAAAGGGGTTAAAAAGGGATATAAGATAAATAGAATTTTCCGTTAGGCTGCCTGCCTGATGATTAGGTTTAAATACATTTAAAACTACCTTGTTTAAGCTATAAAATGTTATTATCAATTCATTGTAACGCAAAAAATGGAATCAAGCATAAATCAGCACAAAACGTATATTTGGGTTCAGCCTCCCCTAATAAACCTTCCCGTTATTTGGACCTTCAATTAACCCAAACTTTTCAAATGGGAACCTCCTTCTAACACCAAACACTGGTCCAGCCTGGCTAACACTTGAGCTTAAAACACCTCTGCTTCCCAAGAACTATGCCTGAGTCTCGTCGTCCAGACTATCGCAAGGATCGTCGTGAACGAGTTTCAACAATCGCAGTGAGCGTTGAAACCACCAAGCCTCAGGCGAGTTCAGCACTAGTATGAACTTAAACACTAAGGGCAAAAGCTATCGCAATGATCGCTACTTACCCTATTATGTCTAAGTTCGTGCCACGAAGCTATTTATTTGTTTTACCTGTATATTTACACCTTATGTGTGTTCTCTTCGAAGAAGTCGTACAGAGATCCCCTTTACCACGCTGAGCAGTCGTATTTATACTGACTCGTGGTCTGTTCCCAATGTGAACAAGGGGGTGGCAGGTTGAAACCAAATTACAGATTATTCTTTGAATGCGATTTTACAACTGAATCTACCTATGATAAAGTTTAAATCATTTCCTCTTTATATTCAAATATATTTGCTTCCATACATGTAACCCAGAATGACAGATAGTTTCTATCGGAATTATCCTGTTATCCCTACAAAATCAATGTTTCGGTCTATTCTCGGTCCTTTTCGGTTTTTATCATTGTCAAAAAGAAAGATAGCTGCGCCCACATAATTTCATTTCCGGGTTAACAAAATCTCGATAAAATGGTAAATTAAGACAGTACAACCCGTGGATCTATCATTTTTAGACATTTTAGAACATCGATGATCACGGAAAGTAAAAGAGGCATCTCTCACAGGCAAGGTATGCTGTTAAAATCGGCGCGTAGGTAAATTTCTACCTGTATATTTGTCAAAAACAAAAAGCGAAGGGGATATTAAACTCGTCTACGTCCATCCGTCCGTCTGTCCTTTCGTTCGTCCGTCCGTCCGCTATGCTATCCCCTCCTAAACTGTTAATCGGAATCCAGCCATATTTAGTGTATGCGTTGCTTCGTACATGAGTGGGGTGTGCAAAAGCACGTTTATTTCGGGCCTAGCCTCCGGGATCCTGGGGGTTGGGTTAAAAGGTCAAATATCAATGAAATTTAATTTCAAAGTCAATTTTATAGATTTTGATTCCAAACCTTGCAGATTTGTTTGATTTGCGGTTTAACGTCCCCGTCGACAGTGTAAATAAAAATCAAAAATGAGTTCCTTTAAGAGCAATGAAAACATTCATAAGAAAGAAGATGGGTCATACTACGTAGTTTCGGCTAATAAAGCCTCATCAGTGACCCTGTAATGATTCGGCAAAGAAAGCAAGAGGAAACATACTGTAATTTTGCGAATTTCGTATAGGCAGTCGATTCAAAGACTAATATAAATCAAAATGGGGTCCAAATAATTAAAATCCTGTCTAGAATATGAGTCTAAACCAATAATTTATTTCTGAATTCTCAGAATATTGACGCTGATCTCAAAGGACCAAAAGTAAAATATAAGAGCAGTAGGCAAGGTCATTTTGGAGACGTTGCTTCCACTTTTGTGGGACATTACCCGACATTGAGATGAAATGACAACTCAAGCCCTGTGGCCCAATAAAACCAATAGGATTTATAAGCATGGACGGGCCGACTCGCGCTGCTTTGCCTGGGCAGGCTTAGATCCTCTAAGCGGTTTACCAGTACTCATGTGTGGGTCGGTTTCAGCTCTGCGTGGAAGCATCATGCAGCCCATAAATTTCTTCAAACCCCGATGGGCGGGGGCCGCCAAACTTTGCAAAAGTAATGAGTAATGAAATATGTAAAACATATTGATCGGGATTTAGGCTGTGAACCCTGGATCATGCCCCAAAGGTCGGACTTGGGGGTCAGGAGGGGGAACATTCAGGTTTATTCGGAACATAGTCATGTGCCATATTAAATCAAAGGGTGTGATTAGTAGAATATTACCAGTGCTTCAGCTGAAGTGCACGACCCGCCGGATGCTTTTAGCTTTATGAGTGTTACCATATATGGGTATGGCGGCCATTTTGGTCATGTGACCTGGACCTAAAACGGTTCTCCCAATAAATGCGCCTTATCGTAAGGGGCAAAAATATATCTTATACTTTAGTACTGTATTCTGAATCGTTTGTAGGATAAAATGCATTCTCAATTTTCCAATACAAAAGCATATGTGTCAAAGTTTGACCTAGGCACAAAGAAGGTCAAGGTCAACCCAGGGTCACCATTTTAGCAATTTATGATGGGCCTACGTCCCAGATGCTTTTTATCAAGTTTCGTGGAAATCTGCCCAGTGGTTCTGGAGAAGACTATTTCTGAAGGGTTTTTACCATATATGGCTTGGCGGCAATTTTGGTCATGTGACCTGGACCCCATGAGCAAACTTTGGTTTCCCCCATTCCATAGAGGCTCGCTCCATATGAAATTTGACTTCAATCGGCCAAACGGTTTCCGAGGAGAAGCAGTTCGAAAATTTTCATATTTTTCGCCTCGGCGAGGCTAAACTAAATGGAATGTAATATTTCGCAAGTTCATTGGTTAGATCTCATTGATATCTATCAGTATGCCAAAATTGTTTAAATATTCCAACCAAAGCATATGTGTCAAAATTTGACAAGGCACAAAGAAGGTCAAGGTCAACCCAGGGTCACCATTTTAGCATTTTATGATGGGCCTACGTCCCAGATGCTATTTATCAAGTTTCGTGGAAATCTGCCCAGTGGTTCTGGAGAAGACTATTTTTGAAGGGTTTTTACCATATATGGCTTGGCGGCCATTTTCGTCATGTGACCTGGACCCCATGAGCAAATTTTGGTTTCCCCCATCCCATAGAGGCTCCATATGAAATTTGACTTCAATCGGCCCAACGGTTTCCGAGGAGAAGCAGTTCGAAAATTTTCACATTTTTCGCCTCGGCGAGGCTATGCTAAATGGAATGTAATATTTCGCAAGTTCATTGGTTAGATCTCATTGATATCTATCAGTATGCCAAAAATTGTTTAAGTATTCCAACCAAAGCATATGTGTCAAAGTTTGACAAGGCACAAAGAAGGTCAAGGTCAACCCAGGGTCACCATTTTAGCATTTTATGATGGACCTACGTCCCAGATGCTATTTATCAAGTTTCGTGGAAATCTGCCCAGTGGTTCTGGAGAAGACTATTTTTGAAGGGTTTTTACCATATATGGCTTGGCGGCCATTTTCGTCATGTGACCTGGACCCCATGAGCAAATTTTGGTTTCCCCCATCCCATAGAGGCTCCATATGAAATTTGACTTCAATCGGCCCAACGGTTTCCGAGGAGAAGCAGTTCGAAAATTTTCACATTTTTCGCCTCGGCGAGGCTATGCTAAATGGAATGTAATATTTCGCAAGTTCATTGGTTAGATCTCATTGATATCTATCAGTAAACCAAAAATTGTTTAAATATTCCAAGCGGTTAAGTCACAATCACCAATTTTCACAAACGGGTTACGGACGGACAGACAGACTGACAGACTGACAGACAGTGATTTTAGGGCACTCTTAGAAATCCACGGACTTCAGTCGGTCGCTTTTTCTGCGGGTCGTGCAATACAAGAAAAATATTGACCCTGGGGCCAGATTGCATCGCGAAAACACACCTGTATATTTTGTCCTGCTTCAACCCCACTTTTATATAACAAAACTAGGGTTTGCAGGGGTATACATTATTTTTGTCTTTTTTATGCTCAAAAACACAGATTATGTGTACTCGTTAGAATCGTCTAGCCACGGCGGTTCTAATAAGTATCAACAATCTATGTTTTGAGCAGAAATATGAAAAATATCAGATTTTTTATCTGAAAATTTTCAATTTATTGTGGTAAAATTGTCAATATATTTGAATAGGTATGTTTTCGTAATGGGGTCCCTGGGGAGGGGTCAAGAGGCCAAATGTCAACAAAATTAAATTACAAAGTCAGTTTTATAGACCTTAAATGTCAAGCTTTGCAGAAGTAATGAGTAATGAAATATCTAAAACATATTATTCGGGATTTTGGCTGTGACCCCTCGGTCATGCCCCCCCCCGGGGCCGGACTTGCGGGGGTGGGGGGGGGTCGGGGGCGTATACTTTTTAAATGTGTTTTTATTTGGTACGTAGCCCCTGGAATTTGCGATGACTTGCCATCGACCGCATTTTAGTTATTTTTGTTTCATTGATTTTCATGGTTATCTTGTTAATATTATTGAAATGCTGATTTTGGGTATAAGAATGTCCAATTTTTCGAAAAGTATACAGCAAATGAAACCAAGTTTTCGCTTTTCTGTGTTTTCCTAACGCATTCTATCAATGTTAGATTCTTCTGAAAAGTGATCAGTTTATTACGGAACCCGGGAAGGGAAATGCAATTTTAGCTCACATGGGCCGAAGGCTCCAGGGGAGCTTATAGTATAGTGGGTCGTACGTCGTCCGTCGGTCCACACCTTTGACCAGTTAAATCTCTGCAACCTGCAGGCTGATCTCAACCATGTAGCATGGTGGGGCATTGATGACATAAGCTTTGTTTCGAAATCGAACGAAACCTTTGGTTGCTATGGCAAACACAAGGTCCCATGCACTTACAATGGGAAAATGCTTGTCATCACCTTCAGTTTTGATCGGATCTATCTAAAACTTATATGTAAGGTGGCTGGGGATAAAAACTCGGATGAGTTCGAAAACCGGCCAAGTAGGCCCATTTGTCATAGAGTTACGTCCCTTTGATTGCAGTAACTACCGATTTTTGACATTGTCATCACCGTAGCCCCTTCAGTTTTGATTGGATCTTCCTGAAACTTACCTACAAGTAAGCCAGCTCGGAAGAGTTTGAACACTAGCAATGTGGGTCGATTACCGACAGAATTATGTCTCATCCTTAGCTGAAAATGTCGATTTTTGACCTTGTCATCACCGTAGCCTCTTTAATTTTGATCGGATCTTCCTGAAACTTATATGTAAAGTGGCTGAGGATAAAACCTCAGACGAGTTCGAACACCGGCCGTCGGCCCATTTATCATAGTGTTACGTCCATTTGATTGCTGAAAAGACGATTTTTAACGTTGTCATCGCCCTAGCCCCTTCAGTTTTGATCGGATCTTTCTGACACTCATACGTAAGGTGGCTGGGGAAAACAACTCGGATGAATTCGATAACCGGCCCATTTATCAAAGATTTTACGTCCCTTTGATTGCTGAAAATGACGATTTTAAGCTTGTCATCACCGTAGCCTCTTCAGGTTGGATCGGATCTTTCTGAAACTTATATGTAAGGTTGCTGGGGGTAACAACTCGGCCTTCGTGAAGGATATTTTGTAAAAGCCCTACTCGGGCATTGGCCTAAGTTAGAAATCCATGGCGGGGTTTTAACCCGAAGATACGAAGAACCAAACACAGATATGGTAATATGGCGGGCAGTAGTACCACAGTCACAAAGGAGACTTGTGCTTAAGTTTTCGCATGATTTAAAGAGTTCAGGACACCTCGGTATGAAGAAAACACTAAGTTAAGTTCGACAAAACTACTACTGGCCAGGCATTGAACAGGATATGAAAATCTATGTATCAGGTTGGGAAACCTGCTAAAAGGCAAAAGAGCCTATACCCACAAAAAGAGCACCCATGCAAATGGCCCGAAGCGGTTATCCAATGGAAAGGATCGTTGTTGATATTATGGGTGAATTACCAGTAACAGAAAGGGGAAATAAATATGTGCTTGTGGTATCAGACTACTTCACCAAGTGGACGGAATGTTACCCTATGAACAACATGGAAGCAGTCACAGTAGCCAAACTACTAGTAGAACAATTTTTCTCAAGGTTCGGAATCCCTGAGCAAATCCACTCAGATCAAGGACGCCAGTTCGAAAGTAGGCTATTCCATGAACTGTGTGAACTGCTTCAGATTGATAAAACGCGTACCACTCCCTACCATCCTCAATCTGATGGGATGGTAGAGCGTTATAGCAAAACTCTTTGTTCAATGCTCCGAGCCTATATCGATACGGATCATTCAAACTGAGACCTCCTTCTCCCTTATGTAACAATGGCTTACAGGGCTATGAACATGAAAGTACTGGGACAAGCCCAAATATGTTAATGTTTGGTCATAACACCCGAACCCCACATGATGTTATTTTTCAAATGCCCCCTAATGTAAAACAAAGCCCTGTCAGCACATGGGTATGGGAACTCCAAGATAGGTTGGAATCAGTTCATAGATTTGTAAGAGAAAACTTAGGCTTGTCCATCCTGAGACAAAAGAAAGCTCATGATAAAAGGGTACCATTTGAAAGCTTCAATGCAGGAGATCATGTACTTGTATATTTTCCCGTTAAGAAAACTGGACAATCAATCTGGAAATATTACCGAACACCCCTTGCGCTTGGCCCCTCAGTGATACAGCCAAGTACAAACCTTTTTCTGTTTGATTCCATCCATTTATTTCAGCGACAGCGTCAACATGGGCCTTGTAGTCCAACCAGGAGCCTGTCTCATCGAAAGTTGCTGGCTTAACTTTCACATTACGACTTCCGGGAAGTTTAGATTGAGTAGCACTTGATGTTAAACTTTGGGGTTCAGCCGTACTTGGTGTTGAGGTTTGTGGCTCAACCTTACTGCTCTTAGTAGGCTGTGGTAATGGTGTGAAACTTCCTATATCTATGCTATTTTCATCATATAAATGCAACTTAGGTATTTCTAGTGTCTCAAAACTAACCCTATGGCTTTCGGGTATGTCTGGCAGATGCCTCCTTGGGTTCTTTTCACCAGTTTCAACTTGTTTGGTGCATCCTTTTTGCTCCAGCTCTAACTGGCGAAGCTCACGCTCCAGTGTCAAAATTTCAATGCGAATAAGACTAGACTCATTCATTCTCTTCATAACTTCTATCCGTTTCTCAAGCACTTTCATTGAGGTTTCAAACCTGTCAGAATGATCCATTCTGTTCCTCTATGAATATCCGTATAGGTCCGTGATACAATAAATATATCAAAAATATCCCACCGATAGCTGCCACCATAAACGTTTTTCCCGAGCGGTACGTTTCTTACATACAATGATAAAGGGGTTAAAAAGGGATATAAGATAAATAGAATTTTCCGTTAGGCTGCCTGCCTGATGATTAGGTTTAAATACATTTAAAACTACCTTGTTTAAGCTATAAAATGTTATTATCAATTCATTGTAACGCAAAAAATGGAATCAAGCATAAATCAGCACAAAACGTATATTTGGGTTCAGCCTCCCCTAATAAACCTTCCCGTTATTTGGACCTTCAATTAACCCAAACTTTTCAAATGGGAACCTCCTTCTAACACCAAACACTGGTCCAGCCTGGCTAACACTTGAGCTTAAAACACCTCTGCTTCCCAAGAACTATGCCTGAGTCTCGTCGTCCAGACTATCGCAATGATCGTCGTGAACGAGTTTCAACAATCGCAGTGAGCGTTGAAACCACCAAGCCTCAGGCGAGTTCAGCACTAGTATGAACTTAAACACTAAGGGCAAAAGCTATCGCAATGATCGCTACTTACCCTATTATGTCTAAGTTCGTGCCACGAAGCTATTTATTTGTTTTACCTGTATATTTACACCTTATGTGTGTTCTCTTCGAAGAAGTCGTACAGAGATCCCCTTTACCACGCTGAGCAGTCGTATTTATACTGACTCGTGGTCTGTTCCCAATGTGAACAAGGGGGTGGCAGGTTGAAACCAAATTACAGATTATTCTTTGAATGCGATTTTACAACTGAATCTACCTATGATAAAGTTTAAATCATTTCCTCTTTATATTCAAATATATTTGCTTCCATACATGTAACCCAGAATGACAGATAGTTTCTATCGGAATTATCCTGTTATCCCTACAAAATCAATGTTTCGGTCTATTCTCGGTCCTTTTCGGTTTTTATCATTGTCAAAAAGAAAGATAGCTGCGCCCACATAATTTCATTTCCGGGTTAACAAAATCTCGATAAAATGGTAAATTAAGACAGTACAACCCGTGGATCTATCATTTTTAGACATTTTAGAACATCGATGATCACGGAAAGTAAAAGAGGCATCTCTCACAGGCAAGGTATGCTGTTAAAATCGGCGCGTAGGTAAATTTCTACCTGTATATTTGTCACACTACCCACGCCTCCGATTTCATGCGTCCCGCATGTACTATTATTAATCTGGGTAAAACGCATTCAAGCAAGACTTTTTAATTGGACATATACTTTTTTTTTATTACTATTATAATTTAACTACTATTTTACTGAATACCTTTTCAGCTTTAGAAGTACTGTATCTCATACATTTATGTTAGACAATAATATAGATGCTTTGTTACATCCGTGCTTAAACAGATCTATATGGAATGGGCTCATACAAGTATTTAGTATTTATAGCAGCCCAAATACTTCTGACGTCAGAGGGCTGTATAACTAAAACCTGGACTGGGCTTATGGACTGGGACATTGACACACAGTGTAGACACGGATCAGATACCAAATCACGCGGCGTCTGATAGAATCTACACTGTTTGATTATTCTGGAATTTAAGGGTTAAACGAACTGAAACCGTCTTTGTCTGATTTCAGGAAAAGTTGAACCAAGTACAAATTTACATGTGTACCTAGCAAAGATTAAGATCAGCCTGCACATCTGTGCAACTTGGTCAGGTTATTTGCGGCTTGCTTTAAGGACCAATGAAACCATGGCAAGCAAAGACTGATCTAAGTCCATTCTGATTCATTTTCATAACACGTTATGTCCAATTTTATTCTCTATCGATCAATCTCCACGAAATAATTGTTTATGGATGAACGGACGCACGCACGACGGACAAAATGTAATCACAAAAGTTCATCTTGTCACTACGTGACAGGTGAGCTAAAATAATATTTATAGAATGAATAATGAAAGCATTCGCTACAATTCTTTTCGATGCTCTTACATGTTCTTACAAAGCCCCCGCCCATAGGGGCTTGAAGAAATATATGGGCTGCATGATGCTTCCACGCAGAGCTGAATCCGGCCCGCACACTAGTACTGGTAAACCGCTTAGAGGATCTAAGCCTGTCCAGGAACCGCGGTGCGATGCGGACCGTCCATGCTAATAAACCCTATTGGTTTCATTGGGCGACAGGGCTTGAGATGTCATTTCATCTCAATGTCGGGTAAAAGTCCCACAAAATTGGAAGCAACGTCTCCAAAATGACCTTTACAGTGTTGACGGGGACGTTAAACCTCAAATCAAACAAAACAAACAAACATGTTCTTACATGCAAAGCTCATGGCTGATTAACAATGTAAGGTAATGTTAAGTGCATCAAAAACAACTGCACCCGGGGACTGGGACGAGGACCCTGCTTTCATAGTCCCCACGGACACGGATGCAAAGGCTGGAATACATATGCAGAAGCTACACGAGGTAGCTGCTTCACAGACGCGAAGTAGCCCTCGGCTACACAGACACGGTGTACACAGACATAGCCATTGACTGATAGTAAATTCAGTCTAGTTCGTACTCAGAAACAGAATTGTTACTGGTGATAGTCAAATATCATTCACCTAGTAGTCCCTAGTTCTCACCAAAGAGGTAAACTTTGAAGATTTATTCTCTGCACCATCTCATCGAAGGTCTTCCAATCTCTAATGTTCTCAGGAAAGAAGAACTTCTCGTAAATATCAGTTTTTCCAGTAGGCGTCTGAAATGCCAATAATGACTTCTACAGCGCATAGCTGAGGTAGCAATGTTATCTGATGGAATGCTTAGCACTCTCTTGGCTTGTAGAATAGAAAAAGCCTACTCTCTCTTATATAACTCCCATCTCAATATTTCTAGTATTCCAGCCATACTCCTAGTTTCAAATGAGTAACTGCTAGTTACAAATCTAGGAGTTCTGTTCTGATCTGTTTCATTTCTCGGAGGACTACGCCCTGGGAGTCACTGATGCATGCTACCATATTCCAAGAGTGAGCAATCGAGTCCTGTATATGCTGCCTCTTTTATATCTTGAGGACACCGATGATGACTTTACTTCAGAAAACCAAACGTTATATTTCCTTTGTACACACGATGGTTATATGGTATTTAATCGAATCCACATTCTAGATGAAGGTCAATATGGGCTGGGTTCCTTGATGTTATTCCAATTCATAGCTCTGACCTCAGACCTTGACGTAAGATAGTGTCGTCCAGCAATGCGCAACCCTGACTTGTACTATGACGCAGAGGTTACAGGCGGGGCCGCTCCCATTTGCCCTACGGACAGCCGGGCACCCTTTAGGCACAAGACCTACTACCGACTGCAAGGCCTATTACAATACCTTTCTGCAGGCTTTGGCGAAACTGGTACTTTGGAAGTCCCATACAAGAAGCCAACCTTAAGCAGACAACCTCGTCTGCGCAGACAACAATGTCTGCAGAAAAAAAAGAAAAAAAAAATGCTACAAAGCAAAGAACAAATTATCAACACACAAAGCAAAGCAAATAACAAACAAACAAATAAATACAGAAAGAAAGAAATAGCGCGACACGCGACGACGCGACAAAACGACGCGCAAACCACACCACTCCTCACCACACCACACCACACCAGCTACAAAGCAAAGAACAAATTAACATACAAAGCAATAGTTAAATAAATAGAAAAGTAAACAAATAACGATACACGCAACGGCGCGACGAAATGTGCACCTCACACCACACAAGCTACAAAACAAAGAACAAATTAACAACATACGAAGTAAAGCAAAATAAAGTTTTAATAAACAAATAAATAAAAAGCGCGACACGCGATGACCCACCAAAACGACGCGCACACCATACCACACCACACCACACCAGGCCGCACCACACAACAACACATCACTCCTCACCGCACCACACCACACCCCACCACACCAGCCACAAAGCAAAGAACAAATTAACATACAAAGCAAAGCAAAACAACAATAGTTAAATAAATAGAAAAATAAACAAATAACGATACACGCAACGGCGCGACACGCGACGAAATGTGCACACCACACACCACACCACACCACAACACCACACCACACCACACAAGCTACAAAACAAAGAACAAATTAACAACATACAAAGTAATGCAAAATAAAAAATAAATAAACAAATAAATTAATAGCGCGGCACCCGATGACGCGACAAAACGACGCGCACACCATACCACACCACACCACACCACACCAGGCCGCACCACACAACAACACACCACACAATACCACAACAGCTACAAAATAAAGAGGTAATTAGCAACATATAAAGCAAAAAACAAATTAAACATATAAAGCAAAGAACAATGCAAACACAAAGCGAAATATAAACGCAGGAAAACTATGCGAAAATAAGAAAAAAAAAGCAAACAAACAAACTAGACCCAAGAAAACCACCAATGAACCAACAGTACCAACTACCCAAACAAATAACCAAACAACCAACCAATTAACCGAATAAGCAAATCACCAACCAACCGTATAAGCAAACGAGTAAATAACCTACAAACCGAATAAGCAAACGACCAACCAACCTAATAAGCAAACAACCAATCAACCAATCGACCAAATAAACAACCGACCAACCGAATAAACCAACGACCAACCAACCGACCAACCAATAAAACCCAAACAACCACAAAACACCGCCATGATACAGATAGTACTGGATTGCATGGTTCCAGTAGAGGGTTCGACCCGACCCCATCTGACTTGACTGTGCATCAGCCAAACACGAAACCATTCACCACTAGACACTAGAAAACCACCAATGAACCAACAGGACCAATTAACAAGCCAAATAACCCCACTACCGACCAATTAACCGAATGAGCAAACTTCAAACCAACCAACCAACCGAATAAGCAAATGGCCAACCAACCGAATACACGAATGACTAAACGAACCAACCGAATACGCAAATGACCAATGGACCAACCGAATAAGCGAACAACCAACCAACCAAACGAATAAACAAACGACCGAATAAGCAATCAATGAACCAACCAACCTAATAAGCAAACGACCACCCAACCAAACCTAATAAGTAAAGAGCAAACCACCCTAAAAAGAAACGACCAACCAACCATCCTCAAACAAACGACAAACCAACCAATTTAACATGTAAAACAACCAACCAACCTACCGAATAAGCCAACGACGAACCAACCAACCTAATAAGTAAACAACCTACCAACCGACCAACTGACCGAATAAGCAAACGACCAACCGATCAACCAAATAAGCAAACGTCCAACCAACCAACCGAACAACACAAAACACAAACGAAACATCCACAAAACACCAACATGATACAGACAGTACTGAATTACATGGTACCAGTAGAGGGTTCGACCCGACCCCTCCTGACTTGACTGTGCAACCAACCAACCTAATAAGCAAACGACCAACCAACCAAACTAATAAGCAAACGACCATCCAACTAACCTATTAAGTAAACAACCAACAACCGACCGAATAAGCAAAACGACCGACTGACTAGCCGAATACACAAACGACGAACCAATCGCCCAAACAACACAAATCACAAACAAAACAACCACTAAACACCAGCATGATACAGATAGTACTGGATTACATGGTACCAGTAGAGGGTACGACCCGACCCCATCTGACTTGAATGTGCATCTGCCAAACACGAAACTATTCAACACTAGAAAAACTAGACAAAAGAAACCTAAACTAACTAACCAAACGACCAACCAATTAACCGAATAAGCAAACTGGGGTTTGCAGGGGTAAACCTTATTTTTCTTATTTCTTCTCTAGAATATAGAGTGTGGGTATTCGTTAGAACCGCCTCATCGAGGCGGTTCTAACGAATACCCACAATCTATAATTTGAGCAGAAATAAGAAAAATATTACATTTTATTCATCTTGAAATATGCCCTTTTTCGCTGGTAAAGTTTACAACGTATTTGTATAGGCGTGTTTTCGTAATGAAAGTCTAGAACAAAATTCTTCTCATATTAGTTCCATATATTAGATACAGGGTGTTTCCAATATGAGCCACGTCATGAGAAAACTTATCTTTGAAAGTATGCCAGCAAATACATTTCGAAACTGTAAGTTTGAAAAACTTGAATCTTTGCCTCTGTTGACCCATATGATAAAACAACAACAACAACAACAACAACAAAACAGGTCCCCTTGTTTCTTATGACATGGCTCATATAATATGAGCCAGCGCATGACAAAACCTACAATAAGCCAGCGAAGATTACGATCAGCATGCGCATCTATATAGTATTACCAGAATTCTAATGCTACATGGAGGAGCATTGGGTCCTTAGCTATCCTTAGAGCGCACAACGAAGACTCTGATCAGACAGCACGGATGCGCAAGCTGATCTGAGTCTTCGTTGGGCGCATATGTCTTTTTGTAGGTTTTGTCATGCGCTGGATCAATATTATAAAGTTTGTCTCCAACCAAGAGATTCTCATACCTTTCCCGGCATCCGCGACCTATGGAACGAAATATAACGTGGACATACATACAGTTATAAGCAGACATCAACAGAACCATTAGCTCCCACTGCCCTAAGTGAGGTCACATTGCCAATCAAAATCAATTGTTTTCTCAATATTTGCGTACGACACCTTTTTCTCAAACTACTATTTTCTCAACCAAATTTCAAGTCCTTTGAGATTACGATAACGAGAGACGAATATGCATTGATTGAAAGAAAAAAGAAAACACTCGAAACACGACATACAATATTCGACCAACCCTACCAGCACACTTCAACAAATTAAATAAAAAAGCTTCCTGTCTGCTATTGTCCAAGGGTCTTTGATGACCATGTACAAGATCCTGTCAATAGTATTTATAGCAGTCCAAATTCTTCTGACGTCAGAGGGCTGTATAACTAAAATCTGGACTGGGCTTATGGACTGAGACATTGACAAACAGTGTAGACACGGATCAGATACCAAATCACGCGGCGTCTGATAGAATCTATACTCTTTGATTATACCGGAATTTAAGGGCTAAACGAACTGAAACCGTCTTTGTCTGATTTCAGGAAAAGTTACCAAAAACAAATCTGGCACGAAAAAAGCACTTAAAAGTTGAACCAAGTACAAATTTACATGTGTACCTAGCAAAGATTAAGATCAGCCTGCACATCTGTGCAACTTGGTCAGGTTATTTGCGGCTTGCTTTAAGGACCAATGAAACCATGGCAAGCAAAGACTGATCTAAGTCCATTCTGATTCATTTTCATTACACGGTATGTCCAATTTTATTCTCTATCGATCAATCTCCACGAAATAATTGTTTATGGGTGAACGGACGCACGCACGACGGACAAAACGTAATCACAAAAGCTCATCATGTCACTACGTGACAGGTGAGCTAAAATGATATTTATAGAATGAATAATGAAAGCATTCGCTACAACTGTTTTCGATGCTCTTACATGTTCTTACATGTTTAACAATGTAAGGTAATGATTAAGTAAGGATTAACAATGTAAGGTAATGTTAAGTACATCGAAAACAACTGCACCCGGGGACTGGGACGAGGACTCTGCTTTCATAGTCCCCACGGACAAGGATGCAATGGCTGGAATACATATGTAGAAGCTACACGAGGTAGCTGCTTCAAAGACACGAAGTAGCCCTCGGATACACAGACACGGTTCAGCATAGCTATTGACTGATAGTAAATTCAGTCTAGTTCGAATTCAGAAAAAGAATTGTTACGCGTGATAGTCAAATAACATTCACCTAGTAGTCCCTAGTTCTCACCAAAGAGGTAAACTTTGTAGATCTGCACCATCTCATCGAAGGTCTTCCAATCTCTAATGTTCTCAGGAAAGAAGAACTTCTCGTAAATATCAGTTCTTTCCAGTAGGCGTCTGAAATGCCAACGATGACTTCAACAGCGCATAGCTGAGTTAGCAATGTTATCTGATGGAATGCTTAGCACTCTCTTGGCTTGTACAATAGAAAAAAGCCTACTCTCTCTCATATAACTCCCATCTCAATATTTCTAGTATTCCAGCCATACTCCTAGTTTCAAATGAGTAACTGCTAGTTACAAATCTAGGAGTTCTGTTCTGATCTGTTTCACTTCTCGGAGGACTACGCCCTGGGAGTCACTGATACATGCTACCATATTCCAAGAGTGAGCAATCGAGTCCTGTATATACTGCCTCCTTTATATCTTGAGGACACCGATGATGACTTTACTTCAGAAAACCAAACGTTATATTTCCTTTGTACACACGATGGTTATATGGTATTTAATCGAATCCACATTCTAGATGAAGGTCAATATGGGCTGGGTTCCTTGATGTTATTCCAATTCACAGCTCTGACCTCAGACCTTGACGTAAGATAGTGTCGTCCAGCAATGCGCAACCCTGACTTGTACTATGACGCAGAGGTTACAGGCGGGGCCGTTCCCATTTGCCCTACGGACAGCCGGGCACCCTTTAGGCACAAGACCTACTACCGGCTGCAAGGCCTATTACAATATCTTCCTGCAGGCTTTGGCGAAACTGGTACTTTGGAAGTCCCATACAAGAAGCCAACCTGAAGCAGACAACCTCGTCTGCGCAGACAACAATGTCTGTAGAAAAAAAAAAAGAAAAAAAAATGCTACAAAGCAAAGAACAAATTAACAATACACAAAGCAAAGCAAATAACAAACAAACAAATAAATACAGAAAGAAAGAAATAGCGCGACACGCGACGACGCGACAAAACGACGCGCAAACCACACCACTCCTCACCACACCCCACCACACCCCACCACACCAGCTACAAAGCAAAGAACAAATTATCATACAAAGCAAAGCAAAACAACAATAGTTAAATAAATAGAAAAATAAACAAATAACGATACACGCAACGGCGCGACACGCGACGAAATGTGTACACCACACACCACACCACACCACACAAGCTACAAAACAAAGAACAAATTAACAACATACAAAGTAATTCAAAATAAAAAATAAATAAACAAATAAATTAATAGCGCGGCACGCGATGACGCGACAAAACGACGCGCACACCATACCACACCACACCACACCAGGCCGCACCACACAACACAACACCACACCAGCTACAAAATAAAGAAGTAATTAGCAACATATAAAGCAAAGAACAAATTAAACATATAAAGCAAAGAACAAATTAAACATACAAAGCAAAGCACAATGCAAACACAAAGCGAAGATAAACGCAGGAAAACTATGCGAAAATAAGAAAAAAAGCAAACAAACAAACTAGACCCAAGAAAACCACCAATGAACCAACAGTACAAACTAATCAAACAAATAACCAAACGACCAACCAATTAACCGAATAAGCAAATGACCAACCAACCGAATGAGCAAACGAGTGAATAACCTACAAACCGAATAAGCAAACGACCAACCAACCTAATAAGCAAACGACCAACCAACCTAATAAGCAAACGACCAACCAACCTAATAAGCAAACAACCAATCAACCAACCGACCAAATAAACAAACGACCAACCGACCAACAGAATAAACCAACGACCAACCAACCGATAAACCAACAAAACCCAAACAACCACAAAACACCGCCATGATACAGATAGTACTGGATTACATGGTACCAGTAGAGGGTTCGACCCGACCCCATCTGACTTGACTGTGCATCTGCCAAACACGAAACCATTCACCACTAGACACTAGAAATCCATCAATGAACCAACAGGACCACTTAACAAGCCAAATAACCCCACGACCAACCAATTAACCGAATGAGCAAACTTCAAACCAACCAACCGAATAAGCAAATGGCCAACCAACCGAATACACGAATAACTAAACGAACCAACCGAATACGCAAATGACCAATGAACCAACTGAATAAGCGAACAACCAACCAGCCAAACGAATAAACAAACGACCGAATAAGCAATCAATGAAACAACCAACCTAATAAGCAAACGACCACCCAACCAAACTAATAAGTAAAGAGCAAACCACCCTAAAAAGAAACGACCAACCAACCAACCTCAAACAAATGACAAACCAACCAATTTAATATGTAAAACAACCAACCAACCGACCGAATAAGCCAACGACGAAACCAACCAACCTTATAAGTAAACAACCTACCAACCGACCAACTGACCGAATAAGCAAACGACCAACCGATCAACCAAATAAGCAAACGTCCATCCAACCAACCGAACAACACAAAACACAACGAAACATACACAAAACACCAACATGATACAGATAGTACTGGATTACATGGTACCAGTAGTGGGTTCGACCCGACCCCTCCTGACTTGACTGTGCAACCAACCAAACTAATAAGCAAACGACCAACCAACCAAACTAATAAGCAAACGACCAACCAACTAACCTATTAAGTAAACAACCAACAACCGACCGAATAAGCAAAACGACCGACTGACCAACCGAATACACAAACGACAAACCAATCGACCAAATAACACAAATCACAAACAAAACAACCACTAAACACCAGCAAGATACAGATAGTACTGGATTACATGGTACCAGTAGAGGGTACGACCCGACCCCATCTGACTTGAATGTGCATCTGCCAAACACGAAACTATTCAACACTAGAAAAACTAGACAAAAGAAAACTAAACTAACTAACCAAACGACCAAACGACCAACCAATTAACCGAATAAGCAAACTGGGGTTTGCAGGGGTAAACCTTATTTTTCTTATTTCTTCTCTAGAATATAGTGTGGGTATTCGTTAGAACCGCCTCATCGAGGCGGTTCTAACGAATACCCACAATCTATAATTTGAGCAGAAATAAGAAAAATATTACATTTTATTCATCTTGAAATATGCCTTTTTTCGGTGACAAAGTTTACAACGTATTTGTATAGGCGTGTTTCCGTAATGAAAGTCTAGAACAAAATTCTTCTCATATTAGTTCCATATATTAGATACAGGGTGTTTCCAATATGAGCCACGTCATGAGAAAACTTATCTTTGAAAGTGTGCCAGCAAATACATTTCGAAACTGTAAGTTTGAAAAACTTGAATCTTTGCCTCTGTTGACGCATATGATAAAACAACAACAACAACAACAACAACAAAAAAACAGGTCCCCTTGTTTCTTATGACATGGCTCATATAATATGAGCCAGCGCATGACAAAACCCACAATAAGCCAGCGAAGATTACGATCAGCATGCGCATCCATATAGTATTACCAGAATTCTAATGCTACATGGAGGAGCATTGGGTCCTTAGCTATCCTTAGAGCGCACAACGAAGACTCTGATCAGACAGCACGGATGCGCAAGCTGATCTGAGTCTTCGTTGGGCGCATATGTCTTTTTGTAGGTTTTGTCATGCGCTGGCTCAATATTATAAATTTTGTCTCCAATCAAAAGAGATTCTCATACCTTTCCCGGCATCCGCGACCTATGGAACGAAATATAACGTGGACATACATACAGTTATAAGCAGACCTCAACAGAACCATTAGCTTCCACTGCCCTAAGTGAGGTCACATTGCGATCAAAATCAATTGTTGACGAAACGTTAGTACGATTGTGTGTATTGTTGTTAAAATTTTCTCAATATTTGCGTACGATACCTTTTTCTCCGACTGCTATTATCTCAACCAAATTTCAAGTCCTTTGAGATGAAGATAACGAGAGACAACTGTACATTGATTGAAAGAAAAAAGAAAACACACGAAACACGACATACAATAATCAACCAATCCTACCAGCACACTACAACAAATTAAAAAAAAAGCTTCCTGCCTGCTATTGTCCAAGTGGCTTTGATGACCATGTATAAGATCCTGTCAATAGTATTTATAGCAGTCCAAATACTTCTGACGTCAGAGGGCTGTTTAACTAAAATCTGGACTGGGCTTATGGACTGAGACATTGACAAACAGTGTAGACACGGATCAGATACCAAATCACGCGGCGTCTGATAGAATCTATACTGTTTGATTATACCGGAGTTTAAGGGTTAAACGAACTGAAACCGTCTTTGTCTGATTTCAGGAAAAGTTACCAAAAACAAATCTGGCACGAAAAAAGCACTTAAAAGTTGAACCAAGTACAAATTTACACGTGTACCTAGCAAAGATTAAGATCAGCCTGCACATCTGTGCAACTTGGATAGATTATTTGCGGCTTGCTTTAAGGACCAATGAAACCATGGCAAGGAAAGACTGATCTAAGTCCATTCTGATTCATTTTCATAACACGGTATGTTCCATTTTATTCTCTATCGATCAATCTCCACGAAATAATTGTTTATGAGTGAACGGACGCACGTACGCACGACGGACAAAACGTAATCACAAAAGCCCATCTTGTCACTACGTGACAGGTGAGCTAAAAATGATATTTATAGAATGAATAATGAAAGCATTCGCTACAATTGTTTTCGATGCTCTTACATGTTCTTACATGCAAAGCTGATGGCTGATTAACTATGTAAGGTAATGTTAAGTACATCGAAAACAACTGCACCCGGGGACTGGGACGAGGACTCTGCTTTCATAGTCCCCACGGACACGGATGCAATGGTTGGAATACATATGTAGAAGCTACACGAGGTAGCTGCTTCAAAGACACGAAGTAGCCCTCGGCTACACAGACACGGTTCAGCATAGCCATTGACTGATAGTAAATTCAGTCTAGTTCGAATTCAGAAAAAGAATTGTTACTGGTGATAGTCAAATATCATTCACCTAGTAGTCCCTAGTTCTCACCAAAGAGGTAAACTTTGTAGATTTATTCTCTGCACCATCTCATCGAAGGTCTTCCAATCTCTAATGTTCTCAGGAAAGAAGAACTTCTCGTAAATATCAGTTTTTTCCAGTAGGCGTCTGAAATGCCAAGGATGACTTCAACAGCGCATAGCTGAGGTAGCAATATTATCTGATGGAATGCTTAGCACTCTCTTGGCTTGTACAATAGAAAAAAAGCTTACTCTCTCTTATATAACTCCCATCTCAATATTTCTAGTATTCCATCCATACTCCTAGTTTCAAATGAGTAACTGCTAGTTACAAATCTAGGAGTTCACTTCTGATCTGTTTCACTTCTCGGAGGACTACGCCCTGGGAGTCACTGATACATGCTACCATATTCCAAGAGTGAGCAATCGAGTCCTGTATATGCTGCCTCTTTTATATCTTGAGGACACCGATCATGACTTTAATTCAGAAAACCAAACGTTATATTTCCTTTGTACACACGATGGTTATATGGTATTTAATCGAATCCACATTCTAGATGAACGTCAATATGGGCTTGGTTCCTTGATGTTATTCCAATTCATAGCTCTGACCTCAGACCTTGACGTAGATAGTGTCGTCCAGCAATGCGCAACCCTGACTTGTACTATGACGCAGAGGTTACAGGCGGGGCCGCTCCCTTTTGCCCTACGGACAGCCGGGCACCCTTTAGGCACAAGTCCTACTATCGGCTGCAAGGCCTATTACAATACCTTCCTGCAGGCTTTGGCGAAACTGGTACTTTGGAAGTCCCATACAAGAAGCCAACCGTAAGCAGACAACCTCGTCTGCGCAGACAACAATGTCTGCAGAAAAAAGCCAAAAAAAAAAAAAAAAATGCTACAAAGCAAAGAACAAATTAATAACACACAAAGCAAAGCAAAATAACAAACAAACAAACAAATACAGAAAGAAAGAAATAGCGCGACACGCGACGACGCGACAAAACGACGCGCAAACCACACCACTCCTCACCCCCACCCCCCCCCCCCCACCCAACCCACCACACATGCTACAAAGCAAAGAACAAATTAACATACAAAGCAAAGCAAAACAACAATAGTTAAATAAATAGAAAAATAAACAAATAACGATACACGCAACGGCGCGACACGCGATAAAATCACCACACTACACCACACCACGGCGCGACACGCGACGAAATCACCACACCACGGCGCGACACGCGACGAAATCACCACACCACACCACGGCGCGACACGCGACGAAATCACCACACCACACCACAGCGCAACACGCGACGAAATTACCACACCACACCACGGCGCGACACGCGACGAAATCACCACACCACTTCGCGACACGCGACGAAATCACCACAATACACCACACCACACCACACCATACCACACCACACAACTACCCGACACGCGACGAAATCACCACACCACACCACAACACACCGCGACACGCGACGAAATCACCACACCACACTACACCGCGGCACGCGACGAAATCACCACACCACACCACACCGCGACACGCGACGAAATCACCACACAACACCACACCACACCGCGACACGCGACGAAATCACCACACCACACCACAACACACCGCGACACGCGACGAAATCACCACATCACACCACATCACACCGCGATACGCGACGAAATCACCACACCCCACCACACCGCGACACGCGACGAAATCACCACACCGCGACACGCGACGAAATCACCACACCACACCGCGATACGCGACGAAATTACCACACCACACCGCTACACGCGACGAAATCACCACACCACACCACACCACACCACACCGCGACACGCGACGAAGTCACCACACCACGACACGCGACGAAATCACATCACCACACCGCGCATGCGACGAAATCACCACACACCACCACAACACACCGCGACATGCGACGAAATCACCATAAATACCACAACGAGACGAAATCAACACACCACACCGCGACACGCAACGAAATCACCACACCGCGACACGCGACGAAATCACCACACCACACCACACCGCGACACGCGACAATATCACCACACCACACCGAGACACGCGACGAAATCACCACACCACACCACAGCTCGACACGTGACGAAATCACATCACACCACACCAAACCGCGACACGCGACGAAATCACCACTGCACACCACACCTCGACACGCGACGAAGTCACCACACCACATCACACCACACCGCGACACGCGACGAAATCACCACACCACACCACACCGCGACACGCGACGAAGTCACCACACCACACCGCGACACCGACGAAATCACCACACCACACCACACCACAACACGCGACGAAATCACCACACCACACCACCCCGCGACACGCGGCGAAATCACCACACCACGACACGCGACGAAATCACCACACCACACCGCGACAAGCGACAAAATCATCACACCACACTTCACCGCGTCACGCGACGAAACACCACACAACACCACACCGTGACACGCGACGAAATCAACACACCACACCACACTTCATCGCAACACGCGGCGAAATCAACACACCACACCACACCGCGACACGCGACGAAATCACCACACCACACCACACCACGACACACGACGAAATCAGCACACCACATCACACCACACCGCGACACGCGACGAAATCACCACACCACACCACACCACACCGCGACACACGCAGAAATCACCACACCACACCACACCGCGACACGCGACGAAATCACCACATCACACCACGCCACACCGCGACACGCGACGAAATCACCACACCACACCACACCACGACACACGACGAAATCACCACACCACATCACACCACACCGCGACACGCGACGAAATCACCACACCACACCACACCACACCGCGACACACGCCGAAATCACCACACCACACCACACCGCGACACGCGACGAAATCACCACACCACATCACACCACGCCACACCGCGACACGCGACGAAATCACCACACCACACCACACCGCGACAAGCGACGAAATCACCACACCACACCCCACCACACCGCGACACGCGACAAAATCACCACACCACACCGAGACACGCGACGAAATCACCACACCACACCACAGCTCGACACGTGACGAAATCACATCACACCACACCAAACCGCGACACGCGACGAAATCACCACTGCACACCACACCTCGACACGCGACGAAGTCACCACACCACATCACACCACACCGCAACACGCGACGAAATCACCACACCACACCACACCGCGACACGCGACGAAGTCACCACACCACACCGCGACACCGACGAAATCCCCACACCACACCACAACACGCGACGAAATCATCACACCACACCACAACACGCGACGAAATCACCACACCACACCACCCCGCGACACGCGACGAAATCACCACACCACACCACACCACGACACGCGACGAAATCACCACACCACACAGCGACAAGCGACAAAATCACCACACCACACCACACCGCGTCACGCGACGAAATCACCACACAACACCACACTGCGACACGCGACGAAATCAACACACCACACCACACTTCATCGCAACACGCGGCGAAATCAACACACCACACCACACCGCGACACGCGACGAAATCACCACTGCACACCACACCTCGACACGCGACGAAGTCACCACACCACATCACACCACACCGCGACACGCGACGAAATCACCACACCACACCACACCGCGACACGCGACGAAGTCACCACACCACACCGCGACACCGACGAAATCACCACACCACACCACACCACAACACGCGACGAAATCACCACACCACACCACACCACAACACGCGACGAAATCACCACACCACACCACCCCGCGACACGCGACGAAATCACCACACCACACCACACCACGACACGCGACGAAATCACCACACCACACGGCGACAAGCGACAAAATCACCACACCACACCACACCGCGTCACGCGACGAAATCTCCAGACAACACCACACCGCGACACGCGACGAAATCAACACACCACACCACACTTCATCGCAACACGCGGCGAAATCAACACACCACACCACACCGCGACACGCGACGAAATCACCACACCACACCACACCACGACACACGACGAAATCACCACACCACATCACACCACACCGCGACACGCGACGAAATCACCACACCACACCACACCGCGACACACGCCTAAATCACCACACCACACCACACAGCGACACGCGACGAAATCACCACATCACACCACGCCACACCGCGACACGCGACGAAATCACCACACCACACCACACCACGACACACGACGAAATCACCACACCACATCACACCACACCGCGACACGCGACAATTTCACCACACCACACCACACCACACCGCGCCACACGCCGAAATCACCACACCACACCACACCGCGACACGCGACGAAATCACCACAACACATCCCACCACGCCACACCGCGACACGCGACGAAATCACCACACCACACCACACCGCGACAAGCGACGAAATCACCACACCACACCCCACCACACCGCGACACGCGACAAAATCACCACACCACACCACACCGCGACACGCGACGAAGTCACCACACCACACCGCGACACCGACGAAATCACCACACCACACCACACCACAACACGCGACGAAATCACCACACCACACCACACCACAACATGCGACGAAATCACCACACTACACCACCCCGCGACACGCGACGAAATCACCACACCACACCACACCACGACACGCGACGAAATCACCACACAACACCGCGACAAGCGACAATATCACAACACCACACCTCACCGCGTCACGCGACGAAATCACCACACAACACCACACCGCGACACGCGACGAAATCAACACACCACACCACACTTCATCGCAACACGCGGCGAAATCAACACACCACACCACACCGCGACACGCGACGAAATCACCACTGCACACCACACCTCGACACGCGACGAAGTCACCACACCACATCACACCACACCGCGACACGCGACGAAATCACCACACCACACCGCGACACGCGACGAAGTCACCACACCACACCGCGACACCGACGAAATCACCACACCACACCACACCACAACACGCGACGAAATCACCACACCACACCACAACACGCGACGAAATCACCACACCACACCACCCCGCGACACGCGACGAAATCACCACAACACACCACACCACGACACGCGACGAAATCACCACACCACACCGCGACAAGCGACAAAATCACCACACCACACCACACCGCGTCACGCGACGAAATCACCACACAACACCACACCGCGACACGCGACGAAATCAACACACCACACCACACTTATCGCAACACGCGGCGAAATCAACACACCACACCACACCGCGACACGCGACGAAATCAACACACCACACCACACTTCATCGCAACACGCGGCGAAATCAACACACCACACCACACCGCGACACGCGACGAAATCACCACACCACACCACACCACGACACACGACGAAATCACCACACCACATCACACCACACCGCGACCCGCGACGAAATCACCACACCACACCACACCACACCGCGACACACGCCGAAATCACCACACCACACCACACCGCGACACGCGACGAAATCACCACATCACACCACGCCACACCGCGACACGCGACGAAATCACCACACCACACCACACCACGACACACGACGAAATCACCACACCCTAACACACCACACCGCGACACGCGACGAAATCACCACACCAAACCACACCCCACCGCGACACACGCCGAAATCACCACACCACACCACACCGCGACACGCGACGAAATCACCACACCACATCACACCACGCCACACCGCGACACGCGACGAAATCACCACACCACACCACACCGCGACAAGCGACGAAATCACCACACCACACCCCACCACACCGCGACACGCGACAAAAACACCACACCACACCACACCACACCACACCGCGACACACGCCGAAATCACCACACCACACCACACTGCGACACGCGACGAAATCACCACATCACACCACGCCACACCGCGACACGCGACGAAATCACCACACCACACCACACCACGACACACGACGAAATCACCACACCCCATCACACCACACCGCGACACGCGACGAAATCACCACACCACACCGCGACACACGCCGAAATCACCACACCCCACCACAACGCGACATGCGACGAAATCACCACACCACATCACACCACGCCACACCGCGACACGCGACGAAATCACCACACCATACCGCGACAAGCGACGAAATCACCACACCACACCCCACCACACCGCGACTCGCGACAAAATCACCACACCACACCACACCGAGACACGCGACGAAATCACCACACCACACCACAGCTCGACACGTGACGAAATCACATCACACCACACCAAACCGCGACACGCGACGAAATCACTACTGCACACCACACCTCGACACGCGACGAAGTCACCACACCACATCACACCACACGGCGACACGCGACGAAATCACCACACCACACCACACCGCGACACGCGACGAAGTCACCACACCACACCGCGACACCGACGAAATCACCACACCACACCACACCACAACACGCGACGAAATCACCACACCACACCACCCCGCGACACGCGACGAAATCACCACACCACACCATGACACGCGACGAAATCACCACCCCTCACCGCAACAAGCGACAAAATCACCACACCACACCCGACCGCGACACGCGACGAAATCACCACACAACACCACACCGCGACACGCGACGAAATCAACACACCACACCACACTTCATCGCAACACGCGGCGAAATCAACACACCACACCACACCGCGACACGCGACGAAATCACCACACCACACCACACCACGAAATCACCACACCACATCACACCACACCGCAACACGCGACGAAATCACCACACCACACCACACCACACCGCGACACACGCCGAAATCACCACACCACACCACACCGCGACACGCGACGAAATCACCACATCACACCACGCCACACCGCGACACGCGACGAAATCACCACACCACACCACACCACGACACACGACGAAATCACCACACCACATCACACCACATCGCGACACGCGACGAAATCACTACACCACACCACACCACACCGCGACACACGCCGAAATCACCACACCACACCACACCGCGACACACGACGAAATCACCACATCACACCACGCCACACCGCGACACGCGACGAAATCACCACACCACACCACACCACGACACACGACGAAATCACCACACCCAAACACACCACACCGCGACACGCGACGAAATCACCACACCACACCACACCCCACCGCGACACACGCCGAAATCACCACACCACACCACACCGCGACACGCGACGAAATCACCACACCACATCACACCACGCCACACCGCGACACGCGACGAAATCACCACACCACACCACACCGCGACAAGCGACGAAATCACCACACCACACCCCACCACACCGCGACACGCGACAAAATCACCACACCACACCACACCGAGACACGCGACGAAATCAACACACCACACCACAGCTCGACACGTGACGAAATCACATCACACCACACCAAGCCGCGACACGCGACGAAATCACCACTGCACACCACACCTCGACACGCGACGAAGTCACCACACCACATCACACCACACCGCGACACGCGACGAAGTCACCACACCACACCACACCACACCGCGACACACGCCGAAATCACCACAACACACCACACTGCGACACGCGACGAAATCACCACATCACACCACGCCACACCGCGACACGCGACGAAATCACCACACCACACCACACCACGACACACGACGAAATCACCACACCCCATCACACCACGCCGCGACACGCGACGAAATCACCACACCACACCACACCACACCGCGACACACGCCGAAATCACCACACCCCACCACAACGCGACATGCGACGAAATCACCACACCACATCACACCACGCCACACCGCGACACGCGACGAAATCACCACACCACACCACACCGCGACAAGCGACGAAATCACCACACCACACCCCACCACACCGCGACTCGCGACAAAATCACCACACCACACCACACCGAGACACGCGACGAAATCACCACACCACACCACAGCTCGACACGTGACGAAATCACATCACACCACACCAAACCGCGACACGCGACGAAATCACTACTGCACACCACACCTCGACACGCGACGAAGTCACCACACCACATCACACCACACGGCGACACGCGACGAAATCACCACACCACACCACACCGCGACACGCAACGAAGTCACCACACCACACCGCGACACCGACGAAAATACCACACCACACCACACCACAACACGCGACGAAATCACCACACCACACCACCCCGCGACACGCGACGAAATCACCACACCACACCACACCACGACACGCGACGAAATCACCACCCCTCACCGCAACAAGCGACAAAATCACCACACCACACCCGACCGCGACACGCGACGAAATCACCACACAACACCACACCGCGACACGCGACGAAATCAACACACCACACCACACTTCATCGCAACACGCGGCGAAATCAACACACCACACCACACCGCGACCCGCGACGAAATCACCACACCACACCACACCACGAAATCACCACACCACATCACACCACACCGCAACACGCGACGAAATCACCACACCACACCACACCACACCGCGACACACGCCGAAATCACCACACCACACCACACCGCGACACGCGACGAAATCACCACATCACACCACGCCACACCGCGACACGCGACGAAATCACCACACCACACCACACCACGACACACGACGAAATCACCACACCACATCACACCATATCGCGACACGCGACGAAATCACTACACCACACCGCGACACACGCCGAAATCACCACACCACACCACACCACACCGCGACACACGACGAAATCACCACATCACACCACGCCACACCGCGACACGCAACGAAATCACCACACCGCGACAAGCGACGAAATCACCACACCACACCCCACCACACCGCGACACGCGACGAAATCACCACACCACACCACAACGCGACACGCGACGAAATCACACCACACCACACCGCGACACGCGACGAAATCACACCACACTACACCACACCGAGACACGCGACGAAATCACCACACCACACCAAACCACAACGCGACACGCGACGAAATCACCACACAACACCACATTACACCGCGACACGCGACGATATCACCACACCACACCACACCGCGAAACGCAACGAAAGCACCACACCACACCACACCGCGACACGCAACGAAATCACCACACCACACCGCGACACGCGACGAAATCACCACACCACACGTCGAAATCACCTCACCACACCACACCACACCACACCACACCGCGACTCGCGACGAAATCACCACACCACAACACGCCACACCGCGACCCGCGATGAAATCACCACACCACACCACACCGCGAGACGCGACGAAATCACCACACCACACCCCACCACACCGCGACACGCGACAAAATAACCACACCACACCACACCGCGACACGCGACGAAATCACACCACACAACACCGCGACACGCGACGAAATCACACTACACCACACCGAGACACGCGACGAAATCACCAAACCACACCAAACCACACCGCGACACGCGACGAAATCACCACACCACACCACACCGCGACACGCGACGAAATCTCCACACCACACCACACCGCGAAACGCAACGAAAGCACCACACCACACCGCGACACGCGACGAAATCACCACACCACACCGCGACACGCGACGAAATCACCACACCACACCACACCACACCAGCTACAAAACAAATAACAAATTAACAACATACAAAGTTAAGCAAAATAAATAATAAATAAATAAATAAATAAATAGCGCGGCACGCGATGACGCGACAAAACGACGCGCACACCATACCACACCACACCACACAATTAAACATACAAGGCAAAGCACAATGCAAACACAAAGCGAAAAACAAACGCAGGAAAACTATGCGAAAATAAGAAAAAAAGCAAACAAACAAACAAACAAGACACAAGAAAACCAACAATGAACTAACCAAACAAATAACCAAACGACCGACCAATTAACCGAATAAGCAAATGGCCAACCAACCGAATAAGCAAACGAGTAAATAACCTACAAACCGAATAAGCAAACGACCGACCAACCTAATACGCAAACAACCAATCAACCAACCGACCAAATAAACAAACGACCAACAGAATAAACCAACGACCAACAAACCGACCAACAAACAAAACCCTAACAACCACAAAACACCGCCATGATACAGATAGTACTGGATTACATGGTATCAGTAGAGGGTTCGACCCGACCCCATCTGACTTGACTGTGCATCTGCAAAACACGAAACCATTTACCACTAGACACTAGAAAACCACCAATGAACCAACAGGACCAATTAACAAGCCAAATAACCACACGAACAACCAATTAACTGAATGAGCAAACTTTAATCCAACCAACCGAATAAGCAAATAGCCAACCAACCGAATACACGAATGACTAAACGAACCAACCGAATACGCAAATGACCAATGAACCAACCGAATAAGCGAACAACCAACCAACCAAACAAATAAACAAACGACCAGCCAACATACCCAATAAGCAAACAACCAACCAACCAACCTAATAAGCAAACGACCATCCAACCAATCTAATAAGCAGGCAAACAACCATCCGACCGAATAATCAAACGGCCAACCGACCATCCTAATAAGCAAACGGCAAAGCAACGAACCGAATAAGCCAAAAACCAACCAGCCGACCAACCGAATTAGCAAACGACTAAGCAAGCAACCAACCGAATAAGCAATCAATCAACCAACCAATCTATTAAGCAAACGACCACCCAACCAAACTAATAAGTTAAGAGCAAACCACACTAAAAAGAAGCGACCAACCAACCAACCTCAAACAAACGAACAACCAACCATCCTAATATGTAAAACAACCAACCAACCGACCGAATAAGCCAACGACGAAACCAACCAAGCTTATAAGTAAACAACCTACCAACCGACTGACCGAATAAACAACCAACCAACAAACCGACCGAATAAGCAAACGACCAACCGATCAACCAAATAAGCAAACGTCCAACCAACCGAACAACACAAAACACAAACGAAACATCCACAAAACACCAACATGATACAGATAGTACTGGATTACATGGAACCAGTAGAGGGTTCGACCCGACCCCATCTGACGACCTAACCATTGCCAAACAGCAAGTCAATCACCACTTTCATCAAAATTAGAAGACTGGATAACCAAACTGTTATTTCATCAAGCAGCTAACCGTTAAAAAAGTCTTCAAGAACCACAAATAGCACAAACTTCGAAATGAGCAACAATCACAAACAAGTAAAATAAACAATTAATACGCGAAATGCCTGAAAGAAAAGCAAAACTATTGGCCTGTAAAGCAAAGCCTTAATTGGTACAATGACATGCAAAAAAGCAATAAAAAATAAAGCATTTGACATGCAAAACACTCGAAAAGCATTGCAAAATACAATCTAAGAGAAAATATAAAAACATACAGCATGCAAAAAAACGACGATGCATAATCCTAATGTACCTGCTGGAAACATGCATATGTTCTGTACGTACTGACATCATGTTGCATAGACGTTGATGAGAAGTTGCTTAAATTCATGTGTTTTGTTGTTATTGTTTTTCCTTGAACGTGCATTTGGCGCTTTTGTTTAAAAATAAAATCACGACATGCAATTGGAAGTTTGATTAATAATAAAGTACTACATCTATTATCTCAAACTTATACTGTCTCTTAGAAAAAGATACAAGACCCTTGGTGTTTAGGATAAAGAGAATCAACTGTAAATTTAAGGGAAAAAAAAAAGAACAAACCACGCGAAACACGACATGCAATATTCCCACAACCCTACCAACATAGTATACAACACATAAAAAATATAATAAAATATTAAATGAAAACAAGCAATACGCGAAATGCATTGAAAGCAAAGCCAAATTAGAAGCTGAAAAGCAAAGCCATAAATTCATAAACGACAACCCAATTAACCGAATAAGTAAACTACCACCCAACCAACCGAATAAGCAAGTTACCAAACAACCGAATAAGCAAACGATCAAACAACCAATCAATCTAATAAGCAAACGACCAACCAACAAACCAACCAACCGAACTATCAAGCAAACGACTAACCAACCAACCTAAAAAGTAAACAACCAACCAAACGAATAAGCAAACGACCAACTAACCAAATTAATAAGGAAACGACCAACCAAAAAAAAAATAATAAGTAAACAAACAGCCCACCGACCGAATCAGCAAACGACCACACAAACAACCTAATCAGCCAACGATCAACCCAATAAGCAAACGTCAACGAACACAAAACACTAACAAAACATCCACTAAACACCGCCATGATTCAGATAGTACTGGATTACATGGTATCAGTAGAGGGTTCGGTCCGACCCCATCTGACTTGTAAGTGCATCTGACAACTCGAAACCATTCACCACTTCATACAAAAACACACATCACAAGTATAATAAAACCAAACAAAATAAGCACAAACACAAGCACACTCAAGAATAAAGAAATAAAACAAAAGCGTAACACACGAAATGCCTGAATAGCAGAATGAAAGCGACATGACAGTAACACAGAAATAAATAGTGCCACAACATGGCACGCAACAAAATGACACACATTATAAACTTCACAAATTACATAACAAACAACAAATTAACAACATACAAATCAAAGCAAAATTAACAATAACAAAATTATAGCAAGTAAACAAAATAACACTGAAATATTAAAACAACGCGACAAATCAACGCGAACACTGCGACAAAATAACACGGCTAAACAACGCGCACCATGAAACAGATAGTACTGGGTTACATGGTACCAGTAGAGGGTTCGACCCGACCCCATCTGACTGCCAAACACCAAGCCAATCACCACCTCATACACAGAAACACATCAAAATTAGAAGCCTAAATAAGTACAAATATATTCAATGCATTAAAACATAAACACCCGAAACGCCTTCAGATACGCAATGTCACGCCCGCCTATACAGAACATGAACAACTAAACATATCACAGGCCAAGCAACCAAGAACTTCTGAACAGACCGACCGACGGACCGATCGAATGACTAACTTACATTTCAAACAATTAAGAAATCATTCTATGCCAAACAAAAAATCTCGGAGAATCAAAATAACACAGACACGGACACAAAAATCACATCAACGATGTAACATGTTTGCAGAAAAAAACGATATAACTGAAAAAAGCTAACACATGAAATGCCTGAACAGCAGAATCAAAGCAACATTACGGTAACAAGGAAATAAATAGCGCAACAACATGACATGTAACAAAATAATACAAAATATAAACCACACAAATTTCAAAGCAAACAACAAATTTACAACATACAAAGAAAGGCAAAATTTACAATAACAAAATTATAGCAAGTAAACAAAATACAATGAAATATTAAAACAACGTGGCAAAACAACGCGAACACTGCGACAAAATAACACGACAAAACAACATGCACCACGAAACAGATAGTACTGGATTACATGGTACCAGTAGAGGGTTCGACCCGACCCCATCTGACTTGACCTAACCATTGGCAAACAGCAATCCAATCATCACTTACATCAAAATTAGAAGCCTGGTTAACCAACCTGTTATTTCATCAAGCAGCCAACCGTTAAACGAAAAAAGGTCTACAAGAACCAAAAGTAGCACAAACTTGGAAGTGAGCAACCACCACAAACAAGTAAAATAAATAAGCAATACGCGAAAGGCCTGAAAGAAAAGCAAACTTATTGGCCTGTAAAGCAAAGCCTTAATTGGTACAATTGCATGCAAAAAAGCAATAAAAAAAATATAAAGCATTTAACATGCAAAACACTCGAAAGTATTGCAAAATACAATCTAAGACAACATATAAAAACATGCAGCATGCAAACAACAACGATGCATATTACCAATGTACCTGCTGAAAACATGTATATGTTCTATACGTACTGACATCATGTTACATAGACGTTGATTAGACGTTGCTTAATTTCATGTGTTCTGTTGTTCTTATTTTTCCTTGAACCTACATTTGGCGCTTTTGTTGGTCGCATTATCTCATAAAACAAATATCTGGAACTTGTGCCTAAGTCGGATAAAATTTCCGCAACTAGTTGTGTTTTTTTTTTTTTTTACTAAATATTCATTAGTATTCCTTTTATATCAAACTACTGTTATCTCAAATCAAAATTGCCAGACAGATGAAGTTTAAGATCAACAAAAGGTCAAATGTACATTCAATGACAAAGAACAGCAACAGACATGAAGTCTGATATATCGTAAGCTCTTACCCCTTCCAACACAAAACAAGAAAGAAAAAAATCGCACAAGACGTGATACACCGAAAGCTTGAAAAGCAAAGCTAAAGTAAAAGCCTGTTATGCAATTACGAAATGAAGTTCAGTCATTATGTCAAACACTAATATCTCAAACTACTGCTTATGTGAAACAAAATTTTTAGAGCAATATTATTTGAAAGTTTGCTAAATATTAGAGTACGACATCTATTATCTCAAACTAATACTGTCTCTTAGAAAAAAAAAATTACAAGTCCCTTGGTGTTTAGGGTAAAGAGAATCAACTGTAAATTTAAGGGAAAAAGAGCAAAACACGACATGCAATACCCCTACAACCATACCAACCTACTACAACTTATTAAGAAAATAATAATAATAAAATATGAAACAAAACACGCAGTACGCGAAATGCATGGAAAGCAAAGCCAAATTAGAAGCTGAAAAACAAAGCCATAAATTTACAAACGACCAACCAATTAACTGAACCAGCAAACTATCAAACAACCAACCGAATAAGCAAATTACCAAACAACCAAATACGCAAACGACCAAACAACCAATCAATCCAGTAAGCAAACGACCAACCAACAAACCAACCAATCGATCTATCAAGCAAACGCAAACCAACTAACCGAATGCGTAAACAAACAACGAAACGAATATGGAAACGACCAGCTAACCAATTTAATAAGGAAACCATCAACCAACCAAACTAATAAGTGAACAAACAGCAAACCGACCGAATCAGCAACTGACCACCAAACAACCTAATAAGCAAATGATCAACCTAATAAGCAAACGACCAACTAAACGACCAACCAAGACAAAACACGAACAAAACAACCACTAAACACAGCCATGATACAGATAGTGCTTGATTACATGGTATCAGTAGAGGGTTCGATCTGACCCAATCTGACTTGTCAGTGCATCTGACAACACGAAAAAAATCACCACTTCATACACAAACACACATCAAAAGTATAATCCAACCAAACAAAATAAGCACAAAAACAATTAAGCACACTCAAGAATCAACAAATAGAAAAAAAAGCTTAACACAAGAAATGACGGAACAGCAGAATAAAAGCAACACGACAGTAAAACAGAAATAAATAGCGCAACAGCATGGCACACAAAAAATGACACGCATTATAAACCTCGCAAATTACATATCAAACAACAAATTAACAACATACGAATCAAAGCAAAATTAGCAATAACAAAATTATAGCAATTAAACAAAATAACACTGAAATATTAAAACAAGGCGACAAAACAACGCGAACACTGCGCGAAATAACACGACTAAACAACGCACACCATGAAACAGATAGTACTGGATTACATGGTACCAGTAGAGGGTTCGACCCGACCCCATCTGACTTGACTGAACAACTGCCAAACAGCAAGCCAATCACCACTTCATACACAGAAACACATCAAAATTAGAAGCCTAAATAAGTACAAATATATTCAATGCATTAAAATATTAACACACGAAACGCCGGAACAGAAACGCAATTTCACGCCCGCCTATACAGAACATGAACAACGAAACGTATCACCAGACAAGCAACCAAGACCCTCCGAACAGACCGACCGATCGACTGACTTACATATATTACAAACAATTAAGAAATCATTCTATGCCAAACAAAAAATCTCTGAGAATCAAATTACCACAGACACGGACATGGACAACCAAATCGACGATATAACATGTTTGCAGAAAAAGCTACCACATGAAATGCCTGAACAGAAAAACCAAAGCAACATTACAGTAACACAGAAATAAATAGCGCAACAGCATGTCACGCAAGAAAATGATACACAATATAAACCACACAGATTACAAAGCAAACAACAAATTTACAACATACAAAGCAAACAAAATTATAGCAAATAAACAAAATAACACCTACATATTAAAACAACGCGAAAAAACAACGCAACCACTGCGACAAAATAACACGACAAAACTAGGCGCACCATGAAACAGATAGTACTGGATTACATGGTACCAGTAGAGGGTTCGACCCGACCCCATCTGACTTGACTTAACCACTGCCAAACAGCAAACCAATCACCACTTCATACACAGAAACACATCAAAATTAGAAGCTTGAATAAGAATAAATATATAATTAATGCATTAAAACATTAACACGCGAAACGCCGGAACAGAAACGCAATTTCACGCCCGCCTATACAGAACATGAACAACGAAACATATCACCAGACAAGCAATAAAGAACCTCCGAATAGACCGACCGAACGACGGACTGACTAACTCACATTACAAACAATTAAGAAACAATTCTATGCCAAACAAATACAATCTCGAAGAATCGAAACTAACCACAAACACGGACATAAACAACCACATTAACGTCATAACAATGTTTGCAGAAAAAATCTACAAAGCAAGGAAATATTTATAGCATGCAAAGCAAAATTAAGAACAAAATAATAAAAATATAGCGCGACAAACGACGACGAAACTATTTATAAGTAGAAATAAATTTTAAAGCATTCATTAATAAAACAAAAAGCAGCTAAACATGTGCTAACAGCAAAGCAATTTTTTTTTTTTTTTTTTTACCGTGGTGGGGGGGGGGGAATCATTTATTCCATCGTGGAATTTCGTTGGAGGGTCATCAATGAGGCCTAATAGGCCGAAATTATATATTCTGGTCCTGAAAACACTATATTCCATATTTTGCAGTTTTGCGGTGTATTCTTTGGTTCAATACGATAGCCATTTTATAGAGCATTAAATGCCTAATAGGAACATTGAGATGAACAACAAAATATCAACCAAGCAACAGACCAACCTTCCAAATAACCAATCTGTTATTTCAATAAAGCAGCCAACCCTTAAACGCAAACAAAATCTCTAAGAATCAAAAGTAACACACACTTGGAAATGAGCAACCGTAACAGACAAGTAAAATAAACAAGCAAAACGCGAAATGCCTGAAAGCAAAGGAAAATTTTAAGCATGCAAAACCAAGCCTTAATTAGTAGAATTACGTGCAAATACAATCAATACAAATATCAAGATTTGACATGCAAAACACTTGAAAAGCATTACAAAATTTGAGTTGTATAAAGAATTGTTAACAATAATCCAACCATATGACCAACCGAAAACTTAACACCAGACAGACCAAACAAACCGACCATGAAACGCCAAACAAATAAAACAAGAGGGCCATGATGGCCCTGGATCGCTCACCTGATCCTATTGTACAAACCGAATTGTGGGTTATATATGGTGGAGTGGAGGGTTTGAGCAATTTTGGTTGGACCCAAAGACCATTTCCGTGAAATTAATTCAAAATCAGTCTTCCTGTTTAGGAGTAGAAGTCATTTTGAGAAGTAAAAGTCATTTTTGATGAAATGACATCTCAAGCCCTGCCGCCCAATGAAACCAATGGGGTTTAAAACTGAACAGTTTGAGCAATTTTGGTAGAGGATCCCCCAAGGAACCTTCCAGTGAAATAATTTTAAAATCCATCATCTGGTTAAGGAGAAAAAGTCGTTTAAAGCTTTTTCTATTTTTTGCTCTGGCGGCCATTTTGTTCACCCGAGCGGAATGGTTGGGCAATTTTGGTAGAGGGTCACCAAAGGAACATTCCTGTGAAGTAATTTCAAAATCCATCCACTAGTTAAGGAGAAAAAGTCATTTAAAGCTTTTTCTATTTTTAGCTCTGGTGGCCATTTTGTTCACCCGAGCGGAATGGTTTGAGCAATTTTGGTAGAGGGTCACCCAAGGAACATTCCTGTCAAGTAATTTCGAAATCCATCCACTGGTTAAGGAGAAGAAGTCCTTTAAAGGTTTTTCTATTTTTAGCTCTGGTGGCCATTTTGTTCACCCGAGCGGATTGGTTTGAGCAATATTAGTAGAGGGGCACCCAAGAAACCTTCCTGTGCAATAATTTCAAAATACATCCACTGGTTAAGGAGAAGAAGTTGTTTAAAGGTTGTTCTATTTTTAGCTCTGGTGGCCATTTTGTTCACCAGAGCTGAACGGTTTGAGCAATTTTGGTAGAAGGTCATCCAAGGAACATTCCTGTGAAACAATTTCAAAATCCATCCACTTGTTAAGCAGGAGAAGTCGTTTAAAGGTTTTTTCTATTTTTAGCTCTGGCGGCCATTTTGTTCACCCGAGCGGAGCGGTTTGAGCAATTTTGGTAGAGGGGCACCCAAGGAACATTCCTGTGCAATAATTTCAAAATCCAACCACTGGTTAAGGAGAAGAAGTCTTTTAAAGGTTTTTCTATTTTTAGCTCTGGCGGCCATTTTGTTCACCCGAGCGGAACGGTTTGAGCAAATTCAGTAGAAGGTCATCCAAGGAACATTCCTGTGAAATAATTTCAAAATCCATCCACTGGTTAAGCAGGAGAAGTCGTTTAAAGAATTTTCTATTTTTAGCTCTGGCGGCCATCTTGTTCACCCGAGCCGAACAGTTTGAGCAATTTTGGTAGAGGATCACCCAAGGAGCATTCCTGTGAAATTAGATCAAAATCTGTCCAGCAGTTTTGGAGGAGATGTTGTTTAAAGCAAAAGTTGACGAAGGACGGACGCACGCACGGACGACGGACGACGGACGACGGACAAAGACTGATCCCAAAAGCTCACCTTGAGCACTTCGTGCTCAGGTGAGCTAAAAACAAACAAGCTCAAAGGATCGAAACTAACAAATGTGATCTAAACACGCGAAACAAGACATGCAATATTCCCACAACCCTACGAACATACTACAACAAATTAAAAAAGAACACACACACACAAAAAAGTGATACGCGAAATACCTGGAAAGTCACAGCAAAACTAGAAACTGTAAAGCAAATCCATAAATTTATAGTAAAATATACTCAAATAAATGTACATCTAAGGCAAAAAGAACAGCAACACACCACAACATATCGAGAAAACTTACTGTTATCCCAAACCAAAATTTTCATTCAGAAGAAGATTCAATTAAAAAACCATAGACTGTACATTCAAGGAACACTAACCATGAAAACACATGAAACTTAACCCTTCCGATGATGACAACACATTCAGAAAAAAAAGATCAACATATGCGACACGCGAAATTCCTGTGAAACAAAGTTAATTAAAATCTATCAAAATACACTTGACTCTCATAATTTCAAACTACAACAATATTTTCAGACCTTTTGTTGACATTTTGCTAAATGGTAAGAGTTCATCACCATTTTGTCTCAAACTACTGCTACTTTAAATTGAATTTCAAGTCCCATGGAGCTTTAGATAACAATAGTTGAGTATACATTCAAGGAAAAAAAGGAAAACACGCAAAAATACGACATGTGACCTTGAACTTAAAGTCCTGTGCATAGGCTAGGACATTGCTGAATAATAAAGTTTTAAAACCTTTATCATAACATGAACGTTATTCATCATGTATGATTTGGAAAATACCCAGCACGCACACGTCGTTAGGGCAACGTCAAATCAACGTCGGTGCAACGTCATGACGTTGTACCGACGTTGCAACGTCATGACGTTGCACCGACGTTGATTTGGCATTGCATAAATATCATGACGTACCGACGTTGATGTGACGTCACAATTACGTCATGTACCGGCTGGGTATGAGCTCTTAAAAACGTCAATGTAAATGTGGACGCCGACGCCATTTCCTACACAGACAGTAGTGCAATAGCTCTTCCTAGACTTTGTCCAGGCACGCTAAAAATGAATAGGTTTTGGTTCAAATGTTAATCAATCGAACTAAAGTTACTTACTGCAGAAGCTTCCAGCCTGTTCTTGTCCACTGTGACTATCACTGACTATGTGGAAAATCCAGGTATGGTTATTCGCACTGGTCTTCTCTATGTGGCACCAGAGAGCTGTGTAAAAAGTAAAATCTGGACTGAGCTAATGTACAGGGTCATTGGCATAGTGTATAGACCCAGATCAGAGGCCCCATTATGTGGTGTGTAGTCAGGATCAACATTATTTACTTAAAATGCTGAAATTTAAGGGTTAAACGAAACAGTCCAAACCTCCATTCAGGACCATTTTCTGCCTACACTCGAGACAATTGACATACCAGCACTGTCAGTGCTTTGAGTTCGAAAACATGGAATCATTTTTGCTTTATCGAACAACAAGTACTGGTAAACTGCTTAGGTCTAAGCCATCTTCGCGAGCCAAGGGTACTAAGTCCACTACGTTCCTTACGCACGCGTAAGGAACGTAGTGGACTTAGAACCCTTGGCTCGCGAAGATGAGGTCTAAGCCTGTCCATGCGAGACGGACAGCTACTTAAACCCTAGCAGTTTCTTTGAGTTGTAGGGCTTAATATGTATTTATCTCAATGTCGGGTAAAAGTACCACAAAACCGGAAGCAAAGTATCCAGTATTACCTAAATAGTGTTGACAGGGACTTAAGACCTCAACACAAACTTTACAATTAATATGTTAAAAGTTTATATGGCATGGCAACAGAAAAATGGGTGGGTTGTTGGTGATTTTTTTTTTTTTTTTTGTTGCTGTTTTGTTTTGGTTTCACAGCCATTTTAAGATTATTTTACTTATATCAAACCGATCATTAATCAGGTGGGCGAAAATACGAGTACCCAGAGGAAAAACACCTGACCTTACGTTGCAGAACTTGGTGAGCCAAGCTCAAGCCACAGTGGTTAAGAGACCTAATGATTAAGAGTCAGGCCCGTTACGGTATTTGGTGATAACTGAAGGCTCTCCATATAAAAAGAGGATCTTACACGAGTGGTCACCCCATGTGAAATTTACGAAACGAGCCTTTGGCGAGTTTCATAAATTTCATATGAAATGACCGCGAGTGCAAGATTACGTTTATTATATGATCATTCTAAACCTGGGCCCAGGATTACAATGCGTACTTAAATTTTAAGTACCTACTTAAACTCAGCATTTACTTAACTGTCGTATAAAGTGAACTACAAAGAATTTCTTTCGTTTAAGTCGATACTTAACCAGAGAATATCCTTAAATATTTAAGGTAACCCAGGTAGGTACCTTAACTTTTAAGATTTGACCTTGACACATGAATGTATATATCAACAACGGCAAACACGGAGCTTTTATTTGCTCGAAATTACCAGTCATGCTCGGTAGCTCAGACGGTAAAGTGTTTGATTCACATACAAGAGGCCCTGGGTTCGGGTCCCGGTCGAGCTACTCTATTTTTTTTCCTCCTTGTAGCGCAAGTCGACTTGGCGATGAGGTATAAAACAACTGGGATTTCTCTCTTGGTCTGTCACAGTTTTCGACCGATAGAGCTGTATAAAAACTTCCCTTTACATAATACTGTATAATACTGGTAACAGGGCAACAATTTATTGTTTGGTGTAGGAAGGTTCCTACAAGCGAAAGGGGGTCTTAAACGACTTGGTTGTTTTTGTCATGGTAGGTGTGTGTATGTTTGATTGGTTGATAGGATGTTGAACGTCCCTTTCAACTATATACAGGTCATTTTGGAAACGTTGCTCCTATTTTGTGGGACTTTTACCCGACATTGAGATGAAATGACTTCTCAAGCCTGTCGCCCAATGAAACCAATAGGGTTTATATTCTCGCACCGCTTTGCCTGGGCAGACTTAGATCCTCTAAACGGATTACCAGTACTCGTGTGCGGGTCGATTTCAGTTCTGCGTGGAAGCATCAAGCAGCCCCTCTATTTCTTCAAGCCTCGATGGGCGGGGGCCGTCCACCCCCTTGTAAACTTGTGCATGTGAGTGGTTGAGTGTGTTTGTGAGGTGAGTGAGTGAGCGCTTTATGCCCCAACAACTGTAAGGTAATACGCAGATAAGGACCACATTCATAAAAAGACGGGGCAATCCGAGATGGAATGTACAGAGATTTTATATCACATTTTTTTCCTTTGTTTTACTCCAACAGGAGCTGCGGTTTTTCTCCGTGTTTGTCAGCACGGTGTTTGATCTAGTCGTTAATGACTATATCAACTACATACATGTATAATAATGACATCCGAAAACAATATTGTAGCCGGGGTTAAGTTTGGGGTGGTTTCTGCGGGAGTCTTCCCTGTTCTTCACCATAGTGCAGAATATATTTATTACTGTACCAGATTGTATTGAATATTATGCAATACGCCTAATGGCATGAGAAGGGTTGAATCATGGACAGACTCTATAAAACCGATTCCGCCCCTACCCCTCGGGGCTTCAGATGTGGCTGCATGATGCTTCCATGCAGAGCTGAAACTGACCACACTGGCACGAGCACTGGTAAACAGCTTAAAAGGACTAAGCCTACCCAGGCAAAGTGATGTGAGTCAGACCGTCCATTGCATATAAGCCTTTTGGTTTGTATATTCAAATATTGTATGATTTCTTGTTTCTAAAGGGACCCGTAGAAACAGCGTTTTGAATATGGCGTGGTGCTACATTGTGACCAATGTTTGTCCGCACATATCGTGATCGAGTGTGATCCTTCAATGAAACACGTTTTATAGTGTATAAAACATTTTTCATGGTTTATGTGGTGAAATGGAAACTAAACCATCATATTTTCTATTGTCTCCATTCAATGAAACAGAAGAAGTGATTTTTGACAGATCGCGGGAAAATTGTGGGCCGCCTACATCAATGTGTAATTGAAACTTATGTGCTGATCGTCGTGAAAATTTCCGTCAAAACTACGACTTTATCCGAAGTTAAATACTTAGCTAAGTAAATGAAATAGGTGGCTTTCGAATGCACTTTTTAAGGAAATACTTTACTAAGATATTAATTCCTCCTTAAATCGTTAAGTCGACCTTAACTTAAGTATCGATTGTAATCCTGGGCCCTGATCTTATCGACTTAAAGTGAGACCATTTTTCAACAGAAAAAGCATGGTTGAAATGGATGTTGTCGTTGTCATGAAACTTGTTAGTGTTCCCGCCTAAGTGTTATTACACGTGTGATCATTCGATATTTATGACACGACGTTATCCACTGCATATCAACAACGCCATATTATAAACTTATGTTTCGGGTATATAGCTGAACCGGTGGAGGCAGCTCAAATGAACACCCACAACCTCTTTTTCTGACAAAAATAACCATGGAATCACCTTGACCTTTAGAAATAGATCAGCTCTATCAGTGATTTATTAAGTGGTATATCACTGTTTGGAGGTAAGTTCCAAATAAGATCAAATCACGAGCACGTACTTCCAACTGACGGACAAACAGTGATATATCACTCAATAAATCACGGAACTGGTGCTGATCTGTTTCGATTCTAACACACTCAAAGTCGATGAAACTGTTATCAAATGATTCCTTCAGATTGTGCCTATATTTCGCCATTGTTGAAAGGAATCCCACCAATATAACTGACTGTATCATATGCGTTTACCTGATTTGAGCTGAACTGATATGTTGTGAGCCTCATATTGCAGGATTTGAATTTTATTGGATATATTGTATTATTTCTTAACATAATCCTATACGGAACCCGGGAAGGGACGTGATTTTTTTAATATGTTGTGCGAACAAGATATTAAGTTGTGCGAACAAGATATTATCTTGTGCGGACAAGATAATATCTTGTCTGCACAACAAAGATCTTAAGCAGACAACATGGTTTCTTGTGCGCACAAGGTATTATCTTGTTCACACAACTTAATATCTTGTGCGGACAACATAATATCTAGTTCGCACAACATATTATCTTGTGCGCACAAGATATTATGTTGTCTGCACAAGATCTAAGAACTTTCCGTGGCTGTTCAGAAAGTCCACTGCATTTATCTTGGCCCCAAGGCTATAATTTGAACAACCTTAGTAGAGGTCAACTAGATGAATCAACATACCAAATATAGAAGATCTTGGCCTTCTGGATTCAGACAAGAAGATTTGCTTACGATTTTCCCTTATAAGTCTATGTAAAACCAGTGGGCTTCGGTACGGGGCCAATTTTGGCCCCAGGACTATAATTTAATCTTGGGAGAGGTCCACTAGGTGAAGCTACATCCCAAATACCAAAGACCTCGGCCTTCTGGTTACATACAAGAAGATTGTTAAGGCTTTTCCATTATAAATCTATGTAAAACTAGTGGCCCCCGAGGCGGGGCCAGATTTGGCCCCAGGGATATAATTTGAACAATCTTGGAAGAGGTTAACTAGTTGAAGCTACATACCAAATATCAAAGACCTGGGCTTTCTGGTTTCAGACAAGAAGATTTTTAAATCTTTTTCCCTCATAAGTCTATGTAAAACCAGTGGGCACCGGGGCGGGCCAGTTTTGGCCCCTGGGCTATAATTTGAACAATCTTGGTAGAGGTCCACTAGGTGAAGCTACATCCCAAATACCAAAGACCTCGGACTTCTGGTTTCAAACAAGAAGATTCTTAAGGTTTTCCCTTAGCCCCAGGGCTATAATTTGAACAAATACGGCAGAGGTTCACTAGATGAAGCTAAATAACAAAAATGGCAAAGACCTGGCCTTCTCGTTTCAGACAAGAAGGTTTTAAAGTTTTTTTTTGTTTCCTTATAAGTCTATGTAAAACAAGAGGGCCCCGGGGCGGTGCCATCCTTGGACCCTGTGCTATAATTTGGACAGTCTTCGTAGAGGTCCATTAAACGAAGCTACATACCAAATATCAAAGACCTGGGCCTTGTTGTTTCAGAGAAGAAGATTTTTTAATGTTTTAATGTGTCAATAGGACACAGATGCCCGCACCCAGGGGCCCACCTCCCCTAATAAAAACATGTTGCAACAACAGCTGCGCTGTCATTGAACAACATAACTCACCTGGGACAGAGTCCTTAAGGTCAAGGGCACAGGTCGGGGTATTGACGATTTAGCCTTTTTAAAAAATATTTATCATCATATCACATATGAATCTTATCCATCAAATGGTTTGGTAAATATGCGCTCTTTAAACTCGAACATTAAAACTTTCTAAGTCCGTGACATTGACATTGAGGTCCTGTTTAAGGGCGGGGTAATAGCTGAATAAAATCTTTTACCTGTATCTATCACCATTACAAATATGAAGCAAATCTATTATATAGTTTGGAAAATATAAGCTCTAAAATCGTTAACATAAAAAAATTCCACGTCTGTGACCTTGACCTTTACACAAGGGGTAGTTGTATGGCTGAATAAAACTATGGACCTGTAACTATCATCATACCAAATATGAAGCAAATCCATAATATGGTTTGGAAAATATGTTTTTTTTAAATACTTTAAATTAAAAAAATTCTATGTCTGTGACCTTGACTTTGAAGTCCCGTACATAGGTGAGGTATTGCTGTATGCTACGTTGGACCTGTTGATAAAAGCATGCCTGATATCAACCCAATCTATCATATGGTTTTCAAAATATGAACGCTTAAAAAAGGTTAGAAATCTCTAAGTCTGTGACCTTGACCGTGAAGTCATAGGCATTGGTGGGGATGTTACTGAATAATACTTTGGACCTGTATTATCAAACCAAATATGAACCAAGTGGAATCATAAAAGTTCAAGTTTTACCTGATAAAAATACCTTAACCTGAGTCTTAAACATTAAAACATTCTAAGTCCATGACCTTGACCTTGAGGTCATGCGTATGGGTGGGGGTATTGTTGAACAAACCTTTGGACCTATAGGTATCATCATACCAAATATGAACCAAATTCATTACACGGTTAGGAAAATATGAGCTCTAGTTCTACCTTTTACAAATACCTTAACCTGGGTCTTAAACTTTAAAAAGTTCTTAGTCCGTGACCTTGACCTTGAGGCCATGGTTATGAGTAGGGGTATTGCTATATAAATCTTTGGACCTATATGTATCATCATACCAAATTGGAAACCAAATTCATTAAACAGTTTGGAAAATTTGAGCTCTAGTTCTACCTGGTACAAATACCTTAACCTGGGTCTTAAACATTAAAAATTTCTAAGTTCGGGACCTTGACCCTGAGGTCATGGGTTTGGGTGGGGGTATTGCTGAATAAAACTAGGGACCTATATCTATCATCATACTAAATATATACCAAATCTATCATATGGTTTCGAAAATATGAGCTCAAGTTCTACCTGGTACAAATACCTTAACCGGAGTCTAACAGAATCACGTATGTACACACATGCGTACAGGATGTACATTCGTACGCGCACGTACGCACGTACGGAAAACCGAAACACTTAATCTTCGATGCGGGGGCATAAAATCTATTTTAGCTCCTGTGACCTAGATGTTCAACGGACCGGAATCGTTTGAACAACTTTGGAAGGGGACCACCTAAGGATCATTCCTGTGAAGCTTGGTCAAAATCCGACCAGTGGTTTAGGAGAAGATGCCGTTTGAAGTAATTGTGGACGAACAACGACGATGGACGGTGGGTGGTCACAATAGCTCCCCCGAAGCCTTCCGCTCAGGTCAGCTAAAACACTGATGAGCTCGCATAAAGTTGCTATTCAAAATGTCAAGAATTTACATCACTATATTCCCTTAAATACTGTCAAAAAGCCCCATGCAACACAACTTATTTATAACACAGTTCACTGAAACATTATTGTGGATATAAGATTGTTTGAATCCCAAAAATGTATAGATTATATTGAAAAAAGATCATAGATGGCCATTGTATAAAACGTATAAAATGTACATATTAAATAGTAAAAAGGATCATAAGTGGTCATTTGTCTATATAATCTATTCATTTGTATTTGGAAACAACATGGGTATTTAACGAAAACTGTTTTCTGCTTTGGCGTCCAATATAGTGTTATAAAGGGGTTGAGGTATATCTTGTAATGTCCCGTTTTCACGGTTTATTTGCAGATACATACATGTATTGGATTTTATTTTGCTGACAACCATTGTATGCAGACAGAACTATTTCGAAACAAACACAGGAATTAGAACGGGACTAACTGTACTGCATCACAAAAACACGCCTATATAATTTTGACCCCTCTTGAACCCCACTTTTATATAATAAAACTTGGGGTTACAGGGGTAAACTTTATTTTTCTTATTTCTGCTCTAAAATATAGATTGTGGATACTCGTTAGAACCGCCTCGATGAGGCGGTTCTAACGAGTACCCACAATCTATACTTTGAGCTGAAATAAGAAAAATATCACAATTTTCCATCTTAAAATTTTAGTTTTTTTTTTTCGGCGAAAATTTACAATGTATTTGTATAGGCGTGTTTTCGTAATGGACAATTATCCTTTTGGGAGGCAACGATTTGCTGGTATGTTTGCACACTGCATTTCTCCACCCAAAATAACAAAACAGTCATTCCCACATCTGTAGGCAAGGTTTGCAATAAACCAGTCCTGTGACATCACCATTATAAAAAGCCGATTTCTCAAACATCAAACCTAAACAGCTGTGTTGCATCCAAACAACAAGAGCACCGTATGCGAGTGCCAACGCTCGTCTGCAGTTTCTTTTAGAAAACCAAAGTTCTAAGTCAAACAAGAGCAATCAAATTGCAAGATGGAGTTATAAAACTTGTAGGGAATGTAGCTCTTGTGATGGTGAGTATGTGTATGAAGTTTCATGAAGGTAGGCCAAATACTTTTGGAAATATGGTCAAGGTTAAGGTTTTCGGTTAAATTTTCGAAAAATAGGTCAAAGTTCAAAGGTCAAGGTCACAGATCAAAAAGTGTGGTATCACTGAAAAGGTCTTGTCCCAAGAAACATTCATGTGAAGTTTGAAGGCTCTGTTGTGAATAGTATTAAAATGAGAGCAAAAAATGTGTTTCAGAAAAAAAAATTGGAAAAGGGGAGATAATTCAGCCAAAATCAACAATGTTGTTATGGTCCTTGGTCAAAATGTAGCTCTTGTGATGATGAGTGTGTGTATGAAGTTTCATGAGGCTAGGTCTAATACTTTTTAAGTTATAGCCAAGGTTAAGTTTTTTTGGAACGACGCCAGACGACGCCAGACGACAACGCAGACGCCGGAGTGATGACAATAGCTCGAAAGTTTTTTTTTTTTTCAAAAAACAGACGAGCTAAAAATATGTATGGACTGCAAGAATAAATGTATCAAGCCTTGTCTTGCTGAATATTCATTTAAGCCACACCAATTTCTGTCCATCAACCAATAAAATTACTTGATGTTATTTAAACAGTGTAGATCCTGATCAGATAGCCATCTGATCTGGATCTACACTGTTTGCAGAGATAGGGGGATAGGGGTTGTCGTGAACAGGAAGATAACGGTTAAATGATCATGCATGTCCTTTTTCTCTGTATAGTCGAAGGAAATTTGCGTATACATCATAAAATATTGTTAACAAACAGATTTGTGTTTATTGTGTTAAACTTGGTTTACATTTAGTCATTGGTTTAGGATGACTTTTCGACATTTTACACATAAATAAATGTGATACATATAATCTGCTAAAACTTTAAAGTTTCATGGAAGTCAGAATTCGTTACCTCGGTTTTTAGATTATTGAGATGTTATTTTCTTTTTGTTTCAATACATCACAATTATTTAACCTCTTTTTAACGCTATTAATTAGATCAAAAGCAGAAACCGTGTTTCTTAAACAACCGTGTTATATACAAACAAGAAGATGGCCTTGTTTCGCTCACCTGAGTGCCAGTGTCACTAGTACATTCTACCTTTAGCTCTAGGGGCCATCTTGTTCATCAGAGTGGAACGAATTTAGCTATTTGGTAGGGAGTCACATTGGCAACAATATTGTGAAGTTTGAATCAAATTGGCCCTAAGCTTTAGGAGGAATTCACGTATTTAGCAAATTTAAGTTTTGCTATCTTTAGCTCTATCAGCCACCTTGTTTATCAAAGAAGAATGATTTTAGCTATATTTGTAGGGAGCCACCAAGGTAAACATTCCTGTGAAGATTGAATCAAATTGTCCGAAGGGTTAAGAATGAGTTCAAATTAGAAGCAAATTTACAATGTTTTTTTTTTATTATTTATTTTTTTTCTCTGACGGCCGAACTGGCTCACGTGAGCAGATCTGTTATAGCGCTTTTGATAGAGGGTCACCTAAGCAACATTCCTATGAAGCTTGAATGAAATTGGCCCGAGGGTACAGGAGGTGTTGTCGTTTACAGATTTTATATATATATTTTTAGGTCTGACGACTATATTGCTCATCAGAGCAGAACGATTTTAGCTATTTTGATAGGGAGTCACCTGGGAAAAATTATTATGAAGTTTGAATCAAAATGGCCCAAGGGTTTAGAAGGTGTTTGCGTTTGAAGCAAATTGATGATGGTTTCTATTTTTAGCACTGTCGGCCATTTTGCTCATTTGAGCTGACGATTTAAGCTATTTTGGTTGAAGGTCACCTAAGAAACATTTCTATAAAGTTTGAAAGAAATTGGCCAAATGGTACAGGAGGTATTGTCGTTAAAAGATGTTTCTATTCTTAGCTCTGGCGGCCAACTTTTTCATTGGGAGTGGAATAATTTTAGCTATTTTGGTAGAAGCCATCCGGGCAACATTCCTGCGAAGTTTGAATCAAATTGGCACGAGGACTTAAGAGGAGTTCGTGTTCGAAGCATGTTTTTTTTTTTCTATTTGAGCTCTGGTGGCCATTTTGCTCATCAGAGCAGAACCGATTTAACACATTTCGTAAAAGGCCACCTAAGCAACAACTTCTTATTAAGTTTGAAAGAAATTGGCCCAAGGGTTCAGTAGAAGTTGTCGTTGGAATACTTTTGCTAATTTTAGCTCTGGCAGCCAGCTTGTTAATCGGAGTGGAACGATTTAAGTTATTTTGGGATGGATTCACCTAGGCAACATTCCTGTAAAGTTTGAATCTAACTGGCCCGAGGGTTAAGGAGAAAGTCGTGTTTGATGCAAATTTGCGATTTTTTTTTTATATATATTTTTCGCTCCGGCGACCAATTTGCTCATTGCATTGGAACCGTTTTAGCTATTTTGGTGGAGGGTCACATAAGCAATAGACCTATGAAGTTTGAATGAAATTGGCCGAAGGTACAGGAGGAGTTGTCATTTAAAGATTTTTTTCTATTTTAAGTTCTGGCGGCCATCGTGTTCATCGGAGCGGAACGATCTTAGCTATTTTGGTAGGCAGCCACCCAGGCAACATTCCTGTGAAGTTTAAACCGAGTTTGCCCAATGGTTTAGGAGGAGTTCACATTTAAAGCAAATTGTTGACACCGCACACAGGATGACGGACGACGCACGCCCGACATTGACTGATCGCAATAGCTCACCATGAGCACTTCGTGCTCTGATGTCAGGTGAGCTAATAAGTCTATGTAAAACAAAAACATGCGGGCCTATGGCGGGGCCATTTTTTGTATGGCGGGGCCATTTTTTTGGCCCCTAGGCTATAATTTGACCAATCCTGGAAGAGGTCTACAAGATGAAGCGTCATACCAAATATCAAAGATCTAGGCCTTTTGGTTTCAGACAAAAATATTTTTAAGATATTCCCTACGTAAAACCCGGGGCAGTGCGATTTTTAGCCCAAGGGCTATAAGTTGAACAATCTTGGTAGAGGTCCACCATAGGAAGTTTAATATAAAATATTAAAGACCTGGGCCTACCGGTTTCAGACAAAGATTTTTAAAGGTTTTCCCTATATACGCCTATGTAAAACATGTAGGCCCTGGTGCGGGGCCGTTTTTGGCCCCAGGGCTATAATTTGAACAATATTGGAAGAGGTCCATTAGATGACGCTTCAAATCAAATATTAAAGATCTAGGCCTTCTGGTTTCAGACAAGAAGATTTTTAAAGGTATTCCCTATATAAGTAGTTAGGTCGTAGTACCAAAGCGTTAATCCTATGTAAAACACGAAGCAAGGCCATTTTTTTGTCCCAGGGCTTCAAGCTAAACAATCTTGGTAAATGTCCACTACACGAAGATTCATACCAAATATCAAAGAACTCGGCTTTCTGGTTTCAGACAAGAAGATTTTTTTAAAGATTTTCCCTATATAAGACTACGTAAAACATGTGGGCCCTGGGGCGGGGCTATTTTTGACCCAAGGGCTGAATCTTTAATTTGAACAATTTTGGTAGAGGTCCATAAGATGAAGCTTCATACCAAATATCAAAGACCTGGGCCTTCTGGTTTCAGACAAGAAGATTTTTTAACGGTTTTCCCTATATAAGCCTATGTAAAACATGTGAGCCCCGGGGCGAGGCCATTTTTGACCCGAGGGCTATAATTTGAACAATCTTGGTAAAGTTCCAATAGATAAAGCTTCATACCAAGTATCAAAGATCTGGGCCTTCTGGTTTCAGATAAGAAGATTTTTAAGCGGTTTTGCCTATATAAGCCTATGTAAAACATGTGGGCCCGGGGCGAGGCCATTTTTGACCCGAGGGCTATAATTTTAACAATCTTGGTTAAGGTCCGTTCGATGAAGCTTCGTACCAAGTAACAAAGACCTGGGCCTTCTGGTTTCAGACAAAATGATTTTTTAAATTTATTTTTCCTTTATAAGCCTACGTAAAACTAGTGGGTCCCGGCGCGGAGGTATTTTTGGGCCCCATGGCTATAATTTGAACAAATGCAATAGCGGTCCACTAGATGAAGCTTCATGCCAAATATCAAAGACCTCGGCTTTCTGGTTTCAGACAAGAAGATTTTTAAAGATTTTCCCTACACAAGCCTATGTAAAACATGTGGGTCCTGGGGCGGGGCCATTTTTGGCCCCAGGGCTATTATCTATAATTTGAACAATTTTGGTAGAGGTCCATTAGATGAAGCTTCATACCAAATAACAAAGACCTCGGCTTTCTTGTTTCAGATTAGATTATTTTAAAAGGTTTTCCCTATATAAGCCAATGCAAAACATCTGGGCTCCATGGCTATAATTTGAACAATTGCAATAGCGGTCCACTAGATGAAGCTTCATGCCAAATATCAAAGACCTGGGCATTCTGGTTTCACACAAGAATATTTTTAAAAGTTCTCCCTATATAAGTCTATGTATAGTTCGAACAATTTGACATGAGACTGACCTTTATGCAAGGAATGAACTAATCAGTGTTATCGCCTAATACGTCGGCTTTCGTAAACGTCTCGTTAATTTTCGTCATCTCGTGAATTGCGACCCATTTACCGACCTCTATGTATTGAGTAACAATATCGCAATCTTCGGGAGACCGCGGAGATAAATACATGAATTCAGTCGGGTGTGAAATTATGTTAATAGAGTTCATCAGTTACAGGTCAATTTGTTCGGACTATAAAACCAGTGGGCCCCGGCGCGGGGGCATTTTGACCCCAGGGCTATAATTTGAACAATCTCAGAGGTACACTAGATAAAGCTTCATGCCAAATATCAAAACCTGGGCCTTCTGGTTTCAAACAAGAAGAGTTTTAAATGTTTAAATGTTATATATACCAATATAAGCCTATGCTCTTTGATTGTTTGTTTGAAATTTATTTTTCTGCAGTTCATGGAAGTATGAACGCAGTGGGGCGCGTGCAAAGTAATGTAAACTTTGCTAGCGACCGATCCACTGTCGTTCATACTTTCATGAAAAGCAGAAAAATTAAGTTTATTTTTTATATTTACATTATTTGCCCCTCATCACTAGGCGAAAAAATGATTGTAGGGCAAACTTTTAAAGCTGAGAAACATTTACACGCTGTTTTTCTACAAAGAGCGGGGCAGCGTTGACGTCATCAACGCCCGTAGAGAACAATGGTTTAGAATGACGTCACTTATCGTCACTGAAAATCATGTAATTCGATGCGTTCATGAACATATGAACGCAATTGTTTTCTATAGGTTTACATTAGACTTTACACTGGAAATGTAAATATTTAAGAAATGAAATTTATTTTTCTGCAGTTCATGGAAGTATGAACGCAGTGGGTCGCGTGCAAAGTAAATGAACCCCATGTAAACTTTGCTAGCGACCCACTGTCGTTCATACTTTCATGAAAAGCAGAAAAATTAAGTTTATTTTTTATATTTACATTATTTGCCCCTCATCACTGGGCGAAAAAAAATCCTTGTAGGGCAAACTTTTAAAGTTGAAAAACATTTACACGCTGTTTTTTTTTACAAAGAGCGGAGCAGACTTGACGTCATCAACGCCCGTAAAGAACAATGGTTTAGAATGACGTCACTTATCGTCACTGAAAATCATGTGATTCGATGCGTTCATGGACATATGAACGCAATTGTTTTCTATAGGTTTACATTAGACTTTACACTGGAAATGTAAATATTGTCAAATGGACAGAAAGCCGTGCTCAAACAGCAATATTCAAATTATGGAATTCGCGTGCTTGGATTGTGCTTTTGATATCACAAGACAGGCATTGCTTTGTTTACGTTACGTTGAGCGACGTAACGCTATCGCCCTGAACGTAGTGTTTAGGCTTCTATGATGACGTCAGATTGTTACTGCCTAACAACGTGATTGTAAATTACATTCTGACCTGGCCGCCGCTAGAGCCTCCGTTGTGTAGTGGTTACGCTACTCGCCTTGTAAACCGGGGGGCGCAGGATCGATTGCGAGCTTCTCCAGACTTTCGGATGATTCTTTAAACCGAGGTCCCGTCTCCGTATGACCTTAGCTGTTGGTGGGACGTAAAACTCAAACACTCACTCACTGAACTGGCCGCCATGTTGGTTCGCCGGTCGCATTTGAAGAGTTTATATGGAGTTTATATGCAGTTTTTTGGGGCGTTTTTATCAGAATCTGCTGTCAGAATCGTTAGTTATGCAAGAACAACGATCATCCATGGTTATTTCATTGCATTAACATTTGCCGGATCCAAAGGAAGATATTTGAACATTCGGCCCAGCGGCCTCATGTTCACACAACTTCATCGGGACCCGGCGAATGTTAATGCATGAAAAAAAAAAAAAAAACAGGTTGAAAGCTCATATTGTCACTACGTGACAGATGAGCTAAAAAGAACATCCCTGCGAGCCTCCTTTTCTACGAGGCTCACAACATATCAATCAGTCCTCCTAACTGATACAAGAAACCGATGACTAGCTAGTTTCGGCCAATTAGGCCTCATCAGTGACCCTCAAATATTTTCCAATTCCACAGTGATCCCAAAGGACAAGAAAATATAAACTACACTAAGATGTAGGCCAGGGAGACATTTTACGGCCGCCACACATTCCCAGACACCAGCTGTAGTGACGCTAAACCCCACTTTATATAGGGAAAACTGAGGTTTACAGGGGTAAACATTTTTTTCCTTATTTCTTCTCCAAAACATATGATGTGGGTACTCGTTAGAACCGCATCAATGAGGCTGTCCTAACGAGTATCAAAAACATACGTTTGGAGTATAAATAAGAAAAATATCACACGTTTTCATCAGAAAAAAATGCCTTTTTTGAGGTTTGAAAAATGTACTATATCATACGGAAGTGTCATCGTAATAATGAACATATTTTCAGCAGAAATACCGGCATTTTAGATCTTGTATTTGCTAGAACAGTTTACAATTTTTCCACTAACTAGCTCGTTAAGCTAACGATGTTTTAACCCTTATCCTGCTGAATATTCATTTTAGCCACACCCATCTCTGACTTTAAACCAGTCAGATTACTTGATGTAATTTATTCCTACAAATTCATAAACTGAATGTCAAATAGTGTAGATCCTGATCAGATGGCTTCTTCAGAAGCCATCTGATCTGGATCTACACTGTTTGCAAATATAGGGGTTGTCGTGAACAGTAGGATAAACAACTGGCCCCAGGTGTATATTTGTGATTTTCTTCTTTCACTTCTTCCAGCATTAGCTTCAAACATGGACTAAGGGTGCTCGTTAGAAACAAATACCAACCACCTATGTTTTGGAGCAGAAATGAAAAAATGTACACCCCTGTAAACTTCAGTTTTCTCCTTGTGGGGTTTATAGGGGGTGTTCATTACACACACTCGATAAAAAGATGGTAGGTACTCATTGGACTGCTTGGCTGAGGAACACATGACTGACAAAATCTATGAATTGGAGCAAACATAAGACGCTACACCTGCAAAATCAAACATTTCTCAATACAAACTGGAGTTTGCAATGGTACTCAAGTTTAGACTTACTAATGGTTGGAGACTGCCAAAAATATGAAATTCTCTTATAAACAATCATGCATAGGATTCTGCAACAAACTGTAGGTGCTCATTAGAACTGCTTGATAGTTTTATAATATTTTATTGCAAAACAAGCAATGGGATTGGGCCACCAGTTCTCACAACATTTGTTACGGCACTTCCCCTTCATGGTTACAACTGAAATTTTTAAGGGGCACCTGTTTGACAACCAGTATCCACAGTCTATGAATTGGAGCAACAATAAGACGCTGCCTGCAAAATCCCACTTTTCTCCATGTAAAGTAGGGTTTGAAGTAGTAGTCTTGCTAATGTGTAGAGACGGTCGAACCCATGACATTTCTTATATTTTGGAACGGTACTTGCTTTATACAAAAACATAAAATACTATAATAGCGACAAATACGGTGAGTAATGAGTTAAGAGTTTTACGTCTCACATACAACTAAGGTCATATGGAAACGGAACCTCGGTTTGAGTATGGCGAAAAGCCGGGATCGATCCTGCGACCCCTAGTTTACAAGGCGAGTAGCATAGCCACTACACCACAGAGGTTTCTGCGACAATTACGGTGAATGTCTGGTGGTAAATGAAAGATTATTTCCTTATTTCTCCTTATATAAAACTATTGTTGTTGGTTATTATGAGAATTGCCAATGAAATACCCACAACATAGATTATCAAGAAGAACTGACAAAAATCCTTCAATTATCACATACAACCCACCCAAGCAGGTACACGTCGCTATGGCAACGTCACATCAACGTCGGTGCAACGCACCGACGTAGATGTGACGTTGCATATAGATCATGACGTGGCACCGACATTGATGTGACGTCACAATTATGTCATGTGCCTGCTTTGATCTATCACTATTCAGAACAACTTACAGCAATGGCAGCTTCTCCCTGCTTCTCTGTCCGGCAACTTCATCCTGGACCGATTGCACCAGCTTCAAAGCTGTAGTCTTGAGGTGAAAGAAGGACCTCTGAAATACACAAGTACGTTCGATAGAATTTTCTTAAAAGTCAAATCGAGGGTGAAAACCTCCCAGCGGGCACATTGTAATGTCACATCAACGTCGGTACAACGTTTTTTTTAATCATTTCCCTTATTTAAGGCCCCAGTCTCATTGCGTTATAACAAACTTATAATACGTTAATTCTGCGCCGTTTTTTTATCCCCCGACCGAATAGGTTCGGAGGATATAGCGATCAGTCTTGCGTCCGTCCGTCTGTCCGTCCGTCCGTAGACGTAACCTTGTGATGGCCATAACTCCTATACCCTTTGAGATTCATTGATAATTCTTGGCACAATTGTTCACAAGGCGGAGACGGCATATCATGGGCAAGCATCAGAATTCTGGATGCCATACTTTGTTAGTTATCTTTCCTCTTAATAAAATAAAATACTACTTTGTGATGGCCATAACTCCAATACCCTTTGAGATAAATTGATGGTACCTGGCACAGTTGTTCACAAGGCTGAGACAGCGTGTCATGCACAAGAACCACAACTCTGTCTGCCATGGTTTTTGAGTTATCTCCCCTTCCAATAAAATAGAGAGACTACCTTGTGATGGCCATAACTCCAATACCCTTTAAGATATATTGATGATACCTGGCACAGTTGTTCACAAGGCATGCACAAGAACCACAACTCTGGCTGCCATGGTTTTTGAGTTATCTCCCCTTCCAATAAAATAGAGTGACTACCTTGTGATGGCCATAACTCCAATACCCTTTGAGATATATTGATGGTACCTGGTTCAGTTGTGTCATGACAGCGTGTCATGCACAAGAACCACAACTCTGGCTGCCATGATTTTTTAGTTATCTCCCCTTCCAATAAAATAGAGTGACTAACTTGTGATGGCCATTAACTCCAATACCCTTTAAGATATATTGATGATACCTGGCACAGTTGTTCACAAGGCCGAGACGGTGTGTCATGTACAAGAATCACAACTCTGGGTACCATGGTTTTTTAGTTATATCCCTTCCAATAATATAGAATCACTACCTTGTGATAGATATATTTATGGTACTTGGTACAGTTGTTCATGAGGTTAAGCAGGTGTGTCACGTGCAAGAACCACAACTCTGGGTGCCCTGTTGTTTTTTTTTTTTTTTTTTTTTTTTTTTTGATATCTTCTCTGACAATATAACCTTTTGATGGCCATAACTCCAATACCCTTTGAGATATATTGATGGTACTTGGCACAATTGTATACAAGGTTGAGCCGGCGCTTCATATCCTAAGAACCACAATACTGGGTGCTATGATAAATATTTGAGTTATCTACACTTCCAATATAACAGTAAGACCAGTTTGTGATCGCCAACACCCTTTGAGACATATTGATGGTACTTTGTACAGAAATGCATGAGCTTAAGCAGGCATGTCATGTGCAAGAACCACAGTTCTGAGTACCCTGGTTTTTTAGTTATCTCTCCTGAAGTATAATCTTGTGATGGCCATAACTGCAATACTTTTGCGATATATTGCTGGTTTAATTCTGGTGCACTTTCTATTGGTAAAGAATCTCCTGAAGGACATACTGGCTTTTGGTCGGGGGATTTGCAATCTCTGGCTATTTTTTTTTAGGAAATTGACACCTAGCAAAACCTACCAAAACGTACTGAAACGTAATAAAACGTAGAATAAAACGTTGCAGAGCATACAAAAGAAGTTTGTTTGTTTGATTTGAGGTATAACGTCCCCGTCAACACTGTAAAGGTCATTTTGGAGACGTTGCCTCCAATTTTGTGGGACTTTTCCCCGACATTGAGATGAAATGACATCTCAAGCCCTGTCGCCTCATGAAACCAATAGGGTTTATAAGCATGGGCGGTCCGACTCGTGCGCACCACTTTGCCTGGGCAGGTACCAGTACTCGTGTGCGGGTCGGATTCAGCTCTGTGTGGAAGCATCATGCAGCCCATATATTTCTTCAAACCTCGATGGGGGGAGGGGGGGGGGGGGGGGGAAGCAGAAGTAGGAGGAAATCGTAGGAATATGTTGAGGACCTCCAGGTATATTGTTTATTACGTGTTTCTACGTATTGAATGCGTTTTGTCTTTGTTTTGTTGTTAGGTACACGCTACGTATATCGAAATGCCACGTATATAGAACAACTTCGATGGCTCGAACACCGATTACTCGTTTACGATGGTTGTGTCGAACCTGTTTTCGGTCCTGTACATAAGAAATAGTGGGGGATAATTTAGAAGAGTTAGTTTTTTTTACAAATGTATGCTGTGTGTACTCATGAGAATCGCCTCGATGAGGCGATTCTAATGAGTACACACTGCATACATGTTCTTGATAGAACATCGAAAAATATCTTTTTATGCTTCCAGACAGTAACCCTCAGTGGCTCGAACTATCCCTGTTTCGAGCAGATTTTTGAGGTCCCGATGAGGTTCGATCCATTGAAATTCGAATGAATTTCGGAAATTTCAAACCAAACGTAGCTGGGTCAAGTATGTAGCCATATATACTCTGTTTTCACAACGGTTTACTACAATTATCGTCATTCAACTACGTTTTAAAATACGTAGTAAAACTTAGTCCTCATTACGTGACATTGAGACTGTGGCCTATATAGCTGTACGTAATACGTTTTCACTACGTTTTACCACGTTTATTGCAGTTCTGCTACGTTTTGAATTGCGTAGTAAAACCTAGCCCTCATTACGTGACATTGAGACTGTCGCCTATATTGCTTTATCATTTGTCGTCGCGTATTAGAGTGTAACAACGCCATGTAATAAATTCTAAATCCACTAGTTGATTAAATAATTATGCATATTAGTTAGATACGCCCCATAACATTACCTGTACGACGTCCTTAACGACGTCGTGTTTACTAATGACGGAATATTGACATTTTATTAAACAATCGAGAATAAAATGCGTTTTAAATGGCATATGATAAATAGAATCTTGCAATCGTGCTCATGTATTATTAAATTATTAAACCCGTTGAAGAAAAGTGATAAAATGCTCAGCGAAGCCTCGCATTGTATCCCTTGTCCTCCACGCGTTTAATAAATTTAATAACCAATGAACACTCATGTAAGATCCTCTATGTACGTAATACGTTTTTACTACGTTTTTGCCGTTCTGCTACGTTTTAAAATACGTAGTAAAATCTTTGGCCTAATTAACAAACGAACTAGCGCTCGACAAAACCTACAATAAAAGATGTGCGTCCAGCGAAGAATCAGATCAGCCTACGCAATCATATAGAATAACCAGAGAATTCTCTCGCTGCATGGAGTAGCAATGGGTCCTTAGCTACCCTCAGAGCGCACAGCAAAGACTCTGATCAGACAGCGCGGATGCGCAGGCTGTTCTGAGACTTCGCTGGGCGCACATGTATTATTGTAGGTTTTGTCGTGCACTGGCTCAAATATAACAAACATTGCCATCTGAAAAAAAATGCTAGTTTTAGAGATAATAGAGACGCCATTTTAGCACACGCGTGTACGTATAAACGTGATGCAGCCCAACTTTTCTCTACATAAAATGATCAAGCGGGATTTAAAACACGTGTATATGGTTGTTGCCAACATACTGTGGGTGCTTGTTTGTATTCCTTCCCTGAGACGATTCTCATGAGCACACCACAATTTATGCTTTGAATATAATTGAAGACACCTTTTCTTAACGGGCCTCCGTGGCCTAAAGAGTAATAGCGCCTTCTTAATTATTAAGTCGCTCACCGCTGTGGTTCGAGCCTCGCTCGGGCTACATGCGAGACGCCAAGTGCGAGCTGTCAAAACTATCCGGCAAAACAGGGGATGAATATCATGGATATTGTTAAATAAAAAAAAATGAAAAGTATAGTGCACAAAAATGAAACGTTAAAAAAAATAAAGGAAATGTTTGGGAGGTGTTGTGCAAGAAAAAGAATCCAATACGGGGTTCTGTTGTAGATGGGCGTTTCCAACCCTCGGGATGACCGTGCTGAGCGGAACCGAGGCTATCCCACGGGTAGGAAACGCCCATCTACAACAGAATCTTATATCAGATTCTTATATTCTCCCACCTCTGATTAACGATCGGCTCGAAATAAGTGAAATTATCTTGAAAGAGCTGTATTGTATGTTCTTGTCATTGACTTTACTGTTCAAGTGACAACGCGTGTTTAACAGCCTAGGAAAGTCAGAATGAATACACATCAAAACATACGCAATTATTACCTGCAAACCGCACATTTTAAAGAGAAAAGTGCTATTTACGAGACATACATTATTCTCCGAAATGTTGACAAAACATGGTTGAGGTCATTCTTACGAGCATCCACAATCTATGTTTGGACTAGAAGTAAGAAACATTAAATACATATATCACCATTTTTTTTTCTTCCGGAAAAGGTAACTTCTGGAGAATTCAAAGAAGCAATTCACTACGAAAACACGCTTATACAAATACAGTGAACATTTTTTTCCGCCGTAAAAATGCAAATGTTAAGAGGAAATGTGATATTTTTCTTATTTCTGCTCAAAATATAGATTGTTTTACTCATCGAGGCGGTTCTATCGAGTATCCACAATCTATATTTTAGAGCAAAATAAGAAAATAGTGTTTACCCCTGTAAACCCCAGTTTTACTATATAAAAGTAAGGTTCAAGGGGATCAGAATTATATTGGCGTGTTTTCATGATGTTAGCATGACTGTGTGTGTGAAATCTTAAAATCGCTGTATGATTTTTTTTAAAACATAGTACCTTTTCGATAAATAAATACTTAAATAGACCACGGTAGCAGAAATAATAATAATAATAATAATAATAATAATAATAATAATAATGGCGGATAATTAGGGATGACAGACATATTGGGATCCCTTATAAAGATGCATATTTCTGTTGGTAGTCTTGTTTAAAATATACTCACCGGAAATAGAAACTATACAGTTTTAAATTGTCTCGCCTGACAAAACAAGTGGATAATTCAGTTAAAAATTACTCATTAAGGATTAGACTAACTATAGACATTAATCCTGTAGCAATTTTAAGAAAATCTGATGTTCAAAATAAAAGTTTTTGGGGAAAATGTAAAAAGTGCATTTTTCACGAAATCTGTTTGTAATCAAATTTTGACTTCAACATTTTTGCGTATAGGTAACAAGTGAAAAGCAAGGGATAAGAAAATAACATAACATTTAAAAATTATCGAGAAACAAAAATTTTATTGAAATCTCAAAATCCGCATTTTTTAAGCGAAAATTTCAAAATAATGTTTCAAGCCAAAAATCGACCCAAAAGTGCCTTCAATCGTTTTAGCATATTCAGCTGTGTCTTAAATATTGATTTAAACAAAAACCGCAATCAGAAATGCCATACTTTTCGCTCACTTCCGGTGGTTTGGTCCAATATTTAAACGTGGATAATATTTCAACCATTGTGAAAATTTTCTTTTTGTAAACACTATTCCCAATGTTAGATGATACGTAATAACTGGTAAAAATGGGAATCACATTCGCGACATAAAATGTTTGACCCAATGGAAACTTGAACAGCAAAATTTGGACCCTTGCTTTGAACCCGTGGCTTTATCCGTTAAATCGTAGCTATCATTAAACATTTTATTTGATAAGTCAGACATGCCACTGATGATAATTTATATAATTGTAATTCAAATTTCATTAAAATGTTTTGCCAGTGACAACTCAAAAATGAGTGTATAGTTTCTATTTCCGGTGAGTATAGGTTTAACGTTAATTTGTCTTGTTTATATAATCAGAATTGATAATTAGCCATAAGAAATATTTACAAAGTTATTTTCATGTTGGAAGACATTCAGAGATGACAGACATTTTGGGATCCATTATCAACATGCTTATTTCCGAAGGTTGATTTGTCAACATAAGTTTAACATTGGTTTGTCTTTTTATATAATACTAATAGATTATTTTGCTGTTTTCTCAAAGTTCACTCATTTTCCAAATAAATTTTGAGGAAAACACAAGCTGTCACCCCTAAATTTTGAAATGAACTCCTGCTATTTATAAGGAGGAAGATTCCATTTGGTATAAAACTGGTTAAGGGATGACGCACATATTGGGATCCTTTTTTAAGATCCTGTCATGTTAAATTGTACTGTTGTAACTTGCCTATTTTTTGCAATGGATAAATATTGATTAAACCAAAAGATATTTTCTCAGTTAATTTTCGGGTTGTCGGACATTTAGGGATGGCGGACATTCAGGGATGACGGACATATTGGGATCCATTAATAAAATTTCCGATAGTAGAATTTTTAACATAGGTTTAACGTATTTTGTCTTGTTTATTTAAATTATATTTGCCACAAGAAATATTTCCTAAGTTACTTGTGAAGATGGCGGACATTTAGGCATGATCCCTTATTAAGATGCTTAGTTTCGAAGGTGAACATTTTTTAACATAGGTTTAACTTGAATTTGTCTTTTATTTAATAATAATTGATTATAAAAGATAAAAGAAATATGTTTTAAGTTAATTTTCATGTTGTCGGATGATGGACATTTAGGGATGCTTGGGGCACCCCTAAGTGTCCGACAAGAAAACAGTTAAAGTTGAATGTTGAATATTTTACAAAAATATTTTCGCGAAATTTTCACTTACTATGTCATAATTGATCATACTCCACCTTTTTCAACAGCTTTCCGAAAAACTGATTTTGTCGGACACTTAGGGATGCCGTTCGTTTAGGAACCCTACAGTAGTTAGCCCAAAACTGAGGCGCTTTTTTGTCATACCCTAGTTTGCCGGACGGTTTCGGGAGGCAGAAGCCAAATGATATTATTTTTGTTACTGTCATTAAAAAAATGAATTTATTATTATTATCATTATTATTATTATTATTATTTGGTGCACCTCAATCTGTGTTTCGACACTGACACCTTACACAAATGTCTAGCACAAGCCCGCACCAACGCTAAATACATGTACCATATAAACAAGATTAAAGACTCCCGGCGACAACATCGGCCCCGCCCATCGGGGCTTGAAGAAATAGATGGGCTGCATGAGGCTTCCACGCAGAGCTGAAACAGACCCGCACACGAGTACTGATTAACCGCTGAGAGGATCTAAGCCTTCCCAGGCAAATCGGTGCGAGTGTCGGACCGTCCATCCTTATACAACCTATTGGTTTCATTGGGCGGCCTCGGTGGCTCAGTCGGATGCGCGTCTGACTGGTGATCAGGAGGTCGCGGGTTCGACTCCCGCCGGGGTCGGCAACATTCTTTCGTGGAGATTGATCATGAAATCTTTTCTACGGTCATTCTCTCCCTTCCGCTGATTCAAGAAGGGCAGTTGTCAGTTTCTGGCGAAAGAATGTGCACTGTACTGGTTAACCGCTTACGTATAAGCTTGCCCAGGAAAGTGTTGATAGGTAAACTGACCGGCTCAAAAATGACCTAAATAGTGTTGACTGGGCCGTTAAACTCAATACAAACAAACATCATTGGGCGGCAGGGCTTGAGTTGTCATTTCATCTCAATGTCGGGAAAAAGGTCCAACAAAAGTGGAAGCAACGTCTCCAAAATGACATACAGTGTTGACAGGGACGTTAAACCTCAAATCAAACAAAAACACCCTAAACACCTCCCTCAAGGACTTCAACTTACCAACAGGGTCATGGGAACAACTTGTCCAGGACATAGCAAAGTGGCGAGGCCTCATCTGAAGGGGTGCTTGTGGATAGGAGGCAAAAAGAAAAAGAAACAGGGAAGCTGAGCAGAAACGGGAAAAGCGCAAAGCCAAAGCTGAGGTATCACCAACAGAGCTGTCTTCCTCTAACCACTGTTGCTCTTTCTCCAACAGACTGTTCAGAGCTAGAATTGGTCTCACCACACAAACAGTAACATTTCTCAAATGTGTTTAAGAATGGCCATGACGAACTATTAACCTAGCAAGAGGTAAGGTGTGTATTTGCTGACAATTCAGGGTAATTTTCCTTATTTATCAATCTGAAGCTATGTTGTGGGTATTTATTACATAGCGCTGCCTCACTGAGGCAATTGTAATGAATGCCCACAAGTTGTAGGTGACAAAAAGTATTATTTATTTTGATGAAATACTACATGTATTCAGAACAACTTACAGCAAAGCAAGCTTCTTCCATGCTCCTCTGTCAGGTAACTTCCACAGCACAAACGGCTCTGGTCATAATTCTTGAAGCCACTGCTTCAGCTTCAAAGCTGTAGTCTTCAGGCGAATGAAGGACCTCTCAGGCTCTGAAACACACGAGATCATTTGATAGGAATTTCCAAGCAGAAACACGTCGCTAGGGCAACGGCACATCAACGTCGGTGCAATGTCATTACGTTACACCGACGTTGGTGTGACGTTGCATAAAGGTCATTACGTTGTATCGAAGTTGATGTGACGTCACAATTGCGTCATGTGCCTGCTGGTTTCTAACAAGCTAAGAGTAAACATGTAAACAGAATCATCATGAAAACACGCCTACATAATCTTGACCTTATTAAACCCAACTTTTATGGAGTGAAACTTGGGTTTACAGGGGTATATATATATATATATTTTTTTATTTCTGCTTAAAATTCATTATTTTTGTCATTTCTGCTCGAAAATATACTTTGTAGCTACTCGTTTGTTCTCTACCGCGTCTTTGAAGCGGTTCTAACGGGATCCAAACCGTTTGAGGCAGAGATTTGAAAACTATCACGATTTCCATTTTTAGCGGCTCCAGGGGAGCTTATAGTATTGTGGCTCGTCCGTCGTCCGTCCGTCCACAGATTTGACCGGTTATATCTCTGCAACCTGCAGGCTGATCTCAACTACGCATGCCTCTTGTGGAGCTTGCCCCCGCCGATAGGGGCTTGAAGAAATATATGGGCTGCGTGATGCTTCCACGCAGAGCTGAATCCGGCCCTCACACCGCTTAGAGGATCTAAGCCTGTCCAGGAACCGCGGTGCGAGGCGGACCGTCCATGCTAATAAACCCTATTGGTTTCATTGGACCAGAGGGCTTGAGATGTCATTTCATCTCAATGTCGGGTAAAAGTCCCACAAAATTGGAAGCAACGTCTCCAAAATAACCTTTACAGTGTTGACGGGGACGGTAAACCTCAAATCAACCAACCAACCTCTTGTGGAGCATTGATGACATTAGCTTTTTTTTCGAAATCGAACGAAAGCTTTGGTTGCTATGGCAACCACAAGGTCCCATGGACTTACAATTTGAAAATGCTTGTCATCACCGTAGCGCCTTCAGTTTTGATCGGAACTTTCTGAAACTTATATGTAAGGTACACTGGCAGGGAATAAAAACTCGGATGAGTTCGAATACCGGCCAGGTCGGCCCATTAATCATAGAGGTACGTCACCTTGATTGCTAAAAATGCCTATTTTTGACCTTGTGATCACCGTAGCCCCTTCGGGTTTGATCGAATCTTCCTGAAACTTACAAACAAGTAAGTCAAGGTTAAAAGCTCGGATGGGTTCGAAAACTGGCAATGTCGGTCGATTCCTTACGGAGTTATATCCCCTTCGTTGCTGAAAATGGTTATTTAACCGTAGCCCCTTCAGTTTTGATCGAATCTTCTTGAAACGTACAAACAAGTAAGTCAGGGATAAAAGCACGGATGAGTTCGAAAACTGGCAATGTCGGTCGATTACCCACGAAGTCATGCCCCCTAATTTGCTGAAAATGTTTATTTTTGACCCGGTCTTCAATTTTGATCGGATCTTCTTGAAACTTACAAACAAGTAAGTCAGGGATGCTGAAAATGCCTATTTTTGGAAAAGAAAACAAGAAATATGTCGTTTAAACGACATTTTTTTTCGTTTCCACTCCACGCTAATTTTATTGTTTTAAATTCTGTTCTGCTAGGTACTGGAAAAGAAATGTCCCTTCCCGGGTTCCGTACGTATCTGCTCTTTAATGAACCGACGGGAAAACAGCTGGTTGCGTTGTAATAAGTAGGTTGGGAAAGGAAATTCCGATGAGTTTGAAAGCTGGTGGTGTCGTCTGCCTATCTCTCATAGAGTTACACCCGCTTGAATGCTGAAAATGCCTTTTTTTTACCTTGTCATCAGCACGAATCCTTCAGTAAAGATTGGAACTTCCTGAAACTTTGAATCTGTCATTTTAAATGTTTTTGGTCGTAAGATTTTCAATGTATTTGAACATGCGTGTTTTCGTAATGTTAACAAGGACTGTGATAGCTCAGTCGTTAGTTCACTAGCCTCTGATGCTAGAGGCCTCCGGTTCGATCTCCGGCGGCGGTGATTATTTCGGTGTCTGAACACACTCCATTGGCATCATTTTCAGAGATGAATGCAAAAAAAAGTGCACCGTCCTTCGGATCGGGACGTCAAGTGGAGGCCCCCTGTGCAGGGAGAGTCATCCCTTGTGCACGTTAAGGACCCATATTATAATTACATGATTACGGTCTAGGCTTTCATCCTGCAAAAAACGGAGTATATGTAATTTATACCTACGAGTAATGCTCAAATGTGACCGATCGCAGATCGCATTCACGATATTTGCATTATTTGCTGGCTACCAGCTTGCACATTATCAATATTGGAAAAACAGGTAACCCGACCCCCCTGACCTTCCAAGGTCAGGGGGTCTGGTTACCTGTTTTTCCAACACTGATAATCTTCAGACTAGGAACCAGCAGATAATGCAAAAAAGGTGAATATAGATAGAAGATACTTAATATAACACAGATTCATGAGTAAAGAGGATTTTGGAATAATTTTACTCCATCCCCCAAACACCGGCCCCGATAGCTCAGTTGGTAGAGTGTCCGCTCCGGGGAACGGGAGGTCACGGGTTCGATCCCGGGCCGCGACATACCAAAGTCGTTAACAATGGTACTAGCTGCTCCTCGCTTGGCACTCAGATTTACGGGGTAGAGCTAGGACTGGTCGACCCAGTGTCAGGATACTGTGACTGGGTGTGGTATCATGGCATGTGTCTGGGACATGATACTTCAGTGAGGCAGCACTATAAAAGTGAGCATTGAGCTCCCTGTCGCAACCAGACACCGTCGTGATATGACTGAAAAATTGTTGAAAGCGACGTTAAACCCGAATTCACACACACACACACACACACACACACACACACCATCCCCCAAACAAACATGTTGTGGTTACTTGATATCATTACTTCATCAAACTATAAATGGGCAACGAGTATGATTTGGGATAATTTCTTATTCTTTCCATGGAAACCACTTGATAGAATTGCCTCATCAATTTTAAGCAACTCTTAAGCAATCTAATAAATGCCAACAGAAATGCAAATTCACCATATATACATTTAGGATTAGAGCGGTGTTCATTACAACAGACTTTGTTTTCCACTATGAAACACTAGGAAACAACCCAGTGGGCACACACTGTGTAAGCAACGTCGTATCAACGGCGATGTAACGTCACAGTATTGCAATGACGTTGAAACGACGTTACATAGACACCATGTGCCAATGGTAAGTGCCTGTGCAGAACCATGCTGACAGTTTTTTTTTATTATTTCTTCAGAATTGTTACTGGTGACACGTCAAATGACATTCATACACCAGGACCTGTGATGTGGGAAGTTAGTCTTTTGTTCTGTTTTCAAATAAAGTCAAAACCACCGAAAACGGAAAAGAATAAGAATTCCACCAAAGGCTATTCACCTTATTTGCATTATCTGCTGGTTCCTTGTCTGAACGTTATCAGTGTTGGAAAAACAGGTAACCAGACCCCCCTGAAAGGTCAGGGGGGTCTGGATACCTGATTTTCCAATATTGACAATGTGCAAGCTGGAATCCAGCAAATAATGCAAATATGGTGAATTAAGTTCCCAGCAGGCACATGACGTAATTAGGACGTCACATCAACGTCGGTTGAACGTCATGACGTTATGCAACGTCACATCAACGTCGGGGCAATGTTGTGACGTTGCACCGACGTTGATTTGACGTTGCCCTAGCGACGTTTGCCTGCTGGGTTTGGTCATTTGGGTGTAGCTAGGGTTGTCGCAAATGTTGACGCACTGGCAAACGGACGGACGAACGGACGGATATCGCACCATGCTAATAGCAGGTGCGACAAAAAAGACCAAGATGGTGTTTGCGGGGTACAATGAACTTCAGAAAGAAAACGGCAGAAAAAACAAATCATCGGTGGCAAAGTCTTGAGATTTTAAAACGTGGCAACGGGGGGGGGGGGGGGGGGGGGCAGGGGTAATACCATTTTCTATACCTGTGCTGTCGACCGAGCCGGTACTGTGTAAAGCTGCTGTCGACCGAGAAATACGGTTTTCGACCGAGCGATACGGATGTCGACAGAGGAGGGTAGTGGATAAATTCGCTGTAAGTGTGTTATTTTTGTGTATGTCTGTCCATTTTTGTGGTGTCAAATCGTTTGTGAAATAGTTTGCTGTTGTTCCAAGTACTTTGGAAATCTGACTAATAGCCTGTTTTGACGCTGAGCGGAATTAAACGGGAAAATGTATAAAACAAGTACTTTCGGGAAAATGCGTGGCTCTTATTCAGTGTCATGGAATATCGAGGGTGAAATGATGCAGATACATCATTATTATACGCGATAACCCTTTATTTGTGTGTCCACATGTCTTTATATGCATCTGTGGAACTGTTTATAGTTTCCTCGATACGGCCGTCGATGAAGTGAAAGTTTGCGGGGTACAGTTGTCGACGTTACTGTGTACGGATGTCGATGATTCAACGAGAGTGTAACCGACAGATTTACTGGAAATTAACCCCAGTTAAACAATAAAATAACGTGCATTCTACGTCAGGCCTTGTTTGTTTGTTTGAAATGAGGTTTAGCGTCCCCATCAACTCTTTTAGGTCATTTTGGAGACGTTGCTTCCAATTTTGTTGGGCTTTTATGAGACCTTCAGGTGAATTGTTTGTTTGATTTGAGGTTTAACGTCCCCGTCAACACTGTAAAGGTCATTTTGGAGACGTTGCTTCAAACTTTGTGGGACTTTTACCCGACATTGAGATGAAATGACATCTCAAGCCCTGTCGCCCAATGAAACCAAGGGTTTATAAGCATGGCCGTCCGACTCGTGTATACCGCTTTGCCTGGGCAGGCTTAGATCCTTTAAGCGGTTTACCAGTACTCGTGTGCGGGTCGGATTCAGCTCTGCGTGCATCATGCAGCCCATATATTTCTTCAAGTCCCGATGGGCGGGGGTCGACCTTCAAGTGAATTGTCATCTCAAGCCCTGCCGTCCAATGAAACATAAAGGTTTATAAAAAAAATAGGCATCGGAAAGTCTGACTCTCACGAATTTGCCCGGGAAGTTATAGTTCTTCTAAGCGTATTAAGACCACCTAAAATAAATACAAAATATACCCTAAAAGCGAATTGCGAAGGTTTCAGATACATTTTCTTTGTGTTTGCAACATTCGGTGTGCTCTAGTTGGAGACCACCTTTGGGACTGTTCAAAAGTGGTCTTTTACTGTTCAAAAGTGGTCTTTAAGACCGCTTTTGAAAAGCCTTCCCAAAGGTGGTCTTAGTAGACGAATTTTACTGTATATGGTCAAGGTTTTTGTTTGTTTGTTTGATTTGAAATTTAACGTGCCCGTCAACACAGTATAGGTCATTTTGGAGACGTTTCTTCCAATTTTGTGGCATTTTTACCCGACATTGAGATGAAATGACATTTCAAGCCCTGTCGTCAAATGAAACCAAGAGGGTTTATAAGCATGGACGGTCCGACTCGTGCGCACCGCTTTGCCTGGGCAGGCTTAGATCCTCTAAGCGGTTTACCAGTACTCGTGTGCGGGTCGGATTCAGCTCTGCGTGGAAGCATCATGCAGCCCATATATTTCTTCAAGCCCCGATGGGCTGGGCCGACCTTCATGTGAATTGTCATCTCAAACCCTGCCGTACAATGAAACATAAAGGTTTATTAAAATAGGCATTGGAAAGTCTGACTCTCACGAATTTGCCCGGGAAGTTATAGTTCTTCTAAGCGGTTAACCAGTACATATGGCTGGCCAGTTTTAGCTCTGCGTGGAAGCACCATGCAGACAAGTCTCGATGGACAGGGGCGCTCTGCGTCGTTGATTGTGTTTGTAGAAAGGGTTACAGCTAGGGTTTACATGACAATCTAGACGTTTGTGTCGCTAAAAAGTTATGATTCATTTATATAGGGCCGATTTCAACTAATAAAATTGATGTACATAAGAATTCCGTTATTAACATCACGAAAACACACCTATATAATGTTGACCCCCTTGAATCCCAGTTTTATATAGTAAAACTGGGGTTTGCAGGGGTAAACCTTAACTTCTTATTTCTGCTCTAAATTATAGATTGTGGGTACTCATTAGAACCGCCTCACCGAGGCCGTTCTAACGAGTACCCACAATTTATATTTTGAGCGGACATAGGGAAAATATCACAATCTTTCGTCTTAAAATTTTCATGTTTTCGGAAATAAAGATAACAATGTAATGTACAATGTAACAATGTTTTCGTAATGAGACCACCTACCATAAATATAAAATATGCCCTAAAAGCGTATTTAGAAGGCTTCAGGTACATTTTCATTGTGTTTGCAACATCCGATGTGCTCTTGTTGGAGACCACCTTTGGAACAGTTTAAAAGTGGTCTTTAAGACAACTTTTGAAAAGCCTTCCCAAAGGTGGTCTTAGTAGAGGAATTTTACTGTATATGGTCAAGGTTTTTGTTTGTTTGTTTGATTTGAAATTTAACGTGCCCGTCAACACAGTATAGGTCATTTTGGAGATGTCTCTTCCAATTTTGTGGCATTTTTACCCGAACTTAAGATGAAATGACATCTCAAGCCCTGTCGTCCAATGAAACCAATAGGTTTTATAAGCATGGACGGTCCGACTCGTGCGCACCGCTTTGCATGGGCAGGCTTAGGTCCTCTAATCGGTTTACCAGTTCTCGTGTGCGGGTCGGATTCAGTTCTGCGTGGAAGCATAATGCAGCACATATATTTCTTCAAGCCCGGATGGGCAGGGACCGACCATCAGCACCATGCAGACCATTATATTTCTCCAAGTCTCGATGGGCAGGGGCGCTCTGCGTCGTTGATTGTGTTCGTAGAAAGTGTCACAGCTAGGGTGCACATGTCAGTCTAGACATTTGTGTCGCTTAAAAGTTATGATTCATTTGTATAAGGCCGATTTCAACTAATAGAATTGGTGTACAGTAGAATTCCGTTATTAAGACCGCCTAAAATTAATACAAAATATGCCCTAAAAGCGTATTTAGACGGCTTCAGATACATTTTCTTTCTGTTTGCAACATCCGGTGTGCTCTAGTTGGTGACCACCTTTGGGACTGTTCAAAAGTGGTCTTTAAGACCGCTTTTGAATAGTCCCAAAGGTGGTCTTAGTAGAGGAATTTTACTGTATATGGTCAAGGTTTTTGTTTGTTTGTTTGATTTTAAATTTAACGTGGCCGTCAACACAGTATAGGTCATTCTGGAGACTTCCAATTTTGTGGGACTTTTACCCGACAATGAGATGAAATGACATCTCAAGCCCTGTCGCCCAATGAAACACATAGGGCTTATGTGCATGGACGGAAGCTTAGAACCTCTAAGCGGTTTACCAGTATTTTCAGCTCGGGAAGCGTCATGCAGTCCAATCTATTCTTTTAAGCCCCGATCGGTGGGGACCCCGTATACCTCTGTAAACCCCAGTTTTCTCTATACAGAGTGGGGTCTGGATGGGTTTTCAAGTCACGGACTTGTTAGCACGATAATTGGCGTTTGGACTCTCTGCGAACAGCCCCTTTCGTGAGTCGTGTCACCTGTATGGTTTGATTTTTTTAGCTTTTCAGAGATGGAGAAAATATCTATGGAACCGACAGACACAAGCTTCCACGACATGTCAGACGTCGGAAGTTTCCTCGATCTGTCGGAGATAGAACGGGAAGTAGCAGTCACTGCATGCAGCCTAGACGAACCGTTTGTTCCAACACCACAATCAGAAAATCCGGCAAATATTGAAGCTCCCTCTACACCACCTGCCATGTCAACGCCGGCTAAAAAAACTGTGCGCGGAATGCGGCGCATATATTTCCAAAAAGAACTTTATACGGCACTACAAAGGCCACTTTAATATGGGATTCCATTGTAAAGAATGCTCACGATATTTTGAGACTCAGCAGAATCTGGACCTTCACAACCAAAAACGCCACTCGCGTAATGTGATTTGTTCTTATTGTGGAAAATTTTACAAACAAAAAAGTGCCTTGAATGAACATATTCGTATCAAAAATGAAAAGTCAGCCAAAATGGCCACATGCAACATTTGCGACAAGCAGTTTCATAGGGTCGGGCACTTGCAAGACCATTTGAATTCACACAATGGCAGAACGCCATATAGATGCCAGAAGTGCAAAAGGCTCTATCAAAGTACAGCAAGCTTAAAACGACACACCAAAGACTGTTCTAGTACTGCTGCACTTAAGTGTGAAATTTGTACCAGAACATTTTCCTCTGGAATACTTTGACGGATCATATTGATAGCGAGCATGCAGGGAAACGATACACGTGTGAATGTGGGAACAAGTACAAATGGCGGTCTGGCCTAGCAAGACACAGAAAAGTTTGCGTCAACGTAACAAGCTCGTAAACCAGTATCCGTATTTACATTGATTATTCTACGGAGTTCTAATGATTTTGTTTGTTTGTTTGATTTGAGGTTCAGCGACCCCTTCAACACTGAATAGGTCATTTTGGAGACGTTGATTCCAATTTTGTCGGACTTTTACCCAACATTGAGATGAAACGACATCACAAGCCCTGTTGTCCAATGAAACCAATATGGTTTATAAGCAGGCTTAGATCCTATAAGTGGTTTACCAGTACTCGTGCAGCCCATCTGTTTCTTCAAGCCCCGATGAACGGCGTCCGAGGTCTCATGAAGCAGGGATGTTTAATTTGAATGGTTTAGCTATGTTCTGTAATCGCAAAACAGAATACCCCGGGTGAAACATTCGTTTACTCGTATACATGTACTAATTGATCGAAGGCCCCCGCCCACTGGAGCTTGAAGAAATAGATTGGGCTGCATGATGCTTCAACGCCGAGCTGAAACCGACCACACATGAGTACTGGTAAACCGCTTAGTAGGTCTAAGTCTACCCAGGCAAAGTGGTGCGAGTAGAACCGTTCTATTGGTTTCATTGGGCGACAGGGCTTGAGATGTCATTTCATTCCACTAAATTGGATGCAAGGGGCTTTCGTGGCCTAATTGATAAAATCGGTTACTACTCTAAATCAGGCCTCTGAAAGCTGTGGTTCAGGCCAGGCAGGAGCAACATGTGAGACGGGAAGGTCAGGTGATTTGTCTCCGGTTTTGGCCCACTTCTGATTATTGATGTAGCACCCGCCCATCCGGGCTTGAAGAATAGATGGGCTGCATGATGCTTCCACACAGAGCTGAAACCGACCACACACGAGTACTGTTTAACCGCTTAGAGGATCTGAGACTGCCCAGGCAATGCGGTGCGCGTCGGCCCGTCCATGCTAATAACCCATATTGGTTTCATTGGGCGAAAGGGCTTGAGATGTCATTTCATCTCAATGTCGGGTAAAAGTCCCACCAAACTGAAGCAACGTCTCCAAAATGACCTTTACAGTATTGACGGGGACGTTAAACTTCAAATCAAACAAACAAAACGGATTGTTGATCGGCTCGAAATATAAGTGAAAAGCTTGAAAGGGCCTTAACCCCCCCCCCCCCCCACACACACACACACACACAAAAATACTCCAATATGAACTCACAGACAAGGCTGCGATTAACGACAATAAAACGTAGTAATACGTAGTAAAAACGAATAGCCGCTACGAGGCAACAGCCCCGCGACTGCCATATTTTGAAGGCTATATATTACTATACCAAGACATAGAAAACCATTGTAAATGCGTAGTAATACGTATTGAATGCGTTTCGCCTACGTTTAAGTACGTTTATCTACGTGTTTATACTAGGTATACGTTACTTTTATCGAAATGTCACGTATGTTTTGCAAATTTTCAAAGCAACCGTAGCTGGGTCGCGTATGTGGCCATATAGCCATATATAGATCTACTACGTTACTACGTTTCGTTTAATTTACACGTATGTTTTTTTTTAACTTGAAAACTTGGTAAAATCTTGCCCTTAATACATGACAATGACAGCGAGAGTGTGGCTAATTGAGCCATATATAACCGTTGCTTCCAATTTTGTAGGACTTTTACCCGACATTGAGATGAAATCACACCTCAAAACCTGTCGCCCAATGGAACCAATAGGGTTTATAAGCATGGACGGTCCGACACTCACACCGCTTTGCCTTGTCATGCTTAGACCCTCTAAGCGGTTTACCAGTACTCGTGTGTGGGTCAGATTCAGCTCTGCGTGGAAGCATCATGCAGCCCATATATTTCTTCAAGCCCCGATGTTTGACTACGTTAATTACCGTTCTGCTATATAAAAACACGTGGTAAAACATAACCCTCAGTAACTGACAGGGAGACTGGGAGCCTGCCCTTAGACTAATATCACATAAATCTGGACATTTCACGCACCCCCCCCCCCCCGCCCATAGGGGCTTGAAGCAATATATGGTCTGCATCCGGCCCGAACACTAGTACTGGTAAACCGCTTAGAGGATCTAAGCCTGTCCAGGAAACCGCGGTTCGAGGTGGACCGCCCATGCTAATAAACCCTATTGGTTTCAATGGGCGCCAGGGCTTGAGATGTCATTCCATCTCAATGTCGGGTAAAAGTCCCACAAAATAGGAAGCAACGTCTCCAAAATGACCTTTACAGTGTTGACGGGGACGTTAAACCTCAAATGAAACAAATTCACGCCCCCGCCCGCCCCCCCCCCCCCCCATGCAGCCCATATATTTCTTCAAGACCCGATGTATGACTACGTTAATTACCGTTCTGCTATATAAAAACACGTAGTGAAACCTAACCCTCAATAATTGACAGCGAGACTGGGAGCCTGCACTTAGACTAAGATCACATAAATCTGGACATTTCACGCCCCCACCACCACCACCACTGCAGCCCATATATTTCTGCAAGCCCCGATGTTTGACTACGTTAATTACCGTTCTGCTATATAAAAACACGCAGTAAAACCTAACCGACTAGGAGCCTGTCCTTAGACTAAGATCACATAAATCTGGACATTTCACGTCGCCCCCCCCCCCCCCCCACAATCCCCCCCACAGCATACAGCCCATATATTTCTTCAAGTCCCGATGTTTAACTACGTTATTTACCGTTCTTTTTTTACTCCCACCCCCACCCTGCGTATCCGTATCAAGCCTTGTCAATCCAGAGAACGTTCGATTGAACCCAAGGTCTTTATTTCCAACTATTTAGTTTGTAATTGCCGTTTTTATTTTTATTCATATCAATCATTTTTATTCACAAATGGTGATGCTAATTATATTTGAGCCGTGCCATGGGAAAGCATTCGCTACATGTATAAGTCACGTGCGAACAGCAAAGATTGAGACGAGCATGTGCATTCGCGCATCTTCACCATAACGATCGCTATTTGCTCACATGAAAATCTTCAGATAAAGAACTTAAGATGTAGAACTTAAGTTCTGGGAGGCTTAGACTTATGTCTGAAACAGTGTTGATACGGACCGTCGGAACGGCCCATTTCCTGTGTCATGGCTTGTGTTTGTTTGAACCAGTTTTTGCATTGTGGACACCTTTGTCACCATATTTTATTTTTACAATTTTATGGAAATTGGTATGCCGTTTCGAAAGCATTGCATTTCCTGTATCTTATCTGTGTCAAATATATGTGGAGAGCTGCTGTGTGTTTGTTTTGAAAAATTATATTTTCATTTTTATCTTAACCTAGTCATAGTCTTACGAAAGACAAGTGTGATATATATCTGTAAAGTGTTCACTATGAAGAGTGGTCTGAAATGTGATAAATGAACTATGTAGCCTGAGGTACGCACGATGAAGTATTAACTTTGAAGTATGAAGTGTGAAGTATGAACTGTGAAGTATGAATTCTGAAGTATGAACGATACAGTATAGACTTTGTAATGTGGTTACCACAAATGCTGTTTCTCACACTGTATGCAAATTCTCAATTGAAATTTCACCATAGATGTTCATACATTGGAATTCAAACTTTTTTTATTTCACAGTCTATATGTCACATTTCAAACGTCACAGTCTCTACTTCATAGTCTATATTTTACATTTCAGAGTTCATACTTCACTCTTCACAAGTCAGTCAGAGTTCATACTTCACTCTTCACAAATCAAACTCCGCAGTAAAAACTTCGAATTTCAATATTGTTACAATTAATAGTTAAAACTTCATACCCACTTCACAGTTCATACTTCACACTCCATCCTTCACACTTACTAGTTCATACTGTGCCGCGCGTCGCAGCCAATGGTGCGTCACACTGATGAGCCATTGATCCCGAGTTTTGATTCCCGGTCCGGCTACATACTTACGTTTCTTCTTCTGCTGATTGAAGAAGGGCAGTTGTCGGTTACTGTGGAAAGTATGTGCACTTTGCTCTGGTTAACCGCTTAGGATGTCTAGGCCAGTCTAGGAGTAGAGGTTAGGATAACTGATCGTCCCGACATGACCATAGCTGTTTACCGTTGACGTTAAACAGCAAAACATAGTTTATACGTCACACTTCATACTTCATAATTCATACTACAGTTAATATGCACAAAGAAGAATGAACTGTGTTGCGTGAAGTATGAACTGTGAACTCTAAGTATGAACTTGGGAAAGTCAGTTTTCTTTTCTTATATATGTAAAATGATCTTCTAGGAATCTGTTAAGTATGAATTGTGAAGTACGAACGATGAAGTGTGAAGTCACCACCTGTCTTTCGAAGCCTTCATGTAGTTTTTATGTTCAACTCTGGGCGAGAGTGGTTTGCGTTGTTTTTTTAAACTTACGATTGTACATCTTTCACACAACTGCTGATATTCAATGGCAATATGCGACCATTTTTGTATACATTTTCTGTGAGCTGTACAGTGGAGATCATTGGGATGTGGGCAACAAAATGCATACGGTCAAAAGCCGTGTTTATTTGCACCATTCACACTTCGGATGATAATTAGAGATTATCACATAGGATTTTGGTTATCGCCCGATGTATCAACCCGAGACCCCATTATCTGCCCGAAGGCTTTAGCCTGAGGGCAGATAATGGTCGAGGGTTGATACAGAGGGCGATAACCAAAACCCCATGTTATAATTTGTTTATCACATATTCAGATCCTATTGTTACAGTGTTTGACGTTCATAAATTGAAAAAAAAAATGATAAAAAGCGTGATTCAAGCAAAAAAGCGCGTAACGTCACGCCTAACTATTCGCATTACGTCATGTAATTGGCAACGTCACAATAACGTCATGAGTGGGCTGATAACCGCTGTCCGTTCAAAATGCACTGTTTCCGGTTATCAGACTGGGCGGGCAGATAACCGGAAATGGAAACAAGCATTATCACACATGCAAAACATGGGTTACCGTGTTAAATATAGTACTGAATATGTGATAATTAGTGATTATCACATGGGATTTTGGTTATTGAAAATGTGATAAATACATATTATTACTACAGTAACTTGATCTGACGCATTGTATCACGTCGAGTGGATGTTTCCAGATCAGCGTATCACACGAGACGCGCAGCGTCGAGTGTGATGCGTAAGATCTGGAAACATCCAAGAGACGTGATACTGTGCGACAGATCAAGTTATTTTAGTGATAATACGTTTATTATATACCTTTTTTCGCTTTTAATAAAGTCTTTTGTCAACGTAAATTGGCGGGAAACTTTGACGTTACATTCTGTGTGTAAGTGACGTCATCATTTCGAACGTTTGGTTCCGCGTTATCGATGGCTGTTTTCTAACGTCGCAACAAATGCCGGGACTCAGGGTTTGCAGGAGTGTGATACGGAATCGGAAAACGCGAGTGCGTGATACGGGATTCTGTATTTTTGTGTCGGAAAACTGATAGTAGACAGCAGTATTTCTTGTAGGTATATAATAATGTGTATTATCACATATTCAGTACTATATTCAACACGATAACCCATGTTTTGCATGTGTGATAATGCTTGTTTCCATTTCCGGTTATCAGCCCGCCCGGTCTGATAACCGGAAACAGTGTATTTTGAACGGACATCGGTTATCAGCCCACTCATGACGTTATTGTGACGTTGCCAATTACATGACGTAACGCGAATAGTTAGGCGTGACGTTACGCGCTTTTTTGCTTGAATGACGCTTTTTATCACATTTTTTTTTCAATTTATGAACGTCAAACACAGTAACAATAGGATCTGAATATGTGATAAACAAATTATAACATGGGGTTTTGGTTATCGCCCTCTGTATCAACCCTCGACCATTATCTGCCCTCAGGCTAAAGCCTTCGGGCAGATAATGGGATCTCGGGTTGATACATCGGGCGATAACCAAAATCCTATGTGATAATCAATAATTATCACATATTCAGTACTATATTTAACACGGTAACCCATGTTTTGCATGTGTGATAATGCTTGTTTCCATTTCCGGTTATCTGCCCGCCCTGTCTGATAACGGAAACAGTGTATTTTGAACGGACAGCGGTTATCAGCCCACTCATGACGTTATTGTGACGTTGCCAATTACATGGCGTAACGCGAATAGTTAGGCGTGACGTTACGCGCTTTTTTGCTTGAATCACGCTTTTTATTACATTTTTTTTTCAATTTATGAACGTAAAACACTGTAAGAATAGGATCTGAATATGTGATAAACAAATTATAACATGGGGTTTTGGTTATCGCCCTCTGTATCAACCTTCGACCATTATCTGCCCTCAGGCTAAAGCCTTCGGGCAGATAATGGGGTCTCGGGTTGATACATCGGGCGATAACCAAAATCCCATGTGATAATCTCTAAATATAAGCGTTTTTTTTTCGAGGTACAACATTGACTGATGACAAAAGACCAAGAAGCAAATATGTTACGAACATCATTTTACAACCAAACAATACACTGGTACCGCAAATGCAGCCGTAGTGCATGCAAACACTGTGCGCGAAAAATTTTATTACATGTCACTGACTCAAAACTGGAAAGGATGCATAAATGAAACGTTTCTACATCCACTGTTTATGGCACACCTTGAATTCGTTTTTGCTGTTAAGCCGTAAATCGATCGCAAAATACATGCTACATCACATACTATCAGAGTTGCATACTGTTTGTTTATGGCTTTGTTATGTTTTATATTTGCTTTATCTCAGGGAGAGATTTTAAATTGTCCATTCTTTTATCGTTCATGTGACAAGCATTATTTTCAACCATTTTAGGATCGAAAAGCAATGGCATTTCTATAACTAGCCGCTAATGGCATGAAACCAGGTCTCAAATATATGAGTGCTTTCAATCTTATTGCAAGATGTCAGTATTAAACATCCAATATTTCAGAAGCTTGCCTGTGTAATTAGTTGTCAGTATATGTACGGGACACGCGAAGTTTACTTTCAAAATGAGCTTACTTCCCCTGGTTATTAAATTTAAATCATTCCAAATGTAACAAATCTTTTATAATATGTGAGATTTTTATGTATTGCATTATAACTGAGACGAGGCACAACAAAGCCTACCTTTTACATGCGCGTATATCGATGATTCAGATCAGCATGTGTGTCTGCAGGTCTGATCAGAGTCCCTACTTATCACACGGAAAGTCGTCATATAGCGCACAATGTATTTCAGATCAGTCTGCACCGATGCGCTGGCTGAAATTTTTTTTTGCTTGCGCACATGTAAATTGTAGAATTTGTTGCGCCACGGCTCAATTATTGTATTATGATTGTTTCGATTAACAAATAAAATTCGTGTTCGTTTAGCTCGTTGTTATGATTACATTTGTCTGTCAAAATAATGAAGAATAAAAAAAAAACTTTTTTGACAGAAACCTTGGGAATGTTTAATATCATTACTAGAACAGTTTTGTTCGTTTGATTTGAGGTTTAACGTCCCCGTCAACACTGTAAAGGTCATTTCGGAGACGTTGCTTCCCATTTTGTGGGACTTTTACCCAACATTGAGATGAAATGACAACTCAAGCCCTGTCTCGCCCAATGAAACCAATAGGGTTTAAAAGGACCTTCTCGCACCGCTTTGCTTGGGCAGGCTTAGCTTGAGCGACAAGGCTTGAGATGTCATTTCATCTCAATGTCGGGTAAAAGTCCAACAAAATTGGAAGCAACGTCTCCAAAATGACCTTTACAGTGTTGACGGGGACGTTAAACCTCAAATCAAACAAACAAAATCTAAGCGGTTAACGAGTACTCGTGTACGGGTTGGTTTCAGCTTTGTGTGGAAGTATCATGCAGCCCATATATTTCTTCAAGCCCCGATGGGCGGGGGCCGATACTAGAATAGTAAGTATTGGATTAAATAGTTGATTTCAAAATAAAAGTGGAGGCATCGATCAGGAATCGATTCAATTAACACACAGCTCCCATCAGAGACACCAAAGGGAAAGAACCACAAACATGGAACAACAGACCCTAATGGAAACATCAATGGCGGAAAGCAGTCTTGGTAGGGTACATTAGTTGGCACGATATAAAGTCATACTCAGAGCAATAGACTCTGATGTAATATATTGCACTATGGAACATTTTGCTCGTGCAATTAAGGTACAGCTCTCAGATTTCTCTTGTAAAAGTCCAGAATCTTCGATCCATCCATAGCATGATGTGTGCGCACTCCTCGAACGCCTAGGGACGGCTTTCTTGGGGACGATATGTTGTCTGTTTTCTTCTTTTTTCTAGCCACGCGAATTCTGTCTTGTCCGTCAAAGTAATGATCACTGAAAAAAATAAAATAAAGTCAAGTCTGTGTTGCATTCAGACTACGCTTGAAAAATTTTTGTATAACGAGACACTGACTTGCTTGGTTTCGATACAAAAGAAAATCAACGTTTCTTAATATTGACTTTAGGTTTCGATGAGATATTTTTTTATTCCCCGACCATTATAGGCTAGGGGGATATAGCGATCAGCCTGGTGTCCGTCTGTCCGTAGACGTAACTTTGAAATGGCCATAACTCCAAAATCCTTTGAGATTCATTGATGGTTTTTGCCACACTTATTCACAAGGCTTAGACGGCGTGTCTTGCGCAAGAACCAGAACTCTGGGGCCATATTTTGTTTAGTTATTCCCCTTTTAAAAAAATAGAATGACTATATTGTGATGGCCACAACTCCAATACCCTTGAGATATATGGATGATACTTGGCACAATTGTTCACAAGGCGGAGACAGCGTGTCATGCGCAAGAATCAAAACTCTGGTTGCTAGGGTTTTTGCGTTATCCCCCCTTCCAATAAAATAGACTGGCTACCTCTCAAACACCCATTGAGATATATTGTTAGTACCCTGCAAAGTTGTTCACTGGGCTGAGCGGGCGTGTCATGCGCATGAACCATAATTCAGGGTGCCATGGTTTTTAGGTAACTCTCCTTCCAATAAAATAGTATCACTACCTTGTGATGTCCATACTTCCAAAACTCTGCGATATATTGATGATACTTGGTACAGTTGTACATGAGGTCATGTCGTGCGCAAGAAGCACAACTCTTTTTGCTGTGGTATTTGAGTTATCTCCACTTCCAATATAATAGTATGACCAGCTTGTGATCACCATATCGCCAATATCCTTTGAGACATATTGATGGCACTTGGTAGAGATATACATGAGATTAAACAGGCGTGTCTCTGAGTGCCCTATTTTTCAGTTATCTCACCTGACACTATAATCTTGCGATGGCCATATCTCCAATACCTTGATATATATTGCAGGTACGTGCCACAATTGTATATACAAGGTTGATAAGGCATTTCATGGGCAAGAACCACAACTCAGTATACCCGTACTTTGTGCATTGGAAATTTTGGATCTTCGTCAAGTTGAGGAGCGATCCTTAGTATCATTAGGTGAAGATAGTCTCAATAAACATTACATATACAAAATATACTGTGGGCTTACTTGTGTGTTTTAATTCTGGTGCACTTTCTATTTGTGAACAATCTTCTCATTACGATAACATACCCGTGCGACATAGTGCATTGTTTCACATATCCAAAATGGCTACTTTTCTGATGAAAATCCGTGGCAGTGTCCTTATTTCTACTGCAAACATAGGTTGTGAGTGCTCGTTAGAACCGACTCAATGAGCGGTTCTAACGAACACCCACAACCTATGTCTTGAAGCAGAAATATGAAAAAATGTATATCACCGTAAACCCCAGTTTTCTCTATATAAAGTGGGGTTAAGGGGTGTTCATTTCACGGACTTGTTTACGTGATGTGATTTGCCATCTCTTCTGATGGGTTATTTTTCCTACGTAATTTCTCTCCGACAGAGTGATACTGAAAAAACAAATAGTTGTTTGTTTTTCTAACTCTGATACCGAAGTTGTTCGAAGGTTGTGCCTCTTCCTTAGTGTTAAATGGACTCTCTGTTTCACATATAGATCTAATACATCGTTCCATTATGGCTTACCAATGTTTGAACACATGGTAGCCATTGACAAACATTTGGAAGCCGTCTTGGAATGAGGAGTTAGATCTTTGTAGAAAAATAGTTCACTTCATCCTGACGAAAAAGGGAAAGGCTAATAGATTTAAAAAAATAACAGTTAAAATATATATGCACAGCCAAACAGGACGATACAAAGACCTGGTACTTTGTATTCAGATACGTTTGAAAATTAACAAACAAGTGATTCAGTCCTGAAAAAGAATTAAGTGCAGATTGATGCCGATCGGCTAAGTTTCTATAAGAATAATGCTTGAAAATATGCACAGTTTTCGCTACAACAGTGAATGTTAACTATCAGAACACGTTTAACATTTCAATCAAATTAAAAAAGTACTTGATTGAAATATACTGGAAACCTGAAGTTCGGACTCCACACGGATTTTTAAGCGACCCGTAGTCAACATTGATTAACTGGTCTGACGAGTTCTTTACCTGGGTTCTATTATATAAGTCTTAAGTTGCGGTGGTGGCTGCCACTTGAGATCTGTTTCTCTGCTCGGTGTTTCATAAATAACCTCCGGATACACTGTCGCCTTTGATGTTTTCAGATAAAATTTTCTACGAATGAAATATAAGAGGACAGGGTAAAAATCTTAATAATACAACTATTAAAAGCATCTTGAAAGACTTACTGGCTTTCATCATGGAATACATTACGACAACACACCCGTGCGACACAGAGCATTTTCTCACATGTGTGTGTGTGTGTTTGTGTGCGCGCGTGTGTGTGGCTTTCAACACATCTCCAACACGGTTACTTTTTTATGAAAATCCGTGATATTTAGCTTACTTTTACTGCAAACATAGGTTTGGGGTTAGAACCCCCTCGTTAAGGCGATTCTCACGAGTACAAGCAACCTATGTGTTGGAACAGAAATAAAAAAAAATAACCTATACCCGAGTAAACCCCAGTTTTCTCTATATAAAGTGGGGTTTAGGAGGGTGTTCATTTCACGGACTTGTTCACGTGATGATTTATATTTTCTTGTCCTTTGGGATCATTGATTCCATTGTGGAACCTTTCATAGAACATATTCAACAGCTGGTGTTACGTGAATGTGTGGCGGCCGTAAAAGGTCTCCCTGTACTTCATCATTTTCTTATACTTTGGAATAATTGATTCCATCGTGAAATCTTTAAAATATTTGAGGGTGACAGATTAGGCTTAATTTGCCGAAACTAGCTAGTCTGGTCCAGAAAACTGTACACTCCGAACAATGATACAAGTGGTTCTATGGTATTGTTTTGCTTCCAAAGGATAACCTGTTTATACTCCCGTTTCTGTGCCGCATTCTACATAATTATGCATTTCGTTAATATCGATTCTTCTTAAGAATAGTCAGATTTTAGCAAGTTGCTCTTTGCCGTTTTGGCGCCTGTGCGGCGTAATTTTGGAACCTTATCTAACGAAACCGTGCACATGTGCTGCCCTGGTCGCAGAAATACCTAGTTCCTCCGCATGAACGGACAGGATGATCTGATATCAACGGACAATTTAAATTTGGAATAAACTTCTACCTTGTGTTTTTTTAAGATCGGTTGTTTACGGTTTAACGGCATGTCAATCTTTTATGTGTCTTCTTCTTTAGAAAGGGAGAAGAGATATAGCAGATGAAAAGAGGGATAGTGTAGAAAGAGGAAAATGAATGGAAGTGTAGAAACTGTAGAAATAACAAAATGCCCCTTTCACCCTCACCCGCTGCAAGGCAAACAGGCCTTGTCCAACTGTAACCCAATATCAGTTGGACGCCCATATAAAGCAATGTACACGTAACCTTAGCCTCACCCAAATGCCCCCTCTGTATTTAAAGTTGAAATGGGGGGCCAAAATGACAATGTTTATGACTTTCAACACGGTTCAGTCTCACATCACGCAAACACGTCTATATAACTTTGACCTCCTAAAACCCCACTTTAACATAGTAAAATTGGGGTTTAAGGGGGTAAACATTATTTTTATTATATCCTCTCAAAAACATAGATTGTGGGTACTCGATAGAACCGCTTCATCGAGGCTGTTCTATCGAGTCCCCGCAAAGTATTTTTTGAGCAGAAAAAAGAAAAATATCACAATATTTCATCTTAAAATTTCCATTTTTTTGCGCCACAAAAATTGGCTATGCATTTGTATATGCGTGTTTTCGTAATGTTTTGCATGAGCTGACAATGACCAGGTTTTTTTTTTTTTTGGTAGTTTATATGAACGGGTTAACACTCCGTCCTATCAATCTTAAATGCACAAGATATACATCTGCTAAATTGTTAAATACTTTCTCTTCAAATGGAAAAATCGTTTGGTTAAAAAAGCAAGAGAAAAACGGTTAAACTCAAACAAAAGAAAGTGCATATTTGCAGAGAGAGAGAGAGAGAGAGAGAGAGAGAGAGAGAGAGAGAGAGAGGTTTACCTTTCAGGATCCATTCGACAATTTGTTACGTCTGCCACTCTCGCCATCATCCTCGGTATATCGTCGGGTCTTGGCGTTCCAACTCCGGATGGATCGATGTCTCGGAAGGATCCGAAGAATTGTTCCACTTCTAGCGTTCCCACAGAGCGAACATTGTAGCCGTCAGTAGCGTACGCATACATCTGGATCTTTCGTTCTAGATGTGTAAGTAGTGCTTCATAGGTGATGATAGGTATCCCTTTTACGTAACTACTTTGAGGCGGGAACACCCCAAAATCAACTCCGTCCAGAAGCCATTCTCTGAGCCTCAGACGATACTGACAACGATCAAAAGCTGATATTCCAGGTGCATCCTCGGCTTCAAACCAACTGAATATTAGTTTGCAAAAGTTGGCCTCGTTTTCAAATTCATTACGACGCATTACTTTCTGAACATCTTCCGCAAAAACTGCTTTGGCGAAAGCAACACTTTGTTTGTCTATACACTCTACAATGAGGCTGATATTTAGATTAGTATCTTTAGACAGAGCCGCAGTTTCCCATGCCTGAATATTTAGTCCTTTTATCCCTGTTGTACATAACTTTGTTCGTAAACAAGTCAGAATGTGAGAAGGATCGGTGAAATGAAATCTCACCTTGTCATAGTCCACATTTGGCACAGAGAACCAGTCTATGTCACATCCGAAACTTTCACCAAGGGTATAACCGTCAGCATTATGCTCATATATCCAATTAGCATGTCCAAATGAATTCCATTCATATTCAGACATTATAATATTCAGACAATCCTTTGAAAAATTATCTCGAATGTACTGGGCACAGAGTAAACGCAAAGTCTTCGGTGATGACACATTTCTTCTTTTAGCCTGGATTTCGGAGTTATCACCGAGTAGTTTAGAAAACAAATTGACTAGTTCTGTTTTGGAGGAAGAGAGTTTGCATTTGATTCCCTGGCTTTTCAGGCTGCCATACACTTCACGTAAACAGCACAACAGTTCCGTTCTTATGAAAGACGCATTTATTTGAGAAGCCGTTTTGAATCTTGCCTTGAAGTCTTCAAGACCCATTGCGTCCCAATCTGGTCGTTTTGGTTTGCGGTTTCTACTAATTTCATTTTTCATTTTGACTATATCATCATGAGTCAAGCAAGGTTTGGGCAGGTTTGAATATTGCACAATGTTCTGAGTTTGGCTTTCACTCATATGTTCCATCATATTGCCTTCTGTATCCATCGGTGTCTCAGCTCCTGATTCTTCTTCAGTTGTTGTTGTCTCATCTATTACTGAAAATAGTTCTAGTTCTATGTTGTTGTCAGCAAATAAAGACGATACTGGGTCTTGATATAACACTTGTAAAGCTTCACCTAGTGTATCAGACCATTCTGAAACACTAGATCCTGTTGATGGGTAACTATGTATACTATTTTCAGTACTGGCCAGTGTATCGATAGTTCCCGCATCTAGTAATTGTATTGTTTCCCCAATATCTTCAAGCACATTGTCAACTAGTCCAGGAGCACTGTCATGTGGCGTTCTACCCGTAGATGTATCTTCAGTGCGTTTCGGCTTGATACTAACACCTGACCTTAGTTTTGGGGTGCATTTATACAGATAATGTCCTTCGACAACTATTTGATTATCGACCTTTTCAAAGGCAACATGCTCCACAAGCTTAGCCGGTTCCACATTATTGATCTCTTTGAGTTGCAAGATAATTTCATTTTTCTGCGTCTTTCTAAATTTTTCACAAATGTCCTTCTGCAACTGATGCTTTGTCAAAGGCTTATTGTAAGAGTCACGTATGCCATATTTATGCCACTGGCCGTCGGCGGATGTGACACTAATTGTTAAACCCTTTTTTTCACATTCTTTGATGACAAAATTCATCATTTTTGTAAATACGTCACTGTTCAAACTGGGGCCCTTCATAGCATAAGCTATTGGAAGTGCATTCTCTTTTTCCAGGTGGAAATGTCTGTCAAGGTCCGAGAGCATGAACACTAGTATTTCTGTAGCTTCCTTTCTCATAAGTTCATATGCATCTTCGTACCATCGTTTCAGACAACGAATATCCTTGAGCACACGGTCAACTTCTGCACGCCAATTGCTCATGGCAGAGTCAGTGGCAGAAGCTTGGTCCGTAGTCTTTACTGAAGGAAACTCTCCAAGGAACTTACAGGAACTATTCGAGAACTCGATAACTTTACAACGCAGCTCCTTGGCAACAGCTGAAACCCTGACTGGTCGTTTTCGGTCAGTAGGGTCGAATGTTAATACAAGCTCATCCCATGCTTGCTGCCATATTTTCTGCGAAAATGTCACTTCTAATGCAACTGTTGTTGCTGGGGATCAGCACGTAAACAGTAACTTGTCACAACTGTAGGCCTTCATCTCACTCATCACCTGTAGCACGTAGTATTTCGGAAGCTTGTAATAGACCGGCATCACATTTCCCTTTGGTGGTCTACATTTCGTCTCGAACATCAAAGTTGGCCTTGAATCGTTTGAAGCCCTGAGACTTCCATCGGGGCTCACAATCATAAAAGGTGATGATTCAACCATTATTCCCTTGCATCCTTCTTCAAACATAATTAGATCCGGATAATACAACGGCATTATTTTGGATACAGCTGTTGCTACAGCATTGATCTCATTATCAACGCCAAATTGCATGTTCTCTTTTTGTGTTCTGGAAAACTCAGGTCTTGGTTTGTTAAACGCGACGACGTCAAAGTGTTCCTGTTGCTTCTTGAGCGTGTCTAAACCACACGCTGCATTCATAGTACTACCAGTTACAGCTGCTGTACGCCTCAGTTCAAACCATTTGTCGGATCTTTGATTAATATGTCGCCATTGTTCTGGATCAGTAATGTCGCCCTGAAATGGTTTTAAGGCGACGTAATTGTTGCAATTCTCTATACAAATTGCATCGGACTGACAATAATGTTTCTCAGCATTATTCAATACTGCACCATAACAACACAGACGATTAACTAGAACAAGTCCGTCTTCAATATGTTTCTCGACGTCGTATTTCGTTGTGCGAAGTGATGCAATTAGTGGGAAGAATTTTGATTTTCGCCAGTTCTCTCCAGCAATTTTGGTGAATTTGTCGATGGTTCTTTCAGTACTTAACAACATTGATCTCAAGTCATTCAATCGCTTACCAACATTCTGAACTTGTGTCTGGAAATCGGGAAGGAGAGAATCTTTGCAAGAGCGAAGTTCAACAAAATCCGTCCTATTTGAATTGCTTGGTGCATCGATTTTATCAAAGAGTGATTGGAGGCAAGTTGTTTCTTGATGAAGTCTTTCCTTCTGTTCTTTCAAAGTTGGAGCTGCCTCAAATTCCCAAAAGTCAATGTCACCCATTGTTTTGCCACGGCCTCGGGAGATTTTCTTACCATCAACAGCTAATTTTAGTGGTTTTCCTTTTAATGACTCTTGGGCACTATCTAAAGTGCGCTTTATAATTCCTGGAAGCAAATCATCTGGCACATTGGCTTTATCCGCAAGAATCTGGAAACTAGGGACTATGAAGTTAACTTGAGACGCTTCTGGAGAAAATTTCCCCCTCGACTCAGTGTCATCAAGTATATGACCAGAGCTCTTTGGTCCGCTCATAAATCTTAAAAATTTTCCTTTAAATAACTTATATCCTATTCGCCAGAACTGTACTGTCTCAGAAAACTTGTATCTCATGATTTAGAACTATCTTTACTATACCATTCAATGAGGTCTAAAAAAAGTAAGTAACAAATATTTTCATATGGGAACTTCCCCTCTGACAGAAGGCTGCAATACTTCTTATAAGATTCAAGATGTCCTTCGTTTCTAAAATTTTCAACTACAGTGGGAAGTAACGTGTAAAGTTCTTCTATATCACTGTCATTTCCGCGTTCATTTTGATTTTCTAATTGATCTTCAAGCAGACTCTCCTGCATTTCAAAATCGGATGGATTTTCTTTTAGATCATTGTTGTTTTTGCCATGTTCAGCCTCATTTGGCTTCTCAAGTTGACCCTTTAGCACACGATCATTCATTCCATCAAAAGACTGATATTGAACAGGACTTCCGGTGCTAAAGTTAAGCTTCCTGGATGAAGATTTTTCACTCATGACCCAGGACTCTTTTAATGGTGTTGAAGCTCTAGTTTTCTTTTTCGAATGAGGTGTGTTTTCACTTTGCAACGTAACCACGATGACGTTATGGTTTTCCGACGTGATGGCCTTTCCACTTTTTTCCAGTTCCAGTGGAATGAGATCATTAAACAACATACGGGAGTAGCCAAACTTTCCATTTTCAGGATTCAGGATCAGTTTACGAAACTGTAGGGCCTGTGATGGATGCCTTGAGCACGCATGCTCAATGACTTCGTGATGGGCAGTACACTTGTATGCACAGTAGTAGCATTTGTAGTCAAACATTTCGACGAGTGCTTAGCAGGAAGTCCAGGAATATGTTATCCTGAAAGTACACATATACACGTATTTGTCAAATCAGTCAAAACGTTAAACTGCTGACCGTTCCAAGGCGGTTCTTCTGTCGTGGATTATTATTTCTAAATTGAAAACGATTAATGTTATGGTTACTGGCCGAATCGGTTTTGTTTTTGTTTTTTTTTTTGTTTGATTTGTGGTTTAACGTCCCCGTCAACACTGTATAGGTCATTTTGGAGGCGGTTTTTCCAATTTTGTTGGACTTTTACCCGACATTGAGATGAAATGACATCGCAAGCCCTGTCGCCCAATGAAACCAATAGGGTTTATTAGCATAGAGGGTCTTGCGGTCAGATTCAGCTCTGCGCGGAAGCATCGTGCAGCCCATCTATTTCTTCAAGCCCCGATAGGCGGGGGCCACAACCGAAACGGTACATGCATAATCTTATTTCAGTATGTCTATTTAACTTTATTGCTGTGTGCGTTTCTCACAATTTTGTGCCTGTAGTAGCATTATAGGTTTGCTTTTGGGTTTTCAAAAATACCGAAATTAAACGGAGACCTCCAGCCTATTTATGACTAAGTTCATCGACAAAAACTACAATCTGCGTGTTGGTTTCTACCATACGAGGTATTGGTTTCTACTCGATATTTTGTATAGGTTTCTACCTTACAATGCAGAACCATGGGAAGAAATCTCTGTACTGGAAGAGGTGGTGGTGATAGTGACGCAGGAGTGTGGCAATGCATACTGTCTTCTTCTTCTTCTTCTTCTTCTTCCTCTTCTTCTTAAACATATTATGTCGATTACTAATTTTCGTTTAAATTTTACACGTGTAGCTTTTGAAAAAATCTGAGAAAGCCATGTTGAACCGTAAAATTTTCATTTCGTAAAACATGCAGTGCAGAATTGATATCAGTTCCTCGCAGCGCGTGAAGAATTGGTACCAATAGGTCACGGATTTCATACCAATATTTCTCAAGTGTGAGAGAAATACGCACGTAGTCAAATTTCATGTAGCAATCATGCACATTCCTCGCATCTATAAAATACCCCACAAAGCTGCTGCATTTTGCATTCGATTCCAAGTCTTCACAAGTATACCATAATTTTATAAACGTGGCGCGCATAATGGACGGGCTTCCAATGAAATTGGTCATTAGGTATTTAGCTCACCCTAGCCGCAAGCACAGCAAGTGAGTATACTCATGCTCCGGCATCCGTCATCATCCGTTCACATTCTACAAACACCTCACCCATCACGAAAACACGCCTATATAATATTGACCCCCGTAAACCCCACTTTTAAACAGTACAACATGGGTTTACAGGCGTATTTATTATTTTTCTAATTTCAGCAAAAACAGAGTGTGGGTATTCATTAGATCCGCCTCGTCGAGGCGGTTATAACGAGTGCCCCCAATCTATGTTTAGAGCAGAAATAAGCAAAACGTAAGGAATAACAAAAAGTCTGTGCTAATATCAACATAAACAATTGATAATCTATGGGGATATACATGCACATTATTTTTCTTATTTCTGATCTAAGGCATAGGTTGTGGGTACTCGTTAGAACCGCCTCAATGAGAAGTTGATTAACATGTCGGTACAGTTATCTGGTTATGTTTGTTTGTTTGAGGAAGGCTGAACGTCCCCGTCTTCACTATTTGGGTCATTTTGGAGACGCTGCTTCCAATATTGTGGGATTTTTACCCGACATTGAGATAAAATGTCATTATAAGCACGGACGGTCCAACTCGCACCACTTTGCCTGGGCAGGCTATGACCCACTAAGCGGTTTACCACTACTCATGTACGTTCCATTTCTGCTCAGCGTTAACAATTTATACCTCCTTCACGAAAATACGCACTTGCGCACACATAACAACCGTAAAATCAAAGCACTAAGAATACTGGTGGGTCGATTGTCTCTGAGTGTAGGTCGGAAAAAAGTCCTGGCCTGTGATTTAATCTGCTTAATTTACCCTCGAAATCCGATTTTTAAGTATATAGTGTAGATCTTGATCAGACGCCGCATTCTGTGGCGTCTGGTCTGGGTCTTCACTGTTTGCTAGCCCGACCTATGATTCCAAGATAAACCGCTTACGCAACACTCTGACCTCAGTCGCTGTGGCTGTTGTCTATAAAAAGAATAGTTATTCAGACAAGTCTGTGATAGTCACGTGGACTGAAGAGCATTTTGCGTAGTCGGAAAAGGAGCTCATCACGAAAACACGCCTATATAATTTTGACCCCCTCGAACCCGATTTTTATATAGAAAAACTGTGGGGTAAACCTTATTTTTCTTATTTCTGCTAAAATATATAGATTGTGGGTACTCGTTAGAATCATCTCGAAAATATAGATTGTGGGTACTCGTTAGAACCGCCCCGATGAAGTTGTTCTAACGAGTACCCACAATCTATATTTTGAGCAGAAATAAGAAAAGTATCACAATTTTTTATCTTAAAAATTTTCATTTTTTCGGCGATTAAGATTACAATGTATTTGAATAGGCGTGTTTTCATAATGTCCTCTAGCAAGATTCTTGAAAATTTTGTCAACTCATGGCCATTATAAAATTATATCAAAATATGTAGACCGAAAGTAATTATAGAACATACCATTTCTTATTCATTAAAGGGATTTGTTTCACATCTCCAAAATGGCTACTTTTCAGATGGAAATCGGTGATATTTTTCTTATTTATACTGCAAACATATGTTCTGGTGCTTGTAAGAACCGCGGTTCTAACGAGTACCCACGAGCTATGCATTAGATCAGAAATAAGAAAAATAATGAATATACCCGTAAACCCCAGTTTTCACTATATAAAGTGGGGTTTAGGGGGGTCTACATTTCACGGACTTGTTCACGCAATGCATTGCAAATTACAGAAAAGGCCATACATCATGAAACACGCCCGTATAATTTTTAAACCCCATGTTTATACAGTAAAAAAGGGGTTTACAGCTGTATGCAATATTTTTCATATTTCTGCTCATATACATAGATTCTGGGTACACGTTAGAACCGCGCGTTCACACAAATTATTATTGTTATTTCTGAAAATTTTCATTTTCTAGGGTAAAATTGTCAATTTATTTTAATAGGCATGTTTTCGTAATGTCTGCTGATCAACCCTACTATTTGTCATGGCATTGGTTGAGGAATATTCGTCTTGAAGCTCTGAGCTCAAAACCACCTAAAATGCTAAACATGAATGTTAATATTGACGTAGTCAAAATTCAATGTCGTTATGGCCCATCTAGCCGAAATAATGGAAATGTTTAAGCATTTAAACTCCAAACGCCTGTGATCTTTCCGACATCATTCTTCAAGAGCATTTGCACAGGTTTACAACATTTTTTTGCCGTTTAATTTCAATCTGATTTGGCATTTACATGTCCAAGTGGCGCCGGCCTCGTTGGCTCAGTCGGATGCGCGTCTGACTGGTGATCAGGAGGACGCGGGTTCGACTCCCGCCGGGGTCGGCAACATTCTTTCGAGGAGATTGATCATGAAATCTTTTCTACGGTCATTCTCTCCCTTTCGCTGATTCAAGAAGAGCAGTTGTCAGTTTCTGGCGAAAGAATGTGCACTGTACTGGTTAACCGCTTACGTATAAGCCTGCCCAGGAAAGTGTGGATAGGTAAACTGACCGGCTCAAAAATGACCTAAATAGTGTTGACTGGGCCGTTAAACTCCAAAACAAACCAAAAAAACATGTCCAAGTGTTTACATCAGTGACCAGCCTTGTGGCCTGTTGTGTTAACTAAATATGGGAGAGTTAATGATGGAGTTATTCTTGGTGATTGTTGCGACTTTAAGACACCAGTTCGCACAAAACATACATTTTTCTTCATTGTTCCCAGTGAAATCTGCCTTATAGTGAAGATTTCAATAATAATCATAGAATAAATCATGTATTTTAACAGCGGTACATGAAATGTAGTTTTTATATTTCGTCGACAGCCGTATCAATAAGACTAGGATATCATCGACGGTCGTATTTCTAATAATCGACATCCGTATCCCGACATTTTTCAAAGGTCTATAAAAACTCCCAGAGTGCATGAATTATGTCAAACCCACGTTGTTTTGGAAGCGTAAAAGGTAGATAAAATATGTAAGTTGTTTAATTGCTTTCATACTTTTCATAAAGCATTAGATTAATGAAATTCTGTGAAAACTGATTTTTTTTCGAAAGAACCGGTATTTTATAGTGTTTTTCAGACTCACGACTCTCAATAAGTGAACAGACACTTAACAGCTTGTCTCTTTAAAAATTCGACATCGTTTGTAAATGTTTAAACTTACGTTTTCGCCTCTCCAAATGCATAAAAATCGACTACCCTCCTCTGTCGACATCCGTACTGCTCGGTCGAAAACCGTATTTCTCGGTCGACAGCAGCTTTACACAGTACCGGCTCGGTCGACAAGACAGGTATAGAAAATGGTATTACCCCCGTGGTTAAGAAGAAGTTAAACAAATGTAAGATGCACGTTCTTACCATAAATATAGACACCAAAGTCGAAAAGTTCTGTAGCAAAAAAGTCTTGACTCAAGCAGATCTTCGCAAAAATTTCAAACAGTGACTGCCTTGAGTGAGCGATTTTTGTCCGTGAACCGTTCCTCATTCACATTTGTGGTCAGCGATTGGTCGATCTTATTACTCAAAAACAGTCAAACCCTTCGCATGTATAAGCTTTTGGGGAAAAATCTGCCTTTCCTGGTTATACACACTACATTTGAAAAGTTTTGTTTGTTTGATTTGAGGTTAAACGTCCCCGCCAACACTGTATATGTCATTTTGGAGACGTTGCTTCCAATTTTGTGTGACGTTTACCCGCCATTGAGATGAAATGACATCTCAAGCCCTGTCGACCAATAAAACCATAAGGGTATATATGCATGGACGGTCCGGCTGACCCAGATTTTCCTGGGCAGGCTTAGAACTTTTAAGCGGTTTACCAGTACTTTCAGCTCTGCATGGAAGCATCTTGCAGCCCAAATCTATTTCTTCAAGCCCCAATGGGCAGGGACCGACATTTGAAAAGACTACTAATATTTATATGAAGATAATGTTGTATTACTTAAAACAAATTGCGTGGAACATGTAGAGGTCTTGGGTTCGATCCCCGACAAGCGGCGATTAAACGTCGGTTTCCAAACACGCTCCATTGTCACCATCTGCGTGACCGGAGCTTGAAGAAATAGATGGGCTTCATGATGCTTCCACGCAGAGTTGAAACCGACTCGCAAACAAGTACTGGTAAACTGCTTAAAGGAGCTAAGCCTGCCGAGCCAAAGCGGTGCGAGTCGGCCCGTCCATGATTATTAACCCTATTGGTTTCATTGGGCGGCAGAGATTGAGATGTATTTTCATCTCAATGTCGAGTAAAAGTACCATAAAATGGAAAGCAACTATCAAAAATGACCTATACAGTGTTGACGGGGACGTTAAACCTAAAATCAAACAAACAAACAAAAGTCACCATTTGCGTGGATGAATGCCACAAAGTGCACCGTCCATCGGATCGGAGCTTGAGGTTGCCTTCACAATGAGTGTCAGCTGTGCATGTGTTGTACTGTATTGTAAAGTTTAAGCATTTTACGTCCAGTACGGCCAGGCGCGTTAGCATTACCCAACAACAGGACGTAAAATTTGAGTACGTCTGGGCTGCATAACACCACATCCCCCATTCAGGGTTTAAGGGGAATGAATACACCCTCAGGGAGGCAACTCCTACAAAAGTGTTTTTGTCTCCCGTGTCAATAGGGGTCAACTCTTAAAGGTAAGACCACTTTTACGGTAGGACTGGGTCTATAGAAAAGTCAACAGGAAGTACCGAAAGTTGTCTCCCTTTGAAAAATGGCGGGAAAATGTGCTAGGCGTTCCTATTCCCCATAAGTCATACAGGAAATGATTTTTCATAGTCCCCAAAACGCTCTGCCGAGCCAGCGTAGATTCGCCAGCGACTTTGTTCCCAAACATGTATTATGTATGCATATGTTCGAGTTTTACGTCCAAACTACAGCTTAGGTCATACGGAGACGGGATATCGGTTTAAAGACCCACCTGAAAGCTACAGTATATAATTGCAACACGCAACACTATGACCTTGTCCGGAACAGTCCTTCGTGGGCGCACACTGTCCGTGTTGGGGACATTGCAGTTACACTTATAGAATATCAACATTTCAGCCTGAATCGCTCACCTGACGTCAATCATTGGTATGAGGCATTGTTGTGTTAAGGCATCGTTAATATGAGGCATCGTTGATATAAGACAACGGTGATACGAGGCATCAGTGATATGAGGCATCAGTGATATGAGGCAGTGATGATATGGATGATGAGTATAGAATGATGTAAAGGGGTTTATGTGTCCCCCACCCCTGTTACTACATTTTATTTGGCGGTGAGCAGCTATAGATGTAATCGCCACGGTATAATACAGAGGCAAAAACTGGTTGGTGAAACAGTCATTACTGTGAATATACTGGTTAATATAAAGTTTATATAAAACATTATGGTGCCATAAACACTCATCAACAGGAAGGGAGAAAGAACATTATGTTAAGTATGTGAGGTGTGAATGAGTGTGTGTACTTCATGTGTAATTCAAGTGTGATTCAAGTGTATTCCACTTGTATTAAGACAGAAATTTAATTGGGCCCAGACTAATTTTCATTCTGTCTTAACCTAAGTGGAATAGATTGCGAGTCAACTGTCCCTTTAAGTTTGTCTTTGTAAAATTATGTAACCAGTGTTGTTTATAAATATTAGACTTATTCCATATAAATATTGCAAAGGATTCTAAGTATCTTAGAATTTCCTTTGCGTCAATGCCCCACAAGTGGACATAGATCCGACGTTCCCTCGTGTTGTCCCGTCACATATACGTTTTGCCAGCCCCCGACATATGAAACAAGTGTCTTTGGTGGGAACAGTGTATTGTACATAGCTTCAGAAACTGTCCGTGCTGGGAACAGTCTATTAAACATACCTACAGAAGTGTACGTGCCGGGAACAGTCTATAAATCATAGCTCCAGAAAGTTTCCGTGATGGGAACAGTCTAATTGACATAGGTTCAGACAGTATCCTTGGTGGGAACAGTCTATTAAACATACCTACAGGAGTGTCCGTCCGTCTATTGAACATACATTCAGAAGTGTCCGTGCTGGGAAGAGACTAATATTCATAGCTACAAAAAGTATCCTTGTCGGGAACAGTCTATTAAACATAATTACAGAAAGTGTCCTTGGTGCCAACAGTCTATTAAACATGGCTACAGAAAGTGTCTTTGGTGGGGACATTCTATTAAACATAGCTACAGAAAGTGTCCTTGGTGGGAACAGTTTATTAAACATACGTATAGAAAGAGTCCTTGTTGGAAACAATCTATTAAACATATATACAGAGGTGTCTGTGCTGGAAACAGCCTAATAAACATAGCTACAAAAGGTGTCAATGCTGGGAACAGTCTATTAAACATAGCTACATGAAGTGTCCTTGGTGGGAACAGTCTGTTAAAAACGGCTACAGAAAGTGTCCTTGGTGGGGACATTCTATTAAACATAGCTACAGAAAGTGTCCTTGGTGGGAACAGTTTATTAAACATACGTATAGAAAGAGTCCTTGTTGGAAACAGTCTACTAAACATGTATACAGAAGTGTCCGTGCTGGAAACAGCCTATTAAACATAGCTACAAAACGTGTCCATGCTGGGAACAGTTTATTAAACATAGCTACATGAAGTGTCCTTGGTAGGAACAGTCTGTAAAAAAAGGCTACAGAAAGTGTCCTTGGTGGGAACATTCTATTAAACATAGCTACAAAAAGTGTCCATACTGGGAACAGTCTATTAAACATAGCTACATGAAGTGTCCTTGGTGGGAACAGTCTGTCAAAAACGGCTACAGAAAGGGTCCTTGGTGGGGACATTCTATTAAACATAGCTACAGAAAGTGTCCTTGGTGGGAACAGTTTATTCAACATACGTATAGAAAGAGTCCTTGTTGGAAACAGTCTATTAAACATATATACAGAAGTGTCCGTGCTGGAAACAGCCTATTAAACATAGCTACAAAAAGTGTCCATGCTGGGAACAGTCTATTAAACATAGCTACATGAAGTGTCCTTGGTGGGAACAGTCTGATAAAAATTGCTACAGAAAGGGTCCTTGGTGGGGACATTCTATTAAACATAGCTACAGAAAGTGTCCTTGGTGGGAACAGTTTATTTAACATACGTATAGAAAGAGTCCTTGTTGGAAACAGTCTATTAAACATATATACAGAAGTGTCCGTGCTGGAAACAGCCTATTAAACATAGCTTCAAAAAGTGTCCATGCTGGGAACAGTCTATTAAACATAGCTATATGAAGTGTCCTTGGTGGGAACAGTCTGTTAAAAATGGCTACAGAAAGTGTCCTTGGTGGGAACATTCTAGTAAACATAGCTACAAAAAGTGTCCATGCTGGGAACAGTCTATTAAACATAGCTACATGAAGTGTCCTTGGTGGGAACAGTCTGTTAAAACGGCTACAGAATGTGTCCTTGGTGGGGACATTCTATTAAACAAAGCTGCAGAAAGTGTCCTTAGTGGGAACAGTTTATTCAACATATGTATAGAAAGAGTCCTTGTTGGAAACAGTCTATTAAACATATATACAGAAGTGTCCGTGCTGGAAACAGCCTATTAAACATAGCTACAAAAAGTGTCCATGCTGGGAACAGTCTATTAAACATAGCTACATGAAGTGTCCTTGGTGGGAACAGTCTGTTAAAAATGGCTACAGAAAGTGTCCTTGATGGGGACATTCTATTAAACATAGCTACAGAAAGTGTACTTGGTGGGAACAGTTTATTAAACATACGTATAGAAAGAGTCCTTGTTAGAAACAGTCCATTAAACATATATACAGAAGTGTCCGTGCTGGAAACAGCCTATTAAACATAGCTACAAAAAGTGTCCATGCTGGGAACAGTCTATTAAACATAGCTACATGAAGTGTCCTTGGTGGGAACAGTCTGTTAAAAATGGCTACAGAAAGTGTCCTTGGTGGGAACATTCTATTAAACATAGCTACAAAAAGTGTCCATGCTGGGAACAGTCTATTAAACATAGCTACGTGAAGTGTCCTTGGTGGGAACAGTCTGTTAAAAACGGCTACAGACAGTGTCCTTGGTGGACATTCTATTAAACATAGCTACAGAAAGTGTCCTTGGTGGGAACAGTTTATTAAACATACGTATAGAAAGAGTCCTTGTTGGAAACAGTCTATTAAACATATATACAGAAGTGTCCGTGCTGGAAACAGCCTATTAAACATAGCTACAAAAAGTGTCCATGCTGGGAACAGTCTATTAAACATAGCTACATGAAGTGTCCTTGGTGGGAACAGTCTGTTAAAATGGCTACAGAAAGTGTCCTTGGTGGGAACCGTTTATTAAACATATGTATAGAAAGAGTCCTTGTTGGAAACAGTCTATTAAACATATATACAGAAGTGTCCGTGCTGGAAACAGCCTATTAAACATAGCTACAAAAAGGGTCCCTGCTGGAAACAGTCTATTAAACATAGCTCCATGAAGTGTCCTTGGTGGGAACAGTCTGTTAAAAATGGCTACAGAAAGTGTCCTTGGTGGGAACATTCTATTAAACATAGCTACAAAAAGTGTCCATGCTGGGAACAGTCTATTAAACATAGCTTCATGAAGTGTCCTTGGTGGGAACAGTCTATTAAACATAGCTACAGAAAGTGTGCTTGGTGGGAACTTCTTATTAAACATACGCATAGAAAGTGTCCTTGTTGGAAACAGTCTATTAAACATACCAACAGAAGTATCCGTGCTTCAAACACTCTATTAAAATACCTTCAGAAAGTGTCCTTGGTGTGAACAGTCTATTAACCATATCTACAGAAATGTCCGTGCTGGGAACAGTCTATTAAACATACCTACAGAAAGTGTCCTTGATGGAAACAGCCTATTAAACATAGCTACAGAAAGTGTCCGTGCTGGGAACAGACTATGAAGCGTACTACAGAAAGTGTCCGTGGTGGGAACAGTCATTTGAATATACCTACAGAAAGTGTCCATGCTTGGACCAGTCTTTTAATGATAGCTTTAGAAAGTGTCCGTGCTGGAAAATGTCTACTAACCATAACTACGAAAAGTGTCCTTGGTGGGAACAGTCTATTTAACATACCTATATAATTGTCCGGGCTGGGAACAGTCTATTAACATACCTACAGAAGTGTCTGTGCTTGGAACAGTCTATTAAACATACCTACAGAAAGTGTCCTTGGTGGAAACAGTCTATTAAACATACCTATACAAATTGTCCTTGCTGGGAACAATCTATTAAAGGAGTTCATGTATAGAATCCACCAATCGCTAAAAACAATTGCAGGAAATTGTTCAAATGTCTAGTTTGCTTTAAATCATGTGTATTAAATAAGGCTAAAAGGGATGCCCTTTGAGAACCATGAACCATGAACGCATCCAAAAACGAAAATAGCAGAATCCATTTGTTGTTTGGGCCAGACAAGCTTGTTTCGGCCATCAAGGCCTCATCAGTAGCCCTAAAAGAAATGCTGAAAACGAGTATCAGCGGTTACGAGTATCAGCGTAAAACGTGGAAAATGACGTTGAAAGTTGACGTTACGTCAGAAGAAATTCAGTTTAATTTAACGTTATGCGGCAAATTTTGATTACGGATTATTTGCTCCAGACAAGTGGAAAGTGCATGGATTTGTATGCGGTTTGTAGCCTGCTTCCACAATATAATAATTTTTGTCTTTTAGTCAGAATGTTTCTTTTGTAAGGACTAATTGATTCTTAATTAGCTGGGTTAAATGCTTCTTTAAATGGACATTTTACTGACTCCTTTGATATTCATTTGGATCACGATACAATGAAAAACATCCCTTCGAATTCAACGTTGTTCTTCTTCTTTGTCCTGATGCAAAATAAATAGATGACTGACGGATGTTTTTAAGGTAACCGGGCACCAAGGGCACATAGGGGCTACCCCCAGTTCGCCAGCTGGGATTAGTTGTAGGTACTGCTCTTTTCCCTAGGCTGCCAATATGCTGACTCCTGTCTGCTTGACAGTTATCAGCTAGTCGATTGGGAGTTAGGTGAGTTCTTTCGCGGAGGACCGCAACTTACTATTAGTATCAAAATAATTTCAACTATGAAAAGGTTTATTACCAGCAAATATTTTGTCACCAATACAAACTGGAATAGATTCATAAAACTTTATGTTAGGCATATTTTTATGTATTTTTAATTGAAATCCTTTGATCAAAATTAAAGTGAGTAACCAAACTATTACAAAATATGCAGAGTGTTGATTTTTTTGTTTGTTTTGATTTGTTACGCCCCTTGAAAGTCTTATAAATAACTTAGTATGACACGCCAACTATTCAACAAAAATGCGAGGCGTTATCAAATTTCATAACAGTCATAAAAATAAATAACTTTTAATAAACGACGACTGTTATTCGCTTGACCCAAATGAAGAGAATAGAACACGATACATTTAAATTAATATGCAAAGATAACCCAAATTTTATGGTTTTCTGTATCTACAACTGCTAATTTCCAGTGTCCCCACCATGGACACTTTGTTCCGGCGAACGACTGCTCCCACGAGCGACATCATGTTGTGTGTTGCAAATATACCCTACTCCCTGAAAGTCTGGATAAGACGGAATCGATTGCACGACCCTGGTTTATGAGGCGAGTAGCATAACCACTACACCATGGATGCTTCTATCCCAAACATATAGAAGAGACTTTGGGTTGCCAGCTTCACGCAATTAGTCATGCGCCTAACCCTATTGACGGACCGTACATGCACATTTGAGGACCATGCTGTACATCAGAAATACGGTAAATGGTCAACAGTAGACAATCAACGTTGATTTAACGTTAAATCAAGGTTGTCATTGCGAAAACAAGCCTATTTAAATATATATTAAAAATTTTACCACCAAAAATTAAAATTTTCTGATGAAAAATAATGTGGTTTTTTTTTCTTGTTTCTGTTCAAATATAAATTGTGAATACTCATTAGAATGGCCTCGATGAGGCGGTTTCAATGAGTACCCACAATCAATGTTTCTGAGCAGCATTAAGAAAGGACGTACCCCTGTAAACCCCTAATTTACCACTTAAAAGTGGGGTTCAATGTGGTCCCAATTATATAGACTTTCAGCTTTGTGTCAAGACTGATTCAACTTCGATCCCAAACGCTTCCACGTAGCCGGTCAAATGTTGCATTACCTTTGGCAATATGTTCTAGAAAAGGTTATCATATGGAAGCAAGGAATACACAGAACTCGAAAATATGGAGTGTACATGTTTTGTGGGACAGACTAGCTAGTTTCGGCCAATTAGGCCTCACCAGTGACCCACAAATATTTTCAAAATTCAACAATGGAATCAATGATCCCAAAGGACAAGAAAATGTAAACTGGCATCGACATTGGCCTGTCATTGACTATATCATCAGTATGCAGTGACAGTGTGCTCCAAAGGTAGGTAAACTTGTCTTCCACGTGCAATCTTTGATCTTTCACTGTGATAGTAGGGTTCCAGGTAGTGGTGATTGACCACCTCCGTCTTTTTATGCTGATTGTGAGGTCACAGGAGTCATATACTTGATCTACACCTTTTTTATCTCTTCAGTTGAAGCTACCATTGCCATATCATCACATAACGTAAACACGCCTATATTATTCTGACCCCCATGTACCCCACTTTTGAAACCGACCCCGACACACGAGTACTGGTAATCCGCTTAGGGGATCTAAGCCTGCCCAGGCAAAGCGGTGCGAGTTGGACTGCCCATGCATATAAACGCTACTGGTTTCATTGGGCGGCAGGGCTTGAGATGTCATTTCATCTCAATGTCGAGTAAAAGTCCCACAAAATTGGAAGCAACGTCTCCAAAAAGACCTTTACTTTGTTGACGTGGACGTTAAACCTTAAATCAAACAAACAGAACCCCACTTTTATATAATTAAATTGGGATTTACAGAAATAAACTTTATTTTTCTTATTTCTGCCCTCATATACAAATTGTGGACAAATATCACAATTTTGTCTTCAATTTTTCGTTTTCCTGCGGTAAAATTTATAATGGATTTGTATAGGCGTATTTTCGTAATGAACAAAGAGGGAATGAACAAGTACCTCTGTATGCACCTTGGATTTGGCTTGTAACCTTCTAAGGTTTAAAAGTTTTTCCCATTAAAGCGATACCCAATTGGTATAGCATTGTCACCATCCTGGAAAGAATCTATGAGCATGGCAGCGAACGTCGTGCCGACGACTGTTGGGGCTAGTACACGGCCTTGCTTGACTCCATTTGTCAAAGGGAATGGATAAAAAAAGAAACCTTCCCACCATTTTGGACCCGTGCAAAAAAGAAGTGAAGACAGTGCTTCGTGGAACTGCTTCACCATTGTTATGAACTTGGTTAGACAGCCAAACTTACCATAAGTACTCTGTCAAATGAGCCAGCGCATGACAAAACCTACAATAAAACGTGCGCCGAACGAAGACTCAGATCAGCCTGCGCATCCGCGCAGTCTGATCAGAGTCTTCGTTGTGGGTTCTAAGGATAGCTAAGGGCCCAAAGCCCTTTCATGCAGCAGGAGAAGTCACTAGTTAGACTATATGGATTCGCAGGCTGATCTGAGTCCTCGATGGGCGCACATGTCGTATTGTAGGTTTTGTCGTGCGCTGCCTCAAATGCTTCGGGTAAGGTCAACGACGGCCATATAGAGATATAGAAGGCTATGTTCTGTTCCTGGTATTTCTGCTGTGAAGATCATATCAGTTGTTCCTCTGTCCTTTCGGAATCCACACTGACAGTTCAAGGTGTTCATTCCTGAAGTCGGTTAAGTAGGACTTCCAAAAAGGACCTTCCCATCAATTGATAATAAAGAGATGCTACGATGATTGTCACAGACCTGAGGATTTCCTTTCCGTTTGAATAGGTCCGTCATAAGGTATGTACTTCAGTTACTGCTTCTATATAGCACTGAATATGTGTAGCAATATCCAAGGTCAATGGAGCCCTCAAGCCCTGGTTGGCAATCCATCTAGGAGAAGGCAACTCGAAACAAAAACCTACAAATCTGGATTTGCCTGTTTCAGCTATGTTGGACAGAAGTGAAGGCAATGATCCGGAATCGATACAATTAACCCACACCTACCATCAGAGACACCAAAGTGAAAGAAACACAAACGTGAAATGTAAACATCAATAGTGGAAAGCCAAAAGGACAGTTACTTTCCCACAGAATGGCAAATTTGCTATTTAAATCCAAAATATATAAGCAATACACACATTCAAAGACAAACTATAACAAAAATAAACCGCCACATAAGAACCGCCTTGGAACGGTCAGTGAAAAGTATTTCACGGTTTTAGAGCGCGGGGGGGGGGCGGCGGAAGGAATCATTTATCTGATTCAACGGCCCAAATTGCGATACGGCAGCATGTTGTTGAGCATGAAACGCATGGCAAGGCACTGAAGAAGTCATGGTCATTTACAGCATCCGAGCTTAGCTCAAGGTGTTATGCCTATTGATCCAGCTAGGTCAGGACGAGAGACTGAGGTTGACTGTGCGCCTCTCCCTTTCTTAAATCCAATTCACAGCGTCTTTCACCTTAATTATATACACACATTCACAACAAGCACAAGTATGCCAGCCGCCAAAACAAACCTGTGTGATTGGCGAGTGGCGAAGTAGCAGATGAGGAAACTCTGGAAGTTGTAGTTGCGGACATGCGCACTGGCGGCTTGGTTCTATATGGCGGTTTACCTGAAGTATGAAGCAGAACAGGATCAACTGAACGGGGTGACTGAGCAGACCTTTATATGATCGCGTTCCCCCTCCCCCCACCCCTCCTTAGCACCGGGAAGGGGCTTAAAATGTGTCCCGAACAGCTGCCTTCTTTAAAATCCAGGGACTGGTTAACCGAGATTAGCGGGGATTCCATTAAGCGGTCGAGCAAGAAAGACCAAGATAAAAGTAATACCTTTGACAATCGGCTCAAGGAATGTACGCCCCTTGATGGACAGTGCTGCTTCAGACGGACCACAGCGAAGAAAAGCTCTAGTTGGTAGAGAACTTCATCGGCACAAAGTCGAGATTGCAGCTCTGAGTGAGACACGCCTTGCAGAGGAAGGGCTATTAACCCTTGACCTGCTGAATATTTATATATGCCACACCCACCACTGATTATCAACCAGTCACATTTCTTGATGCAAATCATTGCAACAAACTCACACACTGAAAGACAAACAATGCCATCGGGGCTTGAAGAAATAGATGGGCTGCATGATGCTTCCACGCAGAGCTGAAATCGATCCGCACATGAGTACTGGTAACCCGCTTAGCGGATCTAAGCCTGCCAAGGCAAAGCGGTGCAAGTCGGACCGTCCATGCTTATAAACTCTATTGGTTTCATTGGGCAGCAGGACCTGTGATGTCATTTCATCTCAATGTCGGATAAAAGTCCCACAAAATTGGAAGCAACGTCTCCAAAATGACCTTTACAGTGTTGACGGGGACGTTAAACCTCAAATCAAACAAACAAAAGACAAACAATGAAGATCCTGATCTGATGGTTTCTTCAGAAGCCATCTGATCTGGATCTGCATTGTTTGAAAGATCACACATATCCGGGCCCAGCAGGACAATGGTTAAAAGCAGTTTATGCTGGCTATACTTTCTTCTGGAATGGGCACAAGAAAGAAGCGTTGCGTGAAGCAAACGTAGGTTTCACCATCAAATCACACTTTGTCAGCAAACTCTCAGGACTCCCAAAAGGCATGAATGATCGCTTGGTGACGCTGAGACTTTCCTTATCTGGTGAGGCACATGCAATTATTGTAAATGCCTATGCAATCACAATGAACAACCATGATGAGGCCACAGACAAGTTCTAAGATGATCTGGATTCCGTGATGTCTGCTTCACCCCGGACAGACAAACTCACAAACCCTACTGGGAGACCCCAATGCTAGAGTGGGCACACGCCACCAAACCTGGAAGGAGTGAATGGAACTGAAGGAGTCGGAAAGTACAATTGCAACGGCCTCCTCCTTTTGAGCATGAACTGCTGATCACTTACAGTCTTCCGTCTTTCAACTCAAAACAAGACATCATGGATGCATCCTCGCTCCAAACACTGACATCTCATTGATTATGTCATAGTTCGAAGGAAGGGCAGACATGATGTCCGAGTGACAAAGATTACGTGCGGTCCAGATTGTTCGACACATCACACGCTAGTTTTTAGCAAACTCAACATGCACGACGACCACAAGGCAAGAAAGTGCCCAAAGGGACTGGATGTCTACAATCTGAAACAAGACTGCAAGAGACACGCCTTCATCCATGAAATCTAAAGCAGATTAGATGCATACGAGGATGCATACAGTTCATACGATTCAGAACAGTCTTCAGAAACATTGTTTACTCTTCAGCATTGGATTCCCCTGGACAAGTTACTCCTAGAAGAGAGATTGAGAGAGAGAGAGAAAGAAAAAAAACACACACAAGCCATGCCTCAGTGATACCAGCTCAGATCTCAGTATCTAATAAGGCCGCCCATTCGGATACATGCAAGACAGTCTGCACTGGGCTAAGAGATATGCAAGACTCCTGGGTGAGCAGTAAGGCTCGTGAAATCAAGCCCTTTGTAGACAGAAAGAAAATGAAGAAGATCTTTGATGCACTAAAAATGTTTATGATCCCCAGAGCTCAGGAACCATCTCTTTGCTAAGTGCACATGTAACCAGTCTTCTGACAGACAAAGAGGCTGTTTGTTTGTTTGATTTGGGGTTTTACGCCCCGTCAACACTGTATAGGTCATTTTGGAGACGTTGCTTCCAATTTTGTGAGACTTTTACGTACCCGACATTCGAAGCGGTTTTCCAGTACTCTTGTGCGGTCAGTTTCAGCTCTGCGTGGAAGGATCATGCAGCCCAAATATTTCTTTAAGCCCCGGTGGGCGGGGGCGAGACAAAGAGGCTGTCTTGAAAAGATGAGCTGAGCATTTTGATAGTGTTCTTAATGATGACGTTATCAACAGACTACCACAGGTGGAATGTAATCTGCTGCATGGCGAGTTCCAAACCGTTACTGAAACAATGAAACCAATAAAACTTCTGTCATTTGGCAAGGCTACATAATCGGATGCAGTACAAAGCAGGAGGTATCCGTGTTGCTAAAGAAAAAAAAACTGACATAGTTATTACACATTATGTGGAGAACAGAAGCCACTCTTCAAGAACTTAAGGATGATTAAATTATTCTGTTTGTATGTTGTAGGAGAAGGGCCGTTTGGCATGTCCCCTTGCTTGCAAATATAAGCACTAAATACGTATATCTGTTCTAACCATTTGTTCCTAGCCATGATCATTTATAATGTTAGACACTATTTGTCCTTCAGACTGAATCAGCATTCTGGCTTGTTTGCTGAGCGTGTCAAGTCAAACAATGTCTCTGAACTTTTGTCACCTAGAATGTGGACAGATTGAAGTGTTTTACCCTTATGTTGAAACTCAATGTGATCAAGCTTATCTCTAAACAACTGGAAGTGTTCGACTATTTTACTGGGTGGTCGATATCAACTCGACTTCTAGTGATACCTTTTGTTTGCAAACACCTCAGTCCAGTTCGATTCAGAGTCATTTTCCAGTTTCATGATTGGCATATCAGAGATATCTATCTGAATGAGCAGCATAAGCCCTCTAACATGAGAATTTCTTTTCTGTAGACACACATCACGAAAACATGCCTATATAATTTTGACCCCCTTGAACTCTACTTCTATAAAGTGTTTCTTTCCCTTTGGTGTCTTTGATGGGTGGAGTAAGTTAATTGTATCGATTCCTGATCTTTGTTTTACTTCTACTTTACAGGAGTATACCTGATTTTTTTATTTCTGCCCTAAAGTATAGATTGTGGGTACTCGTTAGTCTAACGAGTGCTCACAATCTATATTTTGAGCAGAAATAAGAAAAATATCGCAATTTTTCATCTTAAAATGTTCATTTTTTCGGCGGTAAAGTTGTCAATGTATTTATCAAGGCGTATTTTCGTAATGGTACTCAAAAGCGTCTGGGAAAGCTCATAATTTGTAATTGAACTGTCAATCTTTGTCTCCAGAACGGCCTTATTAGAATCAAGGAAAGCTAAAAGTTCAAGTATTCTGCCTCCTCTACCATTCATGTTTATACTGCAAAGTTCCAGCGGCCCCCAACCATTGGGGCTTGAAGAAATAAATAGGCTGCATGACGTTTCCACGCAGTGCTGAAACCGATTGCACACGAGTACTGGTAAACTGCTTAAAGGATCTAAGTCTGCCTAGGTAAAGCGGTGCGAGTCGGACCGTCCATGCTTATAAACCCTGCGACATGGCTTGAGATGTCATTTCATCTCAATGTCGGGTAAAAGTCCCACAAAATTGGAAGCAACGTCTCCAAAATGACCTATACAGTGTTGACGGGGACGTTAAATTTCAAATCAAACAAACAAACAAAACTGCAAAGTTCCATCATTTTACCAAATTGGGCTTAAATATGTCAGTGGTCTGAGAATTAACTCTTTTTTCACTTGACAAAGGTTCGAACTTGTTTCGCTTATCCCGTTCTACGGGCTCATTAAAGAATGAGTCAGATTGAAAACCTTACATTTTGGGACCCCTTGAACCTCACGAGTCACTGGAATTAACTAATTTTCCATACTCAGCATCTGAAAGGAATACACATTCTATGTGATTCAACATTTCACACGGGTTGCACTGAACTGCCTTAAGATTACTGAGAGGAGCGCCTTGGCACAGCCCAGAGTCAGCTTTGCAGTCTTTGCGAAACTGAGTTCCTACTCCAGATTCTAGCACAAATAAGCGGTTATTATCCAAAATAGAAACGTGATGAGTGAAAACGCTTTTGACAGTCCACACATTCGATCCATTTCACAGAATCTTTACAATATTTTTGCAGAGTCCGCAACGAAAATTTTAACCGGGGTTAGTCGCGATGTCTCCGACCAAGATTATTTATTACCATCCAGAAAAAAAAGATTTTCTTAGCTACCGACCTTAATATTTTCTAGCACTTTCGATAAAAAATCATAAAACTGTCAAAATAGCTAATCAAATACTTGGAACCATGTTCTTTTGCTTCTTTGGTGCTTTTAACCTTGTTATGTTAATGCTTTCAGGTAATATAGTTAAAACTAAGCCGTTTTGATGTGTGCTTTTTTTTGTTATTATTATTTTTTTTTGCATTTTTCCATCGAATAAATTTTTGACCAAAAAAAAAAAAAATAAAAATAAAAAATAAAAAAATAATAAAATAAATAAAAACAATAAAAAATGATAATGAAAAAAAAAAAATAAAATAAATAAATAAAATAAAAAGGTTTTGCGACCTACCGTCTCTTACCCGTGTTCGGTATGTTAGTGGAAACAGCTTTTTTAGGCCTTATGAAAATGGCAAAATTTGTTCCACCTCAGGAATTGAAGTTGCGTAAACCCCGAGAACTCAAGCTTCTTTGTGATAGCCAAGTACTGAGAAATACTGCCACAATGTGACAGTCCTGATATCCATCATCCAACTGCACTCCATTATTTAGATTCTAAAACGCGAACCCAAAACTTAAGACCATGGGAAACATCACGAAGACACGCCTATATCATTTTGACCCCTTAAATCCCACTATTATATAGTAAAACTGGGGTTTGCAGGGGTAAACCTTATTTTTCTTATTTCTGCTATAAACTATAGATTGTGGGTACTACTTAGGCGGGTCTAACGAGTACCCACAATCTATATTTTGAGCAGAAATTAGAAAAATATGACATTTTTTCTTCTTAAAATTTTCATTTTTTTAGCGATAAAGGTTACAATGTATTTGTATAGGCGTGTTTTCATAATTCCATTTTCCAATTGAGGAAAGTGTCACTGACAATCCTGATTCTGCGGGTTTTTTCTACAGTACAATGATACGTGAAATGGTACCAAAATGCACACTCGTTCTTTAGGAAAGGTGTGCTTGAGGCAGCGAATAGCAGCCAGGACCTATAAGACAATAATACTAAAAACGTAAGATGGTAGTCTCCCAAGGAAAGGAGGGGAAATAGTAGGGTTATACTCTTGTATAAATGTCTACAGGGTACTGCAAGCATTCCAACAGACGACCTTATTCCCCCAATAAGGAGCTGCAGAAATAATTAGGGGATAACTGTATCGAAAATTGTCATTTGGGGAGGTAAATCGGAGGTTTTACGGTCGGAAATTTCATGTTTTTACGGCGACGCGTCAGCGGGGCCGTAAAACGTAATTTGCGACCGTAAAACCTCCGATTTACCTCCCCAATACAGTTATCCCCATTCTAATTTACTTATTCGTGTGTTTTGTTAAAAATTGTACTATTCGGCACAAAGCGGCAAGCGCTGTGAGCTGCGTAAAACCAAATGCCAGCCAATAAAAAGCGACGTTACGTGATGACGTCGGGTTTCCGACAGTATATCGCAGAATATTTACATTTCCAGTGTAAAGTCTAATGTAAACCTATAGAAAACAATTGCGTTCATACGTCAATGAGCACATCGAATCACATGATTTTCAGTGACGTTAAATGACGTCATTCTAAACCATTGTTCTCTACGGGCGTTGATAACGTCAACGCTGCTCCGCTCTTTGTAGAAAAACAGCTTGTAAATGTTTTTCAGCTTTAAAAGTTTGCCCTACAAGCAATTTTTTCGCCCAGTGATGAGGGGCAAATAATGTAAATATAAAAAATAAACTTAATTTTTCTGCTTTTCATGAAAGTATGAACGACAGTGGGTCGTAGCAAAGTTTACATGAACCATTACTTTGCACGCGACCCACTGCGTTCATACTTCCATGAACTGCAGAAAAATAAATTTCATTTCTTAAATATACTGTCGCAAATTTTTGACGTTATCCAATCAGACGTCGCGTTACATATGCAAGTGCATTAGAATCACTGTTTGACATTTCAGACCTCCCAATGGCAGCACTCACATTTACAAAGGATAACCATTAGAGATTGGACTCCCTTCCAAATTCTATAAATGCATCTGTCGAAGGTGCAAAAGATGAAGTAGCTAAATTAACTTCTTTGAAGAGAGCTGGGGACTCCCTTCCCGTTATCACAGGCTCACGTGAAAGAATGTCATTCGACGTATCACCAGTAATAATGTGGATTTTGATACTGACCTGGTTGTTATACATGGGGATGATTGACTATTAATGAAAAACTTATATTCAGATCGTGCATCTAAAATTAAATGGGCAGGGCAATTCTCCCGACCCCATCAATTTTAGACAGGGTGTAAGACAGGGTGGGGTTTTGTATACAGGTTTTCTCCTGCTAAATGTATACACCGGCATAAAATTGGCCCAATAATGTCACGGTGGCCGATGACCTGGCCCTTCTATCACATTTATAGCAGGCATGCAGGACATGGTGTGGGATGCAGAAAAAAATGCTGAGAAAGAAACTGCATCCACCCGAGGCCCCCTCCCATCGGGGCTGTGGGAAATAGATGGGCTGCATGATGTTTCCACGCAGAGCTGAAATCGACCACACACAAGTACTGGTAAACCACTTAGAGGATCTAAGCCTGCCCAGGCAAAGCGGTGCGAGTCGGACCGTGCCATAAACCCTATTGCTTGAGAAGTCATTTTATCTCAATGTCAGGTAAAAGTCCCACAAAATTGGAAGCAACGTCTCCAAAATGACCTATCATGACAGTGTTGACGGCGAACAATAACGAAGGAAAAATTACGGCTTAGGTTTCACCAAATACCCACTCTCAAGAATTTTTTTTTTTTTTTTTTTTTTTTTTTAAGTTTTGGAAGTAAATATAAATTATGAGTTATAAATTTGATTATTGTAATTTTACACAGTCATTGTTTTAGAAATAAGACTTATTTCCCTGACATTTCAAAGTTTTGTATACATATAAGCCCTGAAGAAAAGAAAAATGCAGACAGAGTTTTTCAAAAGGGTTTCTTTATTTCTGAAATGCCTCATCATCAGAAGTCGTAAACATCATTAACTATAATATGTAAATTGTTTTCTGTATTCAACGCAAGTTTTTTTTTTTCTTAAGGAGTGGATATATAACGTTGTGCAATAAAAATTGTATGACCACACATGTAATAACACTTTGGCGGGATTAAGTAACGTCATGACGACATCCATGTCAACAATGCATTTTCTAAAAAAAAAAAAAATGTCGAATTCAAAGGCGATAAAATCCAATTTAAATTGTTCATATGGTAAACAGAATCTTACGTTACAGGTCATTTCATATGAAATTTATGAAACTCAGCGCAGGCTCGTTCCCCCCCAAAAAATCATATGAAATGACCACAAATGTAAGATTATTTTATGTGTGCGTTTCAGTTTTATGTCCTGCCAACAGCCAAGGTCTTATTTAGACATGACCTGAGATTAAAGACTCATACTCATTTGTATATATTGACATGTTTGTGCTTTGTATATTGTATCACTCATGTTACGTGTAATATTAATATACAAAAAGAAATAAAGTTTAAACTAAGACTCATGCGAAATTATTGATCTTTGAAAATACCATGAAAAAGATGAAAAACATTCTTACATGTCTTAAACAGTTTCTGTGGTCCACAAAAACTTGGGTCATTATGCTTTTATGATAAATTCCATGTGTGATAATGTTAGTAGCTCAATAAACTGGATTCTGGGTTGAAGGAAATTCAAATGCGGGAGTAAAGAGATGGAAATACTTGTCATATATAGAATAAACTCATGTATAAAAAGTCGTATTTGATTAATCTATCTATCTATCTATCTATACCAAGTGTAACGGTTATGGGTAAATACCACTTCTACAGCCTTGCTGTTGGAGCCTACTCTTTTAGCGGCGCGGATAGAGCGGTTGGCTTATTCACGAAGTTAAGCAACGGATATCACGGTTAGTACCTGGATGGGGGACCGTGTTGCTTGACTTCATGGACGACCCGGCTAACACTACATTGATGGCAGCGGTTGGATAGAAACAGTGCCGCTGGTTTGTTACATAGGCTCCGCCCTCGGTTTTAGCCTTTTGCGGCATGTGTGACTTGGGACGAAGTCAAGAGATGAGGGGGAGAAATGTAACGGTTATGGATAAATACCACTTCTACAACCTTGTTGTAGGAGCCGACTCTTTTAGCGAGGCGGGTAGAGCGGTTGGCTTATTCACGAAGTTAAGCAACGGTTAGTACCTGGATGGGTGACCGTGTTGCTTGACTTTGTGGACGACCCGGCTAACGCTACACAAGAAAAGGACCGGCCCAAGGTCTAAACCCTGGGGGACACCAGATAAAAATGTGACTGAATCAGAAGTACAACTTATTGTCAGTGTCCGGAGAGCCATGTATAGATCCTCTTATCCGATTGTTGAACAATTTATACAATAGTATTCCGTCAGGTACGTTGTCGAGGGCCTTGACGAAGTCTATGGTGATCATGTCAGTCTGTTTGTGGCACGGTATATGGCCCCATCCAGATTGCTCACTATACCATTGTAAAATTGAGCTAATTGAGTTTCGCAATACCTCTGACTTCGGAAAACATGTTGACAGTCAGCAAGAATGCTCTCAAAGGTTAGGTGCTTGTTGATGTTGCTAATATATATATGCTCCAGGGTTTTGCAACAGGGGTTTCCAGCATAAAAAGAACATTAGAAGAAGCGCACAGCCCTGAATTTACAATAACATTTAACAATCGAATGTATGTTCAGTAAAGGAAGAAATTACAAGCATCTCAGTTGTATTTCAGCAAAATATGTCCGACATGCCAGATAATCCTGCCGTGTATACGGCGTTTATTAGCTTTCTGTGTAATTGAAGTAAGATATATATTATTGCATTGAAACGTTTTTGAAGTTAATGGTTTTTCATTAATTTTGTCCTTCTTTCTTTCTTACTTAATGTAGCGTAAAGTCAAAAGTTCCTGCAACAAGAGGCCCATGGGCCACTATGCTCACCAGAGCTCAGATGAGACACTATGCTCACCAGAGTTCGGGCGAGTACTGCTCACTGAAAGCCATCTGTTTTATCAAGCAGATGCAAACCCCAGCCAAGCACGCTTCAGATGAAATTTGAACCCATTCGACCAAGTGACTTCAGAGATGTTATTTGAATGTGCTGGCACCAGATGGCATATGCTAATGGACAAATGTCATTCCCTATAAGTTCCCCCAGCAGCCTTCAGCTCTGGTCAGATAAAAACAACAACAACAACAACAACCAAACCTGTAATGACTAATATGGTTAATATTTCTATAGTCTCAGATTTATGTAGCATATGGTTGCTGAGGAGCCCACTGTTATAAAGCGTATAGAGCATTCTATGGTTTCTGAGCAGATGCTTTTTATTTATTTATTTCCGTTTTCATGGCAGCCAATAAAAAAGAGCAGCAGCCTAAAATCATATGCCAAATTGAACATGACTTAAGGAACATTTCTGTGAAAGTTTTGTCACCGTATCTGCAATGACTTGGTTGTTAATACAGTTTTTCCTTTTTCTAACTCAAGTTGCCATAGCAACCAAACTAATGGGCCAAATGCCATAAAAACACATAACCTTTCAACCCCCCAATCCAAGGATTTTACAGATGAAATTTGGACCCGATCGGCGCAGTGGCTTCAGAAGAATAAGAAAGTTTTGACGGAAGACAGACGACGACGGGCAATTGCCTATCCTCCTATATGCGTCCTAGGAGCCTTTGGTTCTGGTGAGCGTAAAATACTTTTACTTGAAGAAAAAAGTATATAATAAACGTATTATAGCTATGTCAACTTGATCTGCCGTTCATTATTATCGATTGCAAACAGATTTAGCAAAACAGGCGTACAACTGTCAATCGATTGGGCTCGCGTAATCACAGGTTGTTTATAAATACGTCATACTGCTCAAGCATAATAACCAATCAGAAGTAGTTCTGTGCAAGAGCGTCACCGATGATTATCTATAGTCCGTTTCGTTTCACACAAGTTTTCATTGACGTTCTCCATAACATCAGCCCTTATTTTGACCAAATTGGATTTCAACTCCAGCTTGTCGATTGATTGATTGATTGATTGATTGATTTGAGTTTTAACGTCCCCGTCAACACTATTTATGTCATTTTTGGGACGTTGCTTCCAATTTTGCGAGATTTTATCCGACACTGAGATGAAATGACAACTCAAGCCCTGTCGCCCAATGAAGCCAAAGGCTACATGCATTGGACAGCCGGGCCTGGGCAGGCTTAGTCCTTCTAAGCGGTTTACCAGTACTCATGTGTGGCCAGTTTCAGCTCTGCGTGGCAGCGTCATACAGCCCATTTTTTTTTTCTCCAAGCCCCGATGGGTTGGGCGGACTGTCGCTTGTTGTCACCCAGTATTATGGACATACGCGAAAGGAAGAAGTAGCCGTTGAATTTCTCCGCCGGCAGAAACCTCAATTTGCTTATTGGAGTATACGGTGTTTCATAGGCAAACATTGTTTGTTTTGAGGTTCATCGTCCCCGTCAACACTATGTAGGTCATTATGAGACGCTGCTTCCAATTTTGTGCGACTTTTACTCGACATTGAGATGGAATGACATCTCAAGACCTGCCACCTAATGAAACAAAGATGGTGTAAATGCTCGCATCACTTTACCTGGACGGGCTTAGATCCTCTAAGCTGTTCCAGAACTCGTATGCAGTCGGTTTCAGCTCTGCGTGGAAGCATCATGCAGCCCATCTATTTCTTTAAGCCCGATGCCCCCCCCCCCCACACACACCAGCAAATATTGTGGGTTGGGCACGCAATACAGATGCGTTTTTTTTTTTTTTTAGTTGTTTTTTCACAAGGCCATGCATTCATTTGACAATAATGGAAATATGTGTTTAAATCCAGAGGACCTGAATAGAATAGACAAACTGTGCTATACACCGTTTGTTTTGATCTTTAACCTCCCCTTCAACACTGTGTAGGTCATTTTGGAGACGTGGCATCCAATGTTGTGGGACTTTCCCAAGCCGGCTAGATTATGGTTGTAATGTTGGAGCAAGCATGATTCGCGCCTGGCGAGAAGCCAAATTCTGCAACCGAGGTCAGTTATTTTTTCTCCAGGATCTACGGTTTTCGCCCACCTCTGATTAACGATCGGGTCGGAATAAGTGATATAATCTTGAAAGGGCCGTAAAACCAAAAATAAAAAATCGCTGAAGTGGACATTTAACCATTGAACAAACAATCAAAAATCTTTTTTTATAAATTTTATTTAGTTGTCTACCAAGTCACTATAAGTAAAAAAATAGTTAGCATCACGAAAACACGCCTGTATAATTTTGACCCCCTATGACTCCACTTTTATTTAGTGAAACTGGGGTTTGCAGGGGTATTTATTATTTTCCTTATTCCTGCTCTAAGACATAGGTTGTGGGTACTCGTAAGAACCGCGGTTCTAACGAGTACACACAACCTATATTTTGAGCAGAAATAAGAAAAAATCGCAATTTTACATCAGAAAATTTTTATTTTTTGGTGCATATAACTTCCTTGTAAAATCACTGTGGTTAACATACTACATCATAACTACAGACTAAGAAACATTATTTCAATAACCTTCCCCCACCCCCCACCCCCCCACACCCACACCCACACACACACGCGCGCCACTCGGGGCTTGGAAAAATAGAATGGGCTGCATGGGGCTTCCACGCAGAGCTGAAACTGACCGTTTGAGTGCTGCTAAACAGCTTAGAGAGTCTAAGCCTGCCCAGGCAAAGTGGTGCGAATCCATGCGTATAAACCCTAATGGTTTCATTGGGCGGCAGGGCTTGAGATATCCTTTCATGTCAAGATCGGGTAAAAGTACCACAAGGTTGAAAGCAACGTCTCCAAAATGACCCTTGTAGTGCTGACGGGGACGTTAAACATCAAATCAAACAAACAAAAATATTATTTAAATATACGAATTCAAAATAAGCAGTCAATAAATTTCGGATATATACATTGCCTTTATAATAGGGTTTATAAGCATGGACGGGCCGACTCGCACCGCTTTCGCTCCCGCCTATCGGGGCTTGAAGAAATAGACGGGCTGCATGATGTTTCCGCGCAGAGCTAAAACCGACCCTCACACGAGTACTGGTAAACCGCTGAGAGGATTTAAGCCTGCCCAGGCAAAGCGGTGCGGGTCGGCCCGTCCATGCTTATAAACCCTATTGCTTTCATTGGGCGGCAGGGCTTGAGGTGTCATTTCATCTCAGTGTCGGGTAAAAGTCCCACAAAATTGGAAGCAACGTCTCCAAATGACCTTTACAGTGTTGACGGGGAAGTTAAACCTCAAATCAATAAATCAATTTGCCTGGGAAGGCTTAGATCCTCTAAGCTGTTTACCAGTACTCGTGTGCGGGTCGGTTTCAGCTCTGCGTGGAAACATCATGCAACCGATCTATGGGCGGGAGCCACCAAGATGGTCGCCATGCACAAAAAAAATAATAAAAACCTTTAAAAGTCGTCTTCTCAAGAATCACTAGGCCAATTGCCTTCAAACTTGATATGTAGGATCGGGTGATTCAGTACTACCATGTTTGCAAAAACGAAAACCCTGGATTGACCTTGACCTTTACGCAAAAGTACCGGCCCCGATAGCTCAGTTGGTAGAGTGTCCGCTCCGGGGAACGGGAGGTCTCGGGTTCGATCCCGGGCCGCGACATACCAAAGTCGTTAAAAATGGTACTAGCTGCTCCTCGCTTGGCACTCAGATTTACGGGGTAGAGCTAGGACTGGTCGATCCAGTGTCAGGATAATGTGACTGGGTGTGGTATCATGTAATGTCATGTGATACTTCAGTGAGGCAGCACTATAAATGTGAGCATTGAGCTCCCTGTCGCAACCAGACACCGTCGTGATATGACTGAAAATTTGTTGAAAGCGACGTTAAACCCGAATTCACACACACACACACACACACACACACACACACACACACACACACACACACACACACACACACACACACACACACACACACACACATTACGCAAAAGTAAAATTTGGTTCCCTTGGCTTTACAATGAGAAAAAGCGCAAAACATTGCATTTTTAGAGATATATTGTTGTCTGTGGCATGAGAAAAGGTACAGAATGAATGTTTATGAATGCTAAAGTCAACGTCATTCATTCACCTTGGCCCAAGGTCCACTTGATTGCACGTCCTATGACATTTCAAAATACATTTTCCCTGAAACCACACGGGCCAATTTCGTCTGAATTTTATCTGCAGGTTTAGGACAGTGGTGGATAGAAATTTGTTCGTGTGGTCAAGGTCACAGGACAAAGATGGCCGCAATGCCCAAAATGGTAAAACCATAAAATGCCGTCTTCTTCAGATCCACTGGGCTGAGTGTATTGAAACTTGGTATGTAGCACTGCGTGACAGAGTTCTACCAAGCTCGCAAAAATGATGACGCTGTGTTGGTTGCCCTTCACCTTGTTGACACAGAGGTCAAATTGGATGCCCTTGGCTATTCATTGAAAACAAAAAGTAAAATAATGCATTTTTTTTAAAATGTAGTGGTCTATGACATGTGAATAGGTATAAAATGAATGTCTTTGAATGCTTACGGTCAAGGTTTCCCTATCATAAGCCTATGTAAAACCAGTGGGCTCCGGCGCGGGGGCATATTTGGCCCCAGGGCTATAATTTGACAAATCTTTGTAGAGGGCCACTAGATGAAGCTTCATACCAAATATCAAAGACCTGGGCCTTCTGGTTTCAGACAAGAAGATTTTTTAAGGTTTTCCCTATATAAGCCTATGTAAAACCAGTTGGCCCCGGCGCGGAGGCATTTTTGGCCCCAGGTCTATAATTTAAACAATCTTGGTAGAGGTCCACTCGATGAAGCTTCATACCAAATATAAAAACTACTGCGCCTTCTGGTTTTAGACAAGAAGTCTTTTAAAGGTATTACTAAATTCACCCTATCTGATGCCATGGCAACCAGATTTCTGCATGATTAGAATTCTTTGAACAACTTTTAAAGAGGACCACCCAAACATCATTCATCTTAAGTTTGGTCAGAATCTATTCAGTTGTTTAGGAGTAGATGTCGTTTAAAATTGTGAATGGACGAACTGACTGACGGACGGACGGACAGATTGACGGATGACGAAGACGGACGGTGAGTCATCACAATAGCTCCCCCGGAGCCTTCGACTGAGGTGAGCCAAACATAATGTATACCTCATTAAACCCCAGTTATCTCTGTATAAAGCAGGGTTTGTGGGAGTGTTAATTTTACGGGCTTATAAACGTGGTGAATTCTAAAGGTCATTTGATGACTTGGCCGAAGGTCTCTAGGTTTGCAGGTCCAATGACATTTCAAAATGCTTTTTCACTGAAACCAAACGTTGCAATATCATTTAGATTTTTTATCCAACCTTCTAACATTGGGGGCACGGAAGTATGTTTAAATGGTCTAGGTCACATGACCAGGATGACCGTCATGCCCAAATTTGGTACAAACCTTAAAATGTCCTCCTATCCAGAACCACTGGGCCGATTACCTTGAAACCTGGTACGCAGCATTAGGTGACTTGAGTACTACCAAGTTTGTTCAAGTGTTAACCATAGGTAACCTCGACTTATTTTACGCCAAGGTCAAATATGGTTCCTTAGACTTTTCAATGGAGAAAAGCTGAACAATGCATTTTTCCAAAACTGGTGTGGTCTGTGGCATGAGGGTAGGTACAAAGTGAATGCCTATGAATGGTAAAGATCAAGGTAATTCAAAGACCTTGTCCCAAGTTCATTTGGATTGCAGGTCCATTGACATTTCAAAGGACCATTTCTCTTAGCTAGGCCATTTTCACTTTAATTTCATTCGCCACCCTCTGACAATCGGGGAATGAAATATTGATTGAATGGTCCAGGTCACATGACCAAAATGGCCCCTATGCCCAAATGTGGTAAAAACGTGTAAAAGATCTTCTCCAGAAATGCAAGGCCAATCTTTTCGATTTTTTTTTATCCAGCATAAGGTGACTGACTACTACCAGATTTGTTGAAATAATGACACTAGTTGACCTTGACCAATATTACAGCAATGTCAAACTTGATCCCTAAGGCTTTGAATGGGAAAATAGTAACACAATGCATTTTTCCAAAGCTATTGTGTTACATGACACGAGAGTACACTGTATAAATAGTATTTACAGGTTAAACACTTTCTGAGACGCATTTCTTGTCCCGTTTTTTTATGCGTTTAACGCTTTGACATGTCTCGTTTCTAAACACGTCTAGGAAGGTGTTTAGATATTTTACAAGTATAGGACAGTGACATGTTTAATACCTGCACATGTTTAGCTCAGAAACATGTTGAAAATCTAAACATGTCTAGAGGTAAAATTATTTGTCTATAACGTTTTGTTTCTTTGATCCTGGAATAGTAGAAGATATGGTTCGTGCTTCAAACATATTTTTCTTTCAAGGATGAGTGGAATATTGGTGTTTAGTTCTTAATGTAATTAGTTTTCGCGACTCATATTTTCTTTCTAGATCCAAGCTCTGTTCAGCAGACTTACTAATGCCATTTGATAGAAAATTGTGATTGGTAAATGAAACCTGCATATATTCTTTCTTGAATATATTTATATAAACTGCCTAAACTGCAAAAAAGGTGAGGAATTGTTGGGGAAAATGCCACAAAATGGTCTAAGCATGTTTAGCGTAAACATGTTCAAAACCTAAACATGTAAAATTTAATATGCTTTAAGGTGAAGTGTTCTTCTTTTCTACCAAAGGCATCTTAACCTCCAACATGAACTCACAAATAGTGCACACTGTATGATTGTACTCTAGTTTCGCATAATGAAGGGGAGCCTCTGCGTGAAGATAACGCCGCCTTTATAATTTTGACCCCCCCCCCCCCCCACACACACACACACACACAAACTCTATAAAAAAAAGCAGTGAAAGTGAGGGTGGGGTTGGGATCCCGCAAAGTATACTTAAACCCACCAGTAATTTTTACTGACCATTCCAAGTCGGTTCTTTTGCTGTGGTTTGTTCCTGTTTTGTATTGGTGGTTCTGATTTTTTCCCCAATTATGTATGTTATTATGTTGATGATTCTTATTCTTTCTCTCCACCCATCCCCCTTTTTTTGGTTCATTTTAGTTGTGTTTGTCCTTCCAGTTAAATGTTTGTCATGTTGGTGATTCTGATTCATTCCCGCATTATGTTTGCTGTTCCTTTTTAGCTACGTTTGGGCATTCTGATTCACCACCTGTTTGGGAAAGATCTGCTGACTCGGTTTAGCAGTGGTCTGTTTGGTTTATTGTCGTCACTCCATGTTTCGGCTTCTTTCCCTGGTGATATTGTGGGGAGGATTTGGGATTTGATTGTATCAGTTCCTGATCATTCCATTTTCAGTTTAACCCATTTAAGCTTAATGGATTCTTCCACTATCATTTAAATGAGTTCATTTGTTATATTAGGGGATCAAGGTTGATTCTATTTTTATTTTTTTAACATAAACTGTTATATATTTCAAGAAAACAGTGAATACCCAGATGAGATGTGGCGTCTCATCTGGGTTTGCACTGTCTGACTCGCATCTCATCTGGATCTGCACTGTTTGCCTATATCCCAGTTACAGGACCGTCAGATGCCAGGCTTATATGGGTTAAAATAAGCAACAATAACCCAAGCTCTATGCGTGTGATATTTTTTAAGATTTTATAATGTTATATCTACGCAGATTTAACACATTCTCCACATACTGCCCCATGCTCCTGTAGGCTTTTTTGACAGAGATCTAAGACGATCAATGTCAATGACTGTTATGTTATGAATATCTAAGAGAAAACAATATTTTTGTGTCCATATCTCTTGTCCACTATAACCAAGCGTGCCTCACCTCTCCATAAGTGTTGGGTAAGAGGATTGTTCCAAAAGTCTGTGAATACATTTAAAACTCACCCCTCCACAACAAAAAGGTATGAGGATTGACAAACCAAATTATAAGCAGTTACATATATAAATGTAGGTCATATAGTAGATTGTATGGCCAGTAATGAATACAAAAAACATTTGTACCTGTATATCCGATTTCTAAATTTATACTGAAAAAGCCAGTGTTGAGATAGTTAAAACAGCATCTTTCGGCTAGACCTGAGAACTATTACCTGATTGCGGCAGTAGCAGGTTAGATCCCCGGTGCCGGCGAGGAATATGCCCCTTTTTTGCCATTTGCAGTGATACGAAAACAGTATGTCATGCTTTAGATCGAGACATGAACTCATTACGATAATACACCTATACAAACTCAGATCATTGTTACTGCAGTAAAAATGAAAATTATAGTCGATGGAAAAATTGGATTGGTTTCTTATGTCCGTTTAAAATATAGGTTGTGTGCTCCACAGTCTACTCATTAGAACTGTTTCATCAAGGTTCGGGATGAGGTGGTTCTACATGTAGTTCTCCCATAAAATACTGCTTTTATTATAGAGTTTGGTGGGGGGAGGGGGTCAAAATTATAAAGGCGGCGTTATCTTCACGCAGAGGCTCCCCTTCATTATGCGAAACTAGAGTACAATCATACAGTGTGCACTATTTGTGAGTCCATGTTGGAGGTTAGGATGTCTTTGGTAGGAAAGAAGAACACTTCACCTTAAAGCATAATTAAATTTTACATGTTTAGGTTTTGAAAATGTTTACACTAAACGTATTTAGACCGTGTTGTGGCATTTTCCCCAACAATTCCTCACCTTTTTTGCAGTTTAGGCAGTTTATATAAATATATTCAAGAAGAATATATGCAGGTTTCATTTACCAATCACAATCTTCTATCAAATGGCATTAGTAAGTCTGCTGAACAGAACTTAAACCTAGAAAGAAAATATGAGTCGCGAAAACTAATGGCATTAAGAACTAAACACCAATATTCCACTCATCCTTGAAAGAAAAATATGTTTGAAGGACGTACAATATGTTCTCCTATTCCAGGATCAAAGAAACAAAACGTTATAGACAAATACAACATGAATAATGATGATTTAACCTCAATTTAATGTCTTTGCAGCTCTGCAACTTTCAGCGTCCGTTCAGCGTTCGTCTACGCGGGAAAAAGATCGTATCGATTTCAGCCGAGACGTGTTAAGACTTTTGACGTGTTTATACTCACAAATACGGCAAACAAATTACATGTTAGAAACAACACACTTTTCTAATCATGTTTAGATCTAAACATGTATAAAACACGTTTAATTTCTTTACGCTATTTTTACAGTGTAGGTGCAGTATGCATCACGAAAACACACCTATATAATTTTGACCCCCTCGAACCCCAGTTTTATATAGTAAAACTGGGGTTTGCACGGGTAAACCCAATTTTCCTTATTTCTGCTCTAAAATATAGATTGTGGGTACTCGTTAGAACCGCCTCAAAATATTACAATTTTTCAGCTTAAAATGTTCATTTTTAGGCGGTAAACTTGACAATGTATTTGTATAGGCGTGTTTTCGTAATGAATGTCTGTGAATGTCAATGATCATGGTCATTTGATAAACTTTGACTCACTTGGATTGCATGTGCATTGGCCTAAAACAGGAGAGCCAATTTCAGTTCAATGCGGAGCTTCCTGGCAATGGCAGAATGAAAGTTTATTCGAATGGTTCAGGTCACAAGACAAAGATGGCTGCCATGCCCAAATATGGCGAACCCCATTTAATATTCCTCTTTAGAACCTCTCGGCCAACTGAAACATAGTATGTAGCTTTATGTGACTGGGTTCAATCACATTTATTCCATTGATGACTGTAGGTAGACCCTGTGTTTGGACAAAACCAAATTTGATTCATCAGGCTTTTGAATGTATTTTTAGAAAACTGTTGTGATTATGAATTGAGAGTAGGTACTGCATAAATGTCTGTAAATGTTATTATATGTCGAGGTCATTCAACGACCTTGGCCCCAGGTGTCCATGAACTTTTCAATTTAAATTTTATATGGAGCAATTGCCTTTGCAATGGATAAACAAAAGTTTTTTTTCAAATGATCCAGATCACATGACCAAAACGACTGCCATGGCCATATATAATAATAATAATAAAGCTTCAGAAACTCTGTATTCAGCTTCATGATTCAGCTTCATGTGACTGTGCGTGTGTGTGTGAGTTCGGGTTTAACGTCGCTTTCAACAATTTTTCAGTCATATCACGACGGTGTCTGGTTGCGACAGGGAGCTCAATGCTCACTTTTATAGAGCTGCCTCACTGAACCATCATGTACCAGACACATTACATGATACCACACCCAGTCACATTATCCTGACACTGGGTCGACCAGTCCTAGCTCTACCCCGTAAATCTGAGCAGCTAGTACCATTTTAACGACTTTGGCATGTCGCGGCCCGGGATCGAACCCGTGACCTCCCGTTCCCCGGGGCGGACAGTCTACCAACTGAGCTATCGGGACCGGTTTCATGTGACTGAGTATTACAACAGTTACTAAATAATTACCCCAGTTTGACATTGATCTGTTTATCAGTGCCAGAGGCCATAGTCACTCAGAGGATGAGCAATGGGATCAAATAATACTCTGGGCTTAGGGGAGCGATCAGGACCTCATGGTTTTCTTGTTTTCCTTTTTTGATGTCTTTACCAGGGTCTGATAATTCCAATTTCCTCAGTACTTTCAGTATTCTGATTTTTTATGATAGCAATTCTATACGTGTATGAATTATTTATACTGGTTGAGATATCCCATAGTTAACTATGGTTTCAAAACATCTAGGAACTGGGAAACACCTACAAACTACAGTATTTTCTGTCATCATGAAGAAGACTCGAATCAAAGACATCCATCAGGTTAACTGATCCCTGTAATGAACAACCCTTTAGTTCCAACTTAAGAGAAAAGTGGGGTGTACGGGGTGGGGTCACTACTTTCCTTACATGTATTTGTGCCCAAAACATAGATTGCAGGTACCCGTAAAAACGCCTCATTAAAGCGGTTCAAACGAGCTCCCACAATCTATATTGGAACTAGAAATAACAAAATATATGAAACATTTTCCTGACAAATCCGAGAGATTGTAGCATAAGGGTGTGTAATCGCAATATATATAGCGCAGAGCGATGACTCTGTTCAGAGTGCCCGGGTGTACAGGCTAATCATAGACTCAGTCTGCTGGTACACATGTCCGAAGCCAAATTTTCACTTGAACCGGCTCAAAAAATATACGATGAGTATAGTAAATGCATTGAATAACAAATCCAATTATTTCATTGTTAAATCTACTTTATTCAATAAATAGAATAAATAAATAACATGTACACTTAAAGAGCAGTTCGCTTCGCAGCGCCAGACAATTCTCCTTAATCTGAAAAAGAAAAGGCATAACTTTTTATTTGAGGTGACTGTGATTTCGAGGAGTCCAAACAGTAGGAAAATTGATAAGAAAAAGCTCACACTTTTCACATCACGTGAACTAGTCCGTGAAATGAAGACCCCCCATATACCCCATTTTATATAGAGAAAACTGGGGTTTACGGGGATATACATTATTTTTCTTATTTTGCTCCAAGACATGGGTTGTGGGTACTCGTTATAACCGCCTCAATGAGGCGGTTCTAACGAGTACCCACAACCTTTGTTTGCAGTATTTATAAGAAAAATATCACGGATTTTCATCAGAAAAGTAGCCATTTTTGAGATGAGAAAAATGCACGGGTGTGTTATCGAAATGACGTCACAGTTGCGAATGACAGCCATTGGTAACCTTTTATAATGCGAAATGGTTGGTTTTGAAAGTGAACTATATCTGCCTAAATCTTTAAATACATGAGCTGTGGATACACTTTAGAATAGCCTCAACGAGGCGATTCGAACGAGCAACAGCAATCAATGTTGCGCAAAAAGACGGAAAATTCTGAAGTAATGTGTAAATACATGAGAGAAATTTGCTTCTTGTTGGTAAGGAACAACTTCTTCCCTATAACAGAAGCCCATTTTTTCAGAAGGCCCTATTTGCAGTAAAGCAATTATTTATCACTAATTGGAGGATGTCTACTATATGCAAAAAAGAAGAAAAATAAAGATGATGTCCACCTTGAGGCGAATAAATACATGTGATATATTTTCTCCATTTTTGGGTCTATTATTTGTCAACTGATTTAAGTTGCTAAGTGCAGAAGCTTTACGCCATCTGTCTATAACTGGGCCCCGTAAAGCGATTTTGGTACTTATCGTCTATGCGAGCAGCGAAGGTTCAGGCGAGCCTGCGCATCCGCGCAGTCTCGCCAGAACCTTCGATGCTCGCTCATACAAGCAGTGAATGAAGAGGAACCTGCAAACAGAAAGCCATATCCCTGGCCCCACTGAATGGCTGGGCATGCGCAGTTAAAATTTGTCATGACGGAACGCTCGAAGACACAAATTCGCTTGGCGGGGCTCAACTGATTTGTACGAAATCCACTTCAAGAGATATAGCCGCGATCTTCTTACCGTTGTGACGAAAACTGACTCGGCCCATATGCTGCGACATTGGCAAACAGTGTCGACTTAGATCAGACGCCACAGAACGCGGTCTCTGGTCGACTCTACGCTGCTCGCATAAAAATAGTATTTAAAGGGTTAAACAAAAGCCTAATACTCCTTTCAGGAAAATTTTTCAGCTCAAACCAGTGCTGTCAGTGCTTTGATTTTTGTCTGGGAGAGAAAAAAATGCTGGGTCTTCTCGTTTGCTTTCGCATAAAGTTGAATCCCTCCGAAAAATATACTCTAAAAGGAAAAAAAAGGGTTTCCAGGAATGACTTCTTTCCCTTGACCAATTCCAGAAGGGAACCCATAAACAAATACATTGGCAAACAGTGCAGTTCAAGATCAGACGCCTCAGAATGCGTCGCTCGCTCTTGGCCTTCAGTGTTTACATAAGATTCAGTAATTTTCTGGATAAATTTCTATAAATAACTCAAAATGACGCACCTAAATTTCGAAACGGACTCTGATATATCGGATTCTGCTGAAAATGGGCTAGGAATGGGATAAGGAGACAAACTGTTTGCGAAGTTTTCTCCACTGTCAAACGTGACCATTGATCCACTATAGCAGTTCCACACCCCCACCCCCGTTAGTTGAAAGTTCTTCAGTTTCGTGACGTATTTACGTATAGGCGTAAAAAGCGGATTATTTAAGGGAAATGGAAACACCTAGCAAATTTGTCCGTCATTTTTCTAAGGGAGACAACTTTCAGAACTTCCTGTTCACTTTTCTATAAAAGGGGTCTACTCTTAAAGGAAAGAATTTGTTCCTCAGGAGCAAATTCTTTCCTTTAAGAGTTGACCCCAATTGACATGGGAGACAAAAATACTTTTGAAGGGGTTGCCTCCCCTGAAGGTGTACCCATTCCTGTTAAGGGAAATGGAATGTACCTGGTAAATATTCTGCCACTTAACAAGGGAAACAACTTTAAGGACTTCATGTTCCCTTTCATATATAGGCAATCCCTCTGAAAAAAGGTCTTCTCTTAAAGGGAAGACTTGTCTCCGCATGGGCAAGCTACTGCATGTTAGAGTTGACCCTAATGGTATGGGGTGCCAATATACTTTTTGACAGATTGCATTAAGAAAACACACCTATACAAATACATTGTAACCTTTATCGCCGAAAAAATGAAAATTGTAAGATGAAAAAATTGTGCTATTTTTCTTATTTCTGCTCAAAATATAGATTGTGGGTACTCGTTAGAATCGTCTCAAAATATAGATTGTGGGTACTTGTTAGAACCGCCTCAAAATATAGAATGTGGGTACTCAATGAGGCGGTTCTAACGAGTGCCCACAATCTATATTTTGAGCTGAAATAAGAAAAATATGGTTAACCTCTGTAAATGGGGTTCATGGGGGGGTCAATATTATATAGGCGTGTTTTCGTGATGACCTCTCTGTTTTATCTAAAGGGTCAAACACAGAGGAATGAATTTGCTTCAGACAGGACAACCAGTTACATCTGAGTGTGGGTTTTATGTTGGGAGATGTGTTTTTTTCTCTCTTTCCAGAAATCCCCTTGGTATATGTCCAATTGGCTACCCCACTGAGGGCTAACGTTTATAAATATATGTATATGAAATTCATTACAAACACTCCAGTTTCTTTAAGAATGTCTAAGTCTTATTAACACTTTTAAAGCGTCTTTGCCATGCTGAGTGTATGGAGATTTTTAAGAGGAGATCAGTTAGGGGAATGCGACCAGGAAGCACGCTGTATGAAAAGGCTGAAATATGTCAGTTCGGATAGCACACCCATGCGACATAGTGCATTTTTTCGAATCTCAAAAAATGGCCATTTTTCTGATGAAATTCCTGGATATTTTCCTTATAAATACTGCAAACATACGTTGTGGGTGCTCGTTAGAACCGCCTCATTGAGGCGGTTCTAACGAGTACCCACAACTAATGTCTTGGAGCAAAAATAAGAAAAATAATGTACAGCCCCGTAAACCCCAGTTTTCTCTATATAAAGTGGGGTGTAGGGGGTCTTCATTTCACGGACTTGTTCATGCATTGAACTTTACCATCGAAAAAACGAAAATTTTAAGATGAAAAATTGTGATATTTTTCTTATTTCTGTTCAAAATATAGATTGTGGACACACGTTAGAACCGCCTCATCGAGGCGGTTCTAACGAGTACCCACAATCTGTATTTTAGAGCAGAAATAAGAAAAATAAGGTTTACCCCTGTAAACCCCAGTTTTACTGTATAAAAGTGGGGTTCGAGGGGGTCAGAATTGCATAGGCATGTTTTCGTGTGACCACACAGTCATGTAATAGCTCATGTCATAGGTTACTGGCTCGTCTGTGTTATTTTTAAATCTTCGGTAATAAAATGCAATTTTAAATCATTATATTGTAAACAGTAACTTATACTCTTGGTCAGTTCATATGGCATGTATGAATTATCACATGAAATTATAAGCGTGTCAGAGCCTCTCTTTATTAATAAATCTAAGAAAACTTTTTTTTATTTGCCGCCTATACGTTATATTCGATAACTGTTATATATGGATAACACCACTGAGGCAGCCATCTGAAAGAAAACTGGACCCGCCCACTGGGCGGGCGATGTTTACGCGACGTCGTGCCGACGTTGATGCAGTGCCATGGCGTTGCATCGACGTCGACATGGCGTTGCCTGCGCAAAATTCAGTACGTCCGCTTTTTCTGTTAGACATACGATTTGTAGTGTTTACCCTTATTCTGCTGTTTATTACAATCCCTTCTCTTGCAAACAGAGTGGATCCAGATCAGACGGCTCTGAAGAAGCCGTATGGTCGGGATCGTCATTGTTTGCCATTTTGTTTCTGATCCGCTTTACAAATTTAAATGTACTTTATATATTCACCATATTTGCATTATTTGCTGGCTCCCAGCTTGCGCATTGTCAATATTGGAAAAACAGGTAACCAGACCCCCCTGACCTTTTAAGGTCAGGGGGGTCTGGTTACCTGTTTTTCCAACACTGATAACCTTCAGACTAGGAACCAGCAGATAATGCAAATAAGGTGAATATCAAAGAATTTGGTTACTTGATACACATGCAGTCATAACAGTGTTGCAAAATAAAGTATCCAGCAGGATGGGGGTTGAAAGTACCTGTATGTGTGTGTGTGTGTGGTGCTCAATTTCTCCTGTAGAACCACCTTATCAACTTAATTATAGATATCTAGCAGGCGCACGATGTCTAAAAGAGGCCATGTCGATGCTGAATCGATGAAATGACGTTTAATTCACGTCGGTTTGACACCGAGGAGACGCTGTGTGCTTGTTGGACTATTTACCTTGGTCTACCTATAATAATTATAAAAAGAACACCCCTTTCCATCTCTTGGAACGGGATGCCATGATTCTCCTTAATAACATTCGGCTCAAAATGAATGAAATAATCTTGAAAGGTTGGAAAATAAAACCCAACCCCCCAAACACTTATCATGTATCAAAAGATACTCACCGGCTGGAGAACCATATAAATTCCTTGTTTACACTACTGCTGCCCATCAATACTATTTCGCGTAAACTTTATGTATGAAAACAATTGTTCAATGAAATTCCTTCAATGAACATGTGACCGCATGGGTCAGCTTATCCTGAGGTAAATGACCTCTATTGACAGAAGGCGTCCGTGCAAATCATGAAGGCGTCCGTGCAAATCATAGCAAGTTGTATTGCGGTAAAATCATGTGACATTGAATGAATTAGACCAGCAGGTAGACCTAGATAAGCAGTAATACTTGATACTTGAAACCAAAAACAATGTTATTTCTATATTTCCATTTCCGTCTAGGCCTGATTGACGCTCCTGTAGAGGAGCCTTTATTTTATTTTATTTATTTTTTTTTTCTCTTTCTCTTCTATAAAATGTTCCCAGCGGATGCTTGGCGCCTAGTCAGCGTCGAATCGGCGCCGACGCTACGTCATGACGTTGCATTGACGTTGGTACGACGTTGTCTTTCCGTGGAAAGAGAATAAAAGGACAGAAACAGATAGACGGCGTCGCGAAGGTGCCGGGCATGCGACGAATCAACGTCAGTTGATGTCGATTCGGCGTCGGTCCGGCATAGTTTGGACGCAGTTTGCTGGCTGGGACATCTCTGTTCTTTCCAGCCAGTGAACTGTACTTTCAGATCAGGTTGCTTGAAAGTTACCATCACCTCGTGTGTATGTGTGTGTGAATGTGTGTACGTGCTTTGTGTTAAATTATTCTCTCTGTTGATGCCGCCAACACAATGGCATTTAAATTTTGCATCTCATGTTGTACATTTCCATGTAACTGAGAATAAAAGAATGTTATGTATATGACTTGCAGGCAAATCTTACCTGTTCGATTAAGGACAACGACATTCTCAGTGCCTTGATTTTTGTTGAGAAGGTAGGGCAAAAGGAAGGCCAACAACAAAACAGGGACTGAAAAGCAATAAAAACAATAAATAATAATAATAACAATAATAAAAAGCCTATGCTAATAACCTTTAATTATAAAATAAAATGAGCTAGCAGCACTGAGAACGTGTTCAAGCAGTAACTCATAATTCAAAGATGTCGGCAACATGTACACTGATCGAATAACTTAGTTGTGCGCACAAGATATTATGTTGCCCGCACAAGATATATTATGTGGTCCGCACAAGATAACATCGTGGGCACAAGATAATAACTTGTTCGCACAACTGTTACAACGCATAATGTAGTAATGTAGTAATTTCTTCATTTTGAAATTTTTACTACATTATGCGTTGGCATAGTCGACGCGAAATGAAATAAAATGTCGTTTTTACTTCATTATGCGTCGATACTAAGAGGTTTGAGCAAAATGAAAGAATTATTTCATTTTGCGGCGATGGGTGGCATACTTAATTTTACTTCATTATGCGTCAACAGTTTGTTTGTTTGATTTGAGGTTTAACGTTCCCGTCAATACTATTTAGGTCATTTTGGAGACATTGCTTCAAATTTTATGGGACTTTTACCCGATATTGAGATGAAATGACATCTCAATCGCTGCCGTCCAATTAAAAGCAATAGGGTTTATATGCATGGATGGGCCGACTCGCAGCAGTTTTCCTGGACAGGCTTAGACCTTCTAAGCAGATTACGAGGACTCATGTACGGGCGGTATCAGCTCTGCGTGGAAGCATCGTGCAGCCCATCTATTTATACCCCCGGCATACGAAGTATGCAAGGGGGTATATAGTTTTTGTCCATTCTGTCTGTCTGTCTGTCTGTCTGTCTGTCTGCCTGTCTGTCTTTTGTTTGATTTGTTTGATTTGAGGTTTAACGCCCCCGTCAACACTATTTAGGTCATTTTGGAGACGTTGCTTCCAATTTCATGGGACTTTTACCCGACATTGAGATGCCGCCCAATAAAACCAATAGGGTTTATATACATGGACGGGCCGACTCGCAGCAGTTTTCCTGGGCAAGCTTAGACCTTCCAAGTAGATTACCAGTACTAATGTGCGGTCGGTATCAACTCTGCGTGGAAGCATCGTGCAGCCCATATATATCTTCAAGCCCCTATGGGCGGGGGCGCAGTGTGTCTGTCTGTCTGTCTGTCTGTCTGTCTGTCTGTCTGTCTGTCTGTCTGTCTGTGAGTTAACATTTATTTTGTGTCAAAGATTTCTCAAGAACTACTATACCTAGAAACTTGAAATTTTGTATACATGACAATCATGACTACTTGTATTGTGGGAAAGAAACTAGGGGCCATGGGGCCACATTCCTTAGAGTTATTACCCTTTGCTATTTTATACCCCCGGCATACGACTTATGGTTTACTAATGGCTGTACCATCATTACTTCATTATGCGTCGATATGGTGCATATCAACGCGAAATGAAATAATTTTTTTACTTCATTTCGCGTCGACTATGCCAACGCATAATGTAGTAAAAAAAATCAAAATGAAGAAATTACTACATTACTACATTATGCGTTGTAACACACAACTTAACGTCTTGTTCGCATAACATAATAATATAGAAATTGCATGTCCCTTCCCGGGTTCGTAGCAGTAACAGTCTTTTCAGACCGGGAAAAAATCTACACCTTTTCTTCTCTTATCTTGTTCTTCAGATAGGTTTTAGACGCCCATGGCTCTAGAAATATATGGGCTGCATGATGCTTCCACGCAGAGCTGAATCCGGCCCGCACACTAGTACATGTACTGGTAAACCGCTTAGAGGATCTAAGCCTGTCCAGGAACCGCGATGCGAGGCGGACTGTCCATGCTAATAAACCCTATTGGCGCCAGGGCTTGAGATGTCATTTCATCTCAATGTCGGGTAAAAGGCCCACAAAATTGGAAGCAACGTCTCCAAAATGACCTTTACAGTGTTGACGGGGACGTTAAACCTCAAATCAAACAGAGCGGTTCAAACGAATACCCACGATCTTTATTTTAGAGCAGAAATAAAAAAATAAGGTTCACTATATAAAAGAATGGTTCAAGGGGGTCAAAATTATATAGGCGTGTTTTCGTAATGAGTTTCTGGCGAATGCTGCTGCCCTGATTGACCGCTATGTATAACACCGCCCAGGAACAGTGTGGTTATGAACAGTAACCGCCTCGATATGACACAAATAGTGTTGACTGTGCCTTTAACCAAACAAAAAAGTATTCACGTTTACATGTCTTTGCAATGAACGCCGTTATTTTGTTTGTTTGTGTTGAGGGTTTACGTCTCAGACGACACAATTAAGGTCATTTTGTAGACGTTGTTTCCGATTTTTTGGGACTTTAACCCGTCATTTAGATGAAATGACATCTGCAGCCCTACTGCCCGATGAAACCACTGGGGTTTAAGGAACGGTCCGACTCGCACCATTTTTTCCTTGGCAGACGTAGACCTTATAAGCGGTTTTCCACATCATGATAACCTATTTTGTATTTTGTACCGGAAACCCCAAAAGGGGTACCGTGACAAACAGTGCAGGCCCAGATGAGACGCCTCAGAACGCCATTTTCGAAATCAATTTTGAAGAAACCACAACCTGTCAGTCCTAAATTTTGAACTCCTACTATATTTAAGGAGAAAGATTCCATTTGGTTCAAAAAGGTTAATAAGTCCGTGTAATGAATACCCCTGTAAACCCCATTTTATATAGAGAAAATTGGGGTTTATAAGGGAAGACATTTTTACTTATTTCTACTCCACGAAATATTGTGGGTACTTCCTAGAACTGCACTATTAAGGCGGATCTAACGAGCACCCGCAACCTATGTTTGGAGGATAAGTAATAAAAAAATCTCAATTTTTCATCCGAAAAGTAACCATTTTGGAGATATGAAAGAATGCACTGTTCACATGGGTGTGTTATCGTATTAAGTACATAAGTTCGGTTATTGTCAGCTCTGCTCGGAAGCACCATGCAACCCAAGGCATTTCTCCAAGCCCCGATGTGCGGCGGCGCATGAACACCTTATAAACCCAAATTCAAACAGTGTGGTTTTTATGTGTATACATTATCACGAAAACATACATTGTGGGTACTTGTTTGGTCTGCGAAAATGAGGCGGTGCTTACGAAGACGGTGCTTATGAGCACCCACAATCTATGTCTGGTGTAGAAGAAAAGAAAATGATGAACATTTTCGTCTGAAAAACGTCATTTTGAAGTCACAATTATTAATTTCATGTAACATCAATTCAATAAATAAAAAAGTCTGATCAATTCTTCGTAAGTTACATGCATTCCAACTTTCCTAGTTGAAATAACTTTAGGTAGCATTGTCAGTTAGTAAATTTTAGACAAAGCACGTGAATTTTTCATTCTGGAACCCTTTTTGGAACACAAACACACGTGCGTATACTATTTCCCATTTCAATAATTAAAAAAAGTCCTTGTATTGGCATTTATACGAAGAGACATTCGATTTTGTTTTTAATATGTTGTGTGGACAAGATATTAAGTTGTGCGAACAAGATATTATCTTGTGCGGACAACATAATTTATCTTGTGTGGACAACATATTATCTTGTGCCCACAAGATAATATCTTGTTCGCAGAACTTACATTATTGAGCTACCGGGTCTCAAAATTTTTTTATGGTTTTTATCTTCAATGCATACTCCTTTGTTATGTGTACACTTTTGGAGCCAAATACAGCTTCAGAACTTTGTGAAAATGGTCGTTTTCATTCATGTTTACCCTTAGCTCTGAACATGTGTTCCGAATTTCTGTTCTAAAAATAAATCTGTCACTTTACACATACATGAAGACAGTATCGTCCCTGAGTGTCGTTACTTATGGCATGGTATTCAGCGTCATATTTCTTCCGATTCAGGCATGGCCTAAGCAAACAAGGCCAAAAATGAACGTCGCATAACGTCATATATGGGGATTCTATTTTTGTCACGAACTAAAAATAGATCTAACTAGTGAGCGAAACCTAGTTAGGGAATCCCTCTCAAACTCGTTTACCTGTCATCATAATTGTTCGCATTTTTGCATAAAATGCATTCATTTGTATTGTTTTAAAGAAAAATACCGGCTTTATGTAATTTATTTTTGGAAACATTTTTTCCCAATAGCTCAATAATGCACCTTTAATATCCTGTGCGCACAACATATTATCTTGTTCGCACAACATATTATCTTGTTTGAACAACATAGATTTTGGGAAGTTGTGCAAACAAGATATTATTTTGTGCGCAAAAGACAATATGTAGTGCACACAAGATATTATGTTGTGCGAACAAGATAATATCTTGTCCGCACAAAAGATTAAGTTATGCGAACAAGATAATATCTTGTGCGCACAAGAACTATGTTGTGCGCACAAGATATCTTGTGCGGACAAGATAATATCTTATTCGCACAACTTAATATCTTGTGCGTACAAGATAGTATGTTGTGCGAACGAGATATTATCTTGTCCACACAAGATAATATCTTGTGCGCACAACTTATATAAAGAAATCATGTCCCTTCCCGGGTTTCGTACATTTATGACCACTTTCACGATAAAGGCTTGATCAAGACCAACTTGACCCTGTACAAGTTGATCAATATGAAATGACATCTCAAGCCCTGTCGCCCAATGAAACCAATAGGGTTTATAAGCATGGACAGACCGACTCGCACCCCTTTGCCTGGGCAGGCTTAGATCCTCTAAGCTGTATACCAGTACTCGTGTGCGGATCGGTTTCAGCTCTGCGTGGAAGCATCATGCAGCCCATATATTTCGTCAAGCCCCGATGGGCGGGGGCCGACAGATCAACTTGATCTAAATCAAATTTGGATCAACTACATGTCGATTTACAGAGTGTTAAGGTGTTATTGAATTGAGGTTTCACGTCCCCGTCAATACTATTTAGGTCATTTTGGGGTCGTCGCTTCCAATTTTGTGCGACTTTTACTCGACACCGAGATAAAATGATACTGCAAGCCCTAACGCCCAAACAAACCAATATGGTTTATATGCATGGACGGTCTGGCTCGCACCATTTTGCCTAGGCGAAGAACGAAGACTGGTTTGGCAAATGTCAGATTGCTACCCCCCCCCCCCCCCCCCCCCCCGTATTCCCCTGACCTTGCCCCGTGTGACTTTTTTTTTGTTCCCGCGGCTGAAAAAATACCTTCCTGGTCGAAAATTTGTACAGCGCAAACACCTCGGTTCTGCAATATTCCAGTGCCTTCATAGTATACCTCGCAAAGACTACCAAAATGCATTCAATGATTGGATCAGAAGACTGAAAGTCTCTATATCTGTTAAAGGGGAATACTTTGAGCGGACAAAATCAATTTTTCATCGAAATCTATCACGGAATCATTTTTATATGCCTAGTTGCATTCATATTTGAACAGTCCTCGTATATATGAACATCTTTTTTAAATCAACTTAATGATGATATGACAGATAGCTTCATATGCACTATAAGAACATGCTTTTTGGGCCCTTGTAGCGCAGGTGATTATTCGACCGGCCACTGTAGGGCTTAGCGACGTCGGTGCATTTATGCGTGTCGAATCACAACAAACGCTTCCAATGCCAAGGAAATTTATGGAACGCCACGACTGTCACATGATGTTGAAAATTATTATGCGCGGTAGTTACACTATTTTGTGCTGTATTAACATTAATATGTTCAGTAGCAACATTATTATGTTCAGTATTAACCTTAATATGTTCAGTGGTAACAATGTTATATTCAGTAGTAGCACTATTATGTGCAGTGGTAGCAGTAACATGTTAAGTAGTAACGTTAATTTGTTCAGTTGTACCTTTATTATGTGCAGTAGGAACATTATTATGTGCGGTAGTAATAGAGTTATGTTCAGTAAAAGCATTTTGTGCAGCAGAAACACTATTATCTTCAGTAGTAACATAATTATGTGCTGTAGGAACGTTATTATGTGCAGTAGTTACATAATTATGTTCAGTAAAAACATAATTATGTTAAGTATTAACAACATTATGCTCAGTGGTAACATCATTATGTTTAGTAGAAACATTAATATGTTCAGTAGTGACATTATTATGTTCAGTATTAACAACATTATGCTCAGTGGTAACATCATTATGTTTAGTAGAAACATTAATATGTTCAGTAGTGACATTATTATGTTCAGTAGTAATTCTTTTCGCTGTGGTTAATTTACTATTCGCTGTGGTTAATGAACTATTCGTTGTGGTTAATTTACTATTCGCTGTGGTAAATTAATAGGTTCAGCAGTTACTTTATTATGTGCAGTAGTAACAATATTATGTTCAGTGGAAACGTTAATATGTTCAGTATAAACATCATTATGTTCAGTAGTAACTTTATTCGCTGTGGTTAAGTTACTATTCGCTGTGGTAAATTTACTATTCGCTGTGGTTATTTTACTATTCGCTGATGGATAATATTTCTAATATAAGCAGTCGCCTGTGCACCGGTAGGATAAAATAAGACTGTAAACATTTGACTCAAAATGGCGGATAAAATGATATCAATTCTCAAAGGTTTAACCCATATATGCCTTGAGTCCCACTTGTGGGACATTGGCAGATAGTGTAGATCCACTGGCAGATCAGATATTTAACTCAGATATTTAATCCATATATGCCTAGCGTCCCATTTGTGGGACATAGTCAAACGGTGTAGACTCAAATGACCAGACGCTGCGAAACGTGTCATCTGATCTGGGCCGCAAAATGCTACATCTGATCTAGGTCTACATTATTTGCTTAAACAACGAGGAAATTTAACCGCATCCATTTCTTGCTAGCAATGAATTAGGTGTACGGACTTTGACGGACCATTATGATCAGTAGCTGCGCAAACCTTGGCGTCTGATCTGGGCCGCTAAGTGCGACGTCTGATCTCGGTCTACACTGTTTGCTTAATCAACGACGAAATTTAACCGCATCTATTTCTTGCTGCCAATGAATTAGATGTAAGGACTTTGACTGATTGACGGACCATGATGCTCAGACGCTGCAAAACTTGGCATCTGATCTCGGCGCAAAATGCGACATCTGATCTAGTTCTATACTGTTTGCTTAAACAACGAAATTTAAGCGCATACATTTCTTCCTGACGATGAATTAGGTGTACGGACTTTGAGCGATTTTACGGGCCATTGATTTTCTAACGAGATTAAAAATGTGTTAAATTAATTGCTTTAACTCATAATAAATTGGCGTGTGCTGCTTACCTGGATTGAAATAGTAGAAAGACTTCATTCATTCAGTTGTAAAATCGTAAAAATTCCAGTCTGGTGATTCTGCAAAATGCCTGAGTATATTGATAAAATGATTTGCTGTGAAAATCGTAAGTGCAAAGTTTGGTTTTATAGAATATGTTTAGGTCTGAATTCATCATCGTATCAATGGCAGTGTCCGTCTTGTGAGCAGCAACATGTGTGACATCACAGAAAGCTGTGTAATGGAAACCCATGTAAATCCAACTTTATACAGAGAAAAGTAGGATTTACAAGGGGTGTGCCATCTTTTTTTCGTTCTCACAAGTCGATATATTAAGGAAAACGAACTAATACCCCGGCATCCTGGATACAATCCGGGTTGTGGGTACTCATTAGAACTGCCTCATTGAGGTGAATAAAGAGATTTTTTATATATTTTTTTTTAGAATTGAACTTAAGATTTTAACATATATCAATTGTTATCAATAAGTGATCACCACAAACCGAGATATTATGAAAACGCACAACTACCGTAGGATCCAGGACACATTCGGGAATTTCCCGGACAAATTAACTTCAGAAATGGACCCCTAAAATATTCAAAATGAAAATTATTTTTAACTCTCTTTTAAAATTGAGCTAAAATTTTTATTTGATACTAATTTTATTAATTTCTGACCACCTAAAGTCGAGATATTAGGGTTAACGTATCAATACCCCAACATCCAGGAAAAAATCAGAGAATTTCCCGGACAAATTAACTTAAAAAATGGACCCCTAAAACGTTAAAAAAGTAAATTATTATTTTTTTATCTTTTATAATAGAGCTAAAAATTTTATTTGATACTATTTGTATTAATTTCTGACAACCCGAAGTGGAGATATTAGCGACAACACACCACTACCTCCAATTTCCCGGCGAATTCCCGGACAATTTCCGGACATTAGTGTGCACCTGACAATTGTATTATTCGCCGGACCTGACTGGCATTATCGAAAACTGGTCGTTTCGACCCAACAGGTGGTATCGACCAGGACCCACTGACCCATCGTACGCAGTGCCCACACTTAAGATACTCTTACTGCACGATGCTTGCAGTGACGCTTACAAAAAAAAAACTAAACACTTTATTTTGATTGAAATGAAGCAATCGCTTTGTTTGAAGCTTGTTATTGTGTTATTGCTCACAAAGCTGAAACAAAACGGTGTCCCGTCCTTCGGACAGGGTCATCAACTGGAGGCTGCCTATGCAGGTTAATTCAGGAATGTAAAAATGAAATCCGTTAATTCAAAGTGCGTTCGGAAAGCAATCATCCTGGATATATGCCATCAGGCCCAACTCAGGACCAGCAATGACAATCATTAATTTTACAAACGGTTAATACCGGCAAATAACACTTTGGTTTCCCGCGTTTGTTTCTAATTCGACCGGTGCATAGGTGACTGCTTATGTTGAAATATTAACCGATCAGCGAATAGTAAATTTACCACAGCGAATAGTAAAATAAGCACAGCTAATAGTAAATTTGCCACATCGAATAATAAATTAACCACAGCGAAAAAGGTTACTACTGAACATAACAGTATTACTACTGAACATATTAATGTTAGTACTGAACATATAAATGTTAGTACCGCACATAATAATGTTTCTACTGAACATATTAATGTTAGTACTGAATATATAAATGTTAGTACCGCACATAATAATGTTTCTACTGAACATATTAATGTTAGTACTGAATATATAAATGTTAGTACCGCACATAATAATGTTTCTACTGAACATATTAATGTTAGTACTGAACATATAAATGTTAGTACCGCACATAATAATGTTTCTACTGAACATATTAATGTTAGTACTGAATATATAAATGTTAGTACCGCACATAATAATGTTTCTACTGAACATATTAATGTTAGTACTGAACATATAAATGTTAGTACCGCACATAATAATGTTTCTACTGAACATATTAATGTTAGTACTGAATATATAAATGTTAGTACCGCACATAATAATGTTTCTACTGAACATATTTATGTTAGTACTGAACATATAAATGTTAGTACTGGACATAATGATGTTTCTACTGAACATTATAGTGTTACTACTGAACATAAAAAGGTTACTACTGAACATATTAATGTTAGTGATGCGAATAATAGTGTAACTACCGCGCATAATAATTTTCAACATCATGTGACAGTCGTAGCGTTCCATAGAAATTCACTATAATCTCTGTGTGTGTGTGTGTGTGTGTGTGTGTGTGTGTGTGTGTGTGTGTGTGTGTGTGTGTGTGTGTGTGTGTGTGTGTGTGTGTGTGTGTGTGTGTGTGTGTGTGTTGGGGGAGTACAAAGTATATACAGAGTGTACTGTTGTGTTGGTTAGCCCTCTATACACTATACGAGCTTCCCTTTTAGGGCGATGACTTTGGCGATGTACTTTAATTTTTGCGCGCCTCTGTAACGCAAAGGACGTCCGCCCACTTAAGTCGTTCGAATCACAACAAACGCAACTTAATGCTAGCCTACTTGATCCGAATGCTATATATGGGTCAACTTGATCTGGTCGAATCTGGATCAACTTAATGTTGGCCTTCTTTATCCAGATCAAATCTGGATGTTAGCCAACGTGATATGGGTCAAATCTGGATCAATCAAATGTGGGCCAACTTGATCCAAATCAAATCATAATCAACTGGAAACAAGCAACTTGAACTGGATAAAATCTGGGTCAATTTAATGTGGGTCAACTTGATCTGAATAAAATCAGGAACAACTTCATGAGGGTTAACGTGGTGGGGGTAACATCTGGATCAACTTTAATGTAAGCTAACTTGATCTGAATCAAATTTGGATCAACTACAGTAGAACTTCGATGGCTCGTTTACCATGGATGAGTCGAAATCATTCTTGAGCCCCTAGCGAAATCCTCAACATAAGAACTAGTGGGGGATAATTAAGGAGATTTTAGTCTTTTATCTTACAAATGTATGCTGTGTATACTCATTAGAATCGCCTCGATGAGGCGATTCTAAGGAGTACACACAGCATACACATTCATTATGGAACACCGAAAAGATGTCTAAAAGTATATCGTTATGCCTCTTAGCGGTAACCCTCAGTGGCTCGAACTCCCCCTGTCTCGAACAGATTTTTGAGGTCCTAAAGGTGTTCGAGCTATTGAAGTTTGACTGTAAATGTTTGCCTACTCTACTTGATCCGGATCAAATCTAGAACAACTTGATGTGAGTAAATCTGATCTGGGATCTGGGTCAACTTGTTCTGGATCAATTTAATGTGAGTCAATTGATTCGAATCAAATCTGGATCAACCTGATGTTCGACATCCTGATGTGGGTCAAATCTAGATCAGTTTATGACAATTATCATTCTCAGCTACAATTATAGATCCCATTTCTTTTAGCAAGAAACAATAATTAAACGCATTATCTTATAACCTCCACTCTTCTCTCATATAAAGTTGTGTTTCCAAGATTTTTCGTTGCATGGACTTAACGTGATGGTTCCGAATATTTGTTTGTTTGATGTTTTACGTCCCCGTCAACACTATTTAGGTCATTTTGGAGACATTGCATCCAATTCTGTTGGACTTCTACCCGACACTGAGATGAAATGGCATTTCAATCCCTGCCGCCCAAACAATCCAAAAGCGTTAATATGTAGGGACGGTCCGACTCACACCAAATTGCCTGGGCAGGCTTAGACCCCTAAGCGGTTTACCAGCACTCGTGTGCGGCCGGTTTCAGTTCTGCGCAGAAGCATCATGCAGTCCAATCTATTTCTTCAAGCCCCGATGGGCGTGTGCAAAGGTTCCGAATCTAAGCACGCACCTAAATTATAACGGTATTGCACCCAGGGCATTCGTGTCAGTTTATTATCTTCAGTGTCGGTTAGTTTAATAAGCGTCATGTTAAACCCTTAAAGCACTAATTACCAGTAGCAGAAAACACATTTTCATTTTTTATTTATCACAAATAATGCTAGGCACGTGACTTCCATGAAATGTCAAGCGCGTTATTTTCTGCGAAAAAAAAAACCCAAAACAACAACAACTAGAAATGCGTCCATAGGATACGGCTGCGCCCGCCTGAAAATATGTCGATGCTAGAATTAATCCATAGAAAGTTATTGACGGTGTTTAAGTTTTGTACCTTTTTTGACACTTGACCACTAGGTATGACTTTGACATAGGAGGTATGCACCGACACATTGTCTCACGATGGTGAACATTTCTGCATAGTAATTTCAAAATCCACCCAGAAATAAGAAAGTTATTGACCTTGTTTAAGTTTCAAATCCTTTTATTGACATTTGACCTCTAAGTACGACTTTGACCTTGGAGGTACTGACCTGGGTTTTGCTAGCGACACATCTCGTCTCATTATGGTGAACATTTCTGCCAAGAAATTTTAAAATCCATCAAGAAATACGAAAGTTATTGACCGTGTTTAAGTTTTGGACCCTTTTTTTGACCTTTGATCTCTTAGTACGACCTTGACCTTGGCGGTACAGACCTGGGTTTTGGGAGCTACGCATCGTCGCGTGATGGTGGACATTTCTGCAAAATAATTTCAAAATCCATTCAAAAAATAAGAAAGTTATTGACTGCGTTTAAGTTTCGGGCCTTTTTTACATTTGACTATTCTGTACGACCTTGACCTTGGAGGTATGAACCGGGGTTTTGCGCGCACACATCGTCTCATGATGGTTAACATTTTTGCAAAATGATTCCATAATCCATCTTGAAATAAAAAAAGTTATTGACTGCGTATAAGTTTCGGACGCACGCATGCACGGACGAACGGACGGACGGGCAGGGACAACACTAGCCCTCTCCACCATTCTTCGTATGGCGGGGGCATACAAAACACGAAAAGGTAGATAATATAAAAAGATGAAAAATAAAAAGCAATGAAAACAAAAGACGAAAAAAGCTGATTTTTGTTTTTGTTTTTTAAACGGCAATCACTCTCAGAGTAGTATAGCTAGAGTTAAGTAACTTGCCATAAAATTGTTTAATGTTGTTGTGATCTTACGTTTAAAGGTTGAAAATGGTGCGTTTGAAGGTTTGTAATTTATAAAGAAAAAACATATATAAGACGGTCAGATGAACAGACGGATGGATGGATGGATGGATGGATGGATGGATGGATGGATGGATGGATGGATGGATGGATGGATGGATGGATGGATGGAAGGAAGGAAGGATGGATGGATGGATGGATGGACGGGCGGACGGACTGGTCAAAGTTTTCGGTGGGCGTTTGATGGATAGCAAATCTGATTATAATATCCGCTGCCTTCACATATGAAAGGAACCGGTGTCTATGTGTTTTAGCAAAGAGGCATATCAGAAAATAAGATTGCTGGTCTCGGTAGCTCAGTCGGATGCGCGGTGCTCACAGGTTCGATATACTTGGCGGGGTCGGCAGCATTCTTCCTTTTTCTACAGTCATTCTCTCCCTTCTGCTGATTCAAGAAGGACCGTTGTAAGTTTCTGGCGAATGACAGTTGTCAGTTTCTGGTGAACGACTGTGACCTCTACTGGTTAACCGCTTACGTGTTTCCTGCCTAGAAAAAGTGTGTATTGGTAAACAGTCCGGCTCGATATGACCTCAATAGTATTGACTGGGCCTTTAATGTGCCCTGTACTGGTTAACCGTTTACGTTTAAGCCTTCCTAGGAAACGTGTCTAACCTGTCTTAAAAGACCACTCAAGGGAAGGAAGAAATATGGTCTTTGTCCACAGGTGGTCTTTATTCAGAGGGTAAGTTTTGCATCAAATGCTCTACCTCTTTAGAAAACCACTGACTGACTGTTGTTTTTAAGGTAACCGGGCGCCAAGGGCACATAGGGGCTACCCCCAGTTCGCCAACTGGGATTAGTTGTAGGTACTACCAATATGCTGACTCCTGTCTGCTTGACAGTTATCAGCTAGCCGATTTGGAGTTAGGTGACTTCTCTCGCGGAGGATGTAAGAAGTAGGTCAATCCTACCTCTCCCATTCCCCGCTCAAGATGCCATGTAGGCACAGAACGCACCCAATGTTAAGCAATTGTCCTGTAAAATGAGCAGTCCTCTGGCGGGGTTCGAATTTTGAATGCAAATGCAGACCAATGGTCGGGCTCTAGCATGTGGTGACACGTTGCCAATTCCGGCTGCAAAATGTGTCAGTGCCCAGCCCTTTGTCTGACCGAGGAAAAAAGCTTCTCATGCATTATCGGTTTTTGCTTCCATTAGACTCTACCCCCACCCCTGTTATGGTAGAGAAAACGCCTCTGGGCACTGTGCTTGATAAAGGGTGATAATGCATGTAATTTTGAATTTTGAACGGCGGCCAAAAGTGAGCCAGGAAGGGTTACTATTAGACCAGCCAATTTCGGCTATTGCGAAATGTCCTAGTACCCGTGCTCTACCACCCTGAAAACACGCCTATGTTTTGTCTCCACCCCAGGTCTCTACGAGGGTAATCTTGGTAGTATCGTGTACTACTGGCCCCTAGCTGCGTTGTGTTGGGATGTCATGTTTTTTGTGTTTTGGTTGTTGCTTTTCTCTTAGTTTGTAGTTAATCCAGCCAATCAGTGTGCAGTGAGTGACTTCTATCGCGAAGGATGCCAAAGGAGGCCAATCCTCTTTTGCTTCTTAGCTTTCTTAGTTCCTGAAAAGGTGATGCTTTCATCGACATAGGTTGTCGTGTTCTTATAAAATCTTAAGTGGGTCAATTGGGACAGGACCGCCATGTTTGCATATCATTATCTCATCCTACGTGAAGGAAGATATCATAGTAGGGATATATAGGTTGTAATACAGTATGGATTAGTTCTGATTGTGCGTGGTAGTATTGTAGCCCTCTTATGATCAGGATCAATATGGTTAGGCTTATAATGTTTACGCATAGGCCTGTCTTAGTGGTGAAACGTTGTGTGGTTTGGCAAAGGCGAGTATGCGGCTAACCAGCCATTGTGCAATTTCGCTTTTATTTCATTTTGAACGGTCGGTCTAAAAGGCTTTTTAAGGGTCTTCCTGTGTCCAAATCCCTATCAAATTTGGTCTTTACCGTTGCCCCGCCTAGTGAATTGTTCTGTACTTTACCTATTCCAGAAATGTATGCTCCGTTCTGACAGCCATGTTGCCTTCGCTTCGCATATTTCCGGATTCCATCAGGAGGGTGTCCCCAATGGGGCCTCAACGGGACACCCTTCTGGGCACCCGGCTGATGACTACTCGGTAGATGTCCTAAACGAGGTATAGTGGGGTTCCCCCTCAAGGATCCCCATGTAACTGCAAGAGAAATTATGATTAGTGTATATTGGAGTTAGGGTTTGGGTACGGGTTAGGGTTAGGGTTAGGGTTACATAAGCCTAGGTTTAGACTTGTCTATCGCCGGTGTGTTACGTCGGCGGAGCACTCCCAAGTGCAAAGCAAATGAGCCGCAACCATAGAGCCTCGCTTCGGCTCAACCGCCTCTAGTCCAAGTCATGTAGGGTAGGGTCTATAAGGGGTAGAAGCAGTGCTCATGTAATCACTATATAAGCATGTGTGGGTTGCGTATACACCCCCCCCCCCGCCCCCATGCATCCGAGGACCCCGGGCCACTGTCCCGGAAACGGCCAGTCCGCCTGAGGTGGGGGAATCATGTTTCCAGGGGCACCAGCCCGGAGCCCCCAGGTGCGTGGAGGGGCAGAAATATGAGAATTTGGCCTACATGTATTGGTTGGGTAGCATAAGCAGAACTGTTAGATTCTGAGTAAAAATAATTCACCTGTTCGCGACGGCGCAGGCCAGAAGCACAAAGCGGTCACGTTCTGATTGGGAGAGTGCCCCACCTAGGTTGCAACCAACCCATGCCCCAGTAAGTACGTGATCACGACCAGGCGTAATTTTTATTTGAAAAAAAAATGTTTAGAGAGAAACTTATATGTATCCGTACCCGACGCGCACCGCGACACGCCTGTCACGTCGAGCATGTGGCGGAAACCAATGTCCAAACATCACGCACCCAGCAACAACGATCGAGCGCTCACGGCTAGCGAGAGGCCGGTGGGTTGGTTAGGCCCCCGCACCTCGGCCACTGGGGTGCGTGTGACCTACGGGTCATTACCGTCCACTTGGAGGTGTATTCACGCGCAAATCATCTTATCAAAAGTTTAGTTCCCCTGAGTACCAGCGCGGGGACCCACAAGAAGAGTCATATTGGCAAATATTGGGAAGGGTGTGCCTTGTTACCGCCATGGGGTCATGCCGTACACCCGAGGACACCAAGCGACGCCCCGGAGACGGCCAGTCCACCCAAAGTGGGGGAATCATGTCTCCGGACACCTTCGCCCGAGACCCGTGGGCACGGATATATGGTGTTATTGGATTCGGGCCAGGTGGTAATTGGAAGCTGTGTCGGAAAAAGAGAGAAACATGCAGTATTTATGATCGCTGCATGAAGGGATTCCAGCGCTGGAAGAGAAATAAACTAGGATTAGTATTACATGGTTCTCTTATACTGCAGCTGTCTATATTTTATTGATTAACTCAGTATCTTTCAAAAGTGTAATGATTGCCTCAACTATCTGAGGCCTAATGTTTCGTGGGGGGTTAAGTAGGTCTCGTTCATCAAATGTATTGTATCCCAATTTTAACAGTGCAGCTTTTAATTCCTGTCTGGGTTCTACATTTCCTTCACAGTGGAAGAGAATATGTTTATGTCATTTTGTTCATCTCTATCACATCTGTTACATTTGATGTGGTTTTGATTGAATACACAATGGATCCCTAGTTTACTGTGGTTTAGACGCAAACGTGTGTAAGCTGCGTCGTGTTTACGGTTACTACTGTAATGGGTGGTAACATTTTTAACCTTGGGTTCCAATCTATGGTAGGAACGACCTTTGCTTTGTGGGTTGTCCCACATTTTTGCCATTTTGTCATAATGGCCTGCTTACTTACCGGGTATATTTCTGTTTTTGTTGGTAGGGTCTGATCGTTTTTTTCCATTTGTCATTGCTGATTTGGCACTCGGGTCTGCCATTTCATTACCTGAGATATCTACATGGGATGGGATCCATTCCAGGTAGATATTGTTGCCTTTGTCTTTAGCTGCGTCTAAGAGTAGTAGTAGTTTGTTTATTTTATCTGGTCTTGTTTTTGATTGGCCAGATTGGAGGGCTTGTATTGAGCTGAGGGAGTCTGTAAGTATGACTGCCTCAGGGATGTTGTTTTTAATGATCCATTCAATGGCATGTTCGATTGCTATCAATTCGATAGTAAATATCGACAGGCTCGGATTGGTTTTGAGTTCGATGATCAAGTTTTCATCAGGGACCAAAACTGCTGCTCCTGCCGTTTGTTTTTCAATATCTTTGCTGCCATCCGTATATATCTGTAATCTACCCCTATGATTTTTTTCTATATAGATTAGGCTACTTTGTTTCATACTTTTTATGTCATTTTCGCCTTTGTTTCCAATGATGTCCTTGATTGCACAGGAGGATGGATTGTGCTTTAGATCACACTTGTTTCTATAATGGGGTGGTTCAATGTCCTTAGGGATGTTCAGCTCAGCTATGAGCTTCTGAACTGTGACGGAGTATGGTCGGTATTGGTGTGCCTTTTTAGTGGTTTGGCACCCATTTTCCCCAATGAGGTCATTTATTTTGCCCAATGGCGAGGAACGTGCCCAGTATTTTAGGATTAATTCCTCTCTTCTTAAATGCAGTGGTTTTATGCCACATTCTACTTCGAGTGCATTAATCGGGGTGGATATAAATGCTCTTGTTGCAATGCGAAGGGCTTGGTTTTGTACTGTGTCGAGCTTTTTAAGTTGGGCTTGTGAGGCAGAGTTGTAGGCTTGTGCGCCATAATCTAGTTTACTTAAGATGAGGGCTTTGTATAGATTGATAAGGGTATGTTTGTCAGCATCGAAAGTTGTGCCTGTGACCAAACGAAGAATGTTTAGGTCCTTCTTACATTTTAGGATGAGATTTTTTATATGCTCATCCCATCTGAGTGCTTTATCAAGGATCATCCCTAGAAAGTTTACGTTGTCCACAAATTCAAGTTTTTTTGCCAAATAGTTTGAGATCGAAGATCGAAGTGTCGATATTTCTTTTACGTCTAAAAAGTATGGCTTTTGTTTTAGTGTTGGACACCTTAAACCCCCACGCCTCGGCCCAAAATTCGATTTTTGAAAGTTGATTTTTAAAATCAAGTTTCTATGTCATTACATTTCTACTTCCGGTACTGGACCGCGTTACTCCACTTCCGCTGTTCGTTCGCTGCATAAAATATTCCAAAGGAACTCTTGAAAACTAGAGCCAGTGTTTATGAAACACAATGCCCCCAACTGCTTGACCCTAACACTGCTTGTCCCTAACAGTAATTGAGAAAACACGAAAAAAATCTAAGGGCCATAACTCAAGAAAAAAAAATCGGATTTTTTTCAAAAGTTAATCAGTTCATCTACTCATCATCCCTGACCAGTCTGTGAAGTTTCGGGGAAAAACCTAAAATAGTTTTTTAGATATCTTGCTTAAAAACTTAAAACGCGAAAAATTTCAAAGGGCCATAACTCAAGAAAAAAATTTCGGATTTTTTTCAAAAGTTAATCAGTTCATCTACTCATCATCCCCAACCAGCCTGTAAAGTTTCAGGGCAATAGCTCAAACAATTTTTGAGATATCTTGCTTACAAGCTGAAAACACGAAAAAAATCAAAGGGCCATAACTCAAGAAAAAAAAATTGGATTTTTTTCAAAAGTTAATCAGTTCATCTACTCATCATACCCAACCAGTCTGTGAAGTTTTGGGGAAAAACCTCATATAGTTTTTGAGATATCTTGCTTACAAACTTAAAACGCGAAAAATTTCAAAGGGCCATAACTCAAGAAAAAAATATAGGATTTTTTTTCAACAGTTAATCAGTTCATCTACACATCATCCCAAACCAGCTTGTAAAGTTGCAGGGCAATCGCTCAAACAATTATTGAGATATCTTGCTTACAAGCTGAAAACACGAAAAAAATCTAAGGGCCATAACTCAAGAAAAAAAATCGGATTTTTTTCAAAAGTTGATCAGTTCATCTACTCATCATCCCCGACAAGTCTGTAAAGTTTCGGGGAAAAACCTCAAATAGTTTTTTAGATATCTTGCTTACAAACTTAAAACGCGAAAAATTTCAAAGGGCCATAACGCAAGAAAAAAATTTCGGATTTTTTTCAAAAGTTAATCAGTTCATCTACTCATCATCCCCAACCAGCATGTAAAGTTTCAGGGCAATAGCTCAAACAGTTTTTGAGATATCTTGCTTACAAGATTTCATAGTATTTTTTGCAAAGGGGCATAACTCAAAAAAGGGGCATAATCCTGACGAGAAAAAAAACACGGGTCAATTATTTTTTCATGAGGAATCCATATATGAAATTTCAAAAACCTAGCACCCATGGTTCTAAAGTTATGCTATGCAGTAAAAAGTGGGACGGACGTAAGGACGGAAGGACGGAAGGACAGACGGACGAACAGGGCAAAACCAATATGCCAAAACGCGAAAAATTTCAAAGGGCCATAACTCAAAAAAAAAATTTCGGATTTTTTTCAAAAGTTAATCAGTTCATCTACTCATCATCCCCAACCAGCCTGTAAAGTTTCAGGGCAATAGCTCAAAAAATTTTTGAGATATCTTGCTTACAAGCTGAAAACACGAAAAAAATCAAAGGGCCATAACTCAAGAAAAAAAAATTGGATTTTTTTCAAAAGTTAATCAGTTCATCTACTCATCATACCCAACCAGTCTGTGAAGTTTTGGGGAAAAACCTCATATAGTTTTTGAGATATCTTGCTTACAAACTTAAAACGCGAAAAATTTCAAAGGGCCATAACTCAAGAAAAAAATATAGGATTTTTTTTCAACAGTTAATCAGTTCATCTACACATCATCCCAAACCAGCTTGTAAAGTTGCAGGGCAATCGCTCAAACAATTATTGAGATATCTTGCTTACAAGCTGAAAACACGAAAAAAATCTAAGGGCCATAACTCAAGAAAAAAAAATCGGATTTTTTTCAAAAGTTGATCAGTTCATCTACTCATCATCCCCGACAAGTCTGTGAAGTTTGGGGGAAAAACCTCAAATAGTTTTTTTAGATATCTTGCTTACAAACTTAAAACGCGAAAAATTTCAAAGGGCCATAACTCAAGAAAAAAATTTCGGATTTTTTTCAAAAGTTAATCAGTTCATCTACTCATCATCCCCAACCAGCATGTAAAGTTTCAGGGCAATAGCTCAAACAGTTTTTGAGATATCTTGCTTACAAGATTTCATAGTATTTTTTGCAAAGGGGCATAACTCAAAAAAGGGGCATAATCCTGACGAGAACAAAAAACACGGGTCAATTATTTTTTCATGAGGAATCCATATATGAAATTTCAAAAACCTAGCACCCATGGTTCTAAAGTTATGCTATGCAGTAAAAAGTGGGACGGACGTAAGGACGGAAGGACGGAAGGACGGAAGGACGGACGGACGAACAGGGCAAAACCAATATGCCCCCACAACTTCTTCGAAGTTGGGGGCATAATTAATTTTGCAGCCATGGAACGTCTTTCAAAATATTTCATTTTTCGAGACTTTATACGGATTGAATATAAATTGGCACAGAAAGACTAATTCTGAAAAGAAAACAATACTCTATGACTATTTTCCTACGCGCTTATGCAACTGGCACACTAGTAGTGGTGAATCGCTTAAAGGAACTAAGCCTGTCCAGGAACCGCGGTGCGAGGCGGACCGTCCATGCTAATAAACCCTATTGGTTTCATTGGGCGACAGGGCTTGAGATGTCATTTCATCTGAATGTCGGGTAAAAGTCCCACAAAATTGGAAGCAACGTCTCCAAAATGACATTTACAGTGTTGACCGGGACGTTAAACCTAAAATCAAACAAAATCAAACAAAGCAACTGGTTTTAGATTTTACTCTTTCATCCCTGTGTTTCTGAACAGGACTCTTCTCGCTTTAAACATATTCTTATAGAAAGGGATTTCTGAGTAGTTCACAGACATGATGGCAAACAGTGTACATGTAGATTCTGGCGAGACGTGCTAGCTACGTGCCGTCTTATCAGGATCTGCAATGTATTTCTACCTCGGCGTCTGCACCGGTCTACATGGTTAAAAGGTTATTAGCTCGCTTCTCTTTGTTACTAAACTACCCTTTACTGACCGACACATCGAACACAGTTATTCACCTGCATGCTTTCGAGAGCTCCAATTACACCCAATTACAAATCAGAAGCCCGCCAGTACGATTTCCGTCACAACGGTTAGATGATCTCAAGAGTAAACTTCAAAGAAACAAAACACATCACAGCTGTCAAGATGTTCCAAAAATAGCGCCATCGCTACCTCTCATCTACATGAAAGAACCGCCGCCTAGCCAACCAATTCGCCACAGTTTGACTGACACGACAAAGAACCGCCTACAAAAAACTAAGCACGCGATTGGATAAGAAAATGTGAAATCGCATTTACTGTTGCGTTAGCCATTTTCTACAGTAAAAGGAAGACAAACTAAAAGGTAGATCCATATTGGGTCATGTGTAATATGAACCACACCAATTGATGATAATTTCATCCAAGTGATATTGCGAACAGCAAAATCTCCGATAAGCCCGCCAACCTACTAAGTCTCATCAAAGATTCACTTTGTCTATTATGTCTGCTCGGGGTGAATGTCGTCCAGAATAATTTCCCTCTGTAGCGCCTATCAAACTTTTCAAGATGATCGATTGCTTTGATGATCGATTGTCTATATATTGTACCTAAATTAATATGTTTTCGTTTGTTTGTTTTTTTGTTTTTTTTTTTGTGGAAAGAAAATAACTTATTTTTTTCTGACAATAGTATTGAAATAAAACTAAATCACCTGTTCAATTTACTTTATTTGACGATTTTATCATTTATGATTCAAAGACCTATGAAAGCGCACGCTTGTCGTTTCAGGCTATAAGATCGCAGCGTGATCTAACAATCCAACTAAACTTAAAAGGCCGCGAGGCTAAAACGTTTTTTTGTTTTTTTTGTGCCCATCTAACCTGAGCATGATGTTTAAAAATGTTGGGAAATAAATCAAACGCTTATGACCACTTGCACACCCGGTTTTGATTCTGATCCGCGTTATCATTTCTTTTGTCATTTTACTGCTACCTATTGTAATATCTTTGATATGAGCCATGGATCAAAGGTGCGCAAGTTGCCATTACTGTTTCAGATCTTTGAATTTCAACTCGACTTATCAGGATATTTTTACACAGTCTAGATTAAGTCAGCATTTCAAATTTCATGCTCGGATACGCAGGGGATGGAAAAGATTGGCCGGAAATACCCCAGCCGAGTGACGTACTTTTACCATTTGCTGAGGAGTACCCGACCCACACACCACATTAACAACACCCCCGGCAAACGCCACTTTATATTGGGAAAAAGTGGAGTTAACACGGGTATACATTACTTTTCTTATCATTAGGATAACTTCCCTTTATGAGATAAGGTCAAGAAAATGGCTCGTATCAAGTGATAATTGGCAATAGTTTTCTTATTTCTGCCCAAAACATAAATTGTGGGTACTCGTTATAACCGCCTCATTGTCCGCCCAAAACATATATTGTGGATAATCCTTTATAACTGCGATATTGACGAGTATCCACAATCTCTGTTTCGGAGCAGAAATAAGACAATGATGTATACTTCTGTAAACCCCACTTTTCCCAATATTAAGTGGGGTTTACCAGAGTATAGATTTCCTGGACTTGTTAACATAATGTTTCTACTCCGATGTGGGTGCTCGTTAGAACCGCCTCATACTCACTGAGGCGGTTCTAACGGAGGTCCTAACGAGCACCAACAATCTATGTGTGGAGGATAAATAAGAACATTGTCATCCGATAAATGCCATTACTAGAGCCATGGAACGAAGCAGTGTATTGCTACGTTATCCTAATGGAACACGCCATATTCTTTCTTACTAGTGAAAACTGTTGATTGAACTGGATGACGGGACAAGTCAAGTCAATACTAGTGATATTTGTGAGGCTATGTGTTGACTGCTGTGATAGTATGATCGACTTTCCTCATGGTGGTTAGAGCTGCCAGTTGTAACAAGAAATATCTTTAAAAAAGATATGCGGCGTAGATTTAATTGGAAGGTTGTTTAGAAACCAGTGCTTCAGCTGAAGTGCACGACCCGTCGGATGCTTTTAGATTGATGAGTGTTACCATATATGGGTATGGCGGCCATTTTGGTCATGTGACCTGGACCTAAAACGGTTCCCCCAATAAATGCGCCTTATCGTAAGGAGCAAAAATATATCTAATACTTTAGTACTGTATTCTGAATCGTTTGCAGGATAAAATGAATTCTCACTTTTCCAATACAAAAGCATATGTGTCAAAGTTTGACCTAGGCACAAAGAAGGTCAAGGTCAACCCAGGGTCACCATTTTAGCAATTTATGATGGGCCTACGTCCCAGATGTTATTTATCAAGTTTCGTGGAAATCTGCCAAGTGGTTCTGGAGAAGACTATTTTGAAGGGTTTTTACCATATATGGCTTGGCGTCCATTTTGGTCATGTGACTTGGACCCCGTGAGCAAATTTTGGTGTCCTTCATCCCATAGAGGCTCCATATGAAATTTGACCTTAATCGGCTCAACGGTTTCCGAGGAGAAGCAGTTCGAAAATTTTCACATTTTTCGCCTCGGCGAGGCTATACTGAATGGAATGGAATATTTCGCAAGTTCATTGGTTAGACCTCATTGATACTATCAGTATGCCAAAAATTGTTTAAATATTCCAAGCGGTTAAGTCACTATCACCAATTTTCACAAACGGGTTACGGACGGACAGACAGACAGACCATATATGGCTTGGCGGCCATTTGGGTCATGTGACCTGGACCCCATGAGCAAATTTTGGTTTCCCCCATCCCATAGAGGCTCCATATGAAATTTGACTTCAATCGGCCCAACGGTTTCCGAGGAGAAGTAGTTCGAAAATTTTCACATTTTTTCGCCTCGGCGAGCCTATACTAAATGGAATATAATATTTCGTAAGTTCATTGGTTAGATCTCATTGATATCTATCAGTATGCCAAAAATTGTTTAAATATTCCAAGCGGTTAAGTCACTATCACCAATTTTCACAAACGGGTTACGGACGGACAGACAGACTGACAGAATGACACGGTGATTTTAGGGCACTCTTAGAAAATCAACCGACTTCAGTCGGTCGCTTTTTCTGCGGGTCGTGCAATATGAGCTACAATAGTGACAGCAACAATTGTCTAGCTATGAACTGGTTTACTGTATTCAAACAATTCAGATGTCACGCGAGGAAAAATAGCTTTGCAGAGGGCGGTGTCCCGCCTGTTTGAGCTAAGGTCAATGTAAAAGGTCAAGGTTAAAAACATGACCTCATTTCAAGAGCATATGATCTCAAGTATATGCACAACAAATAAGAAAACTTTATCATTTACTGTTTTTGAACACAAATTCTAGGGTTAACCTTTCGGGTTGTCGCTATGGTGAACGTAAACGCATAGGCATAGGCGGACGAACAAACGGACGAGCAGAGAAACGGACGGAAACTTGATCTTATGTGCACCTAATTAAAACTCAAATTACACTTATTCCTTTTCAGAATTTATATAACATTAATGATATTCGAAAATGTCCATTTTGTGTTAAAATGGAGGACATAAAGTATGCTGAAGACAAATGATACACTGCAACTTTTATTTAGCATATATTGTAAATTAAACATCTGTCAATTTGTAATGCGATTATTACATGTTTTGTCATGCTATATCTCTTTATTGGTTTCATTGGGCAACAGGGCTTGGGTGTCATTTCATCTCAATGTCGGGTAAAAGTCCCACAAACTTGGAAGCAACGTCTCCAAAATGACCTACACAGTGTTGATGGGGACGTTAAACCTCAAATCAAACAAACAATTCCTTTCGCAGAAAATTCTTCCTTTCGCGAAAGGAACCTTCCTTTCGCGAAATGGTTCCTTTCGCTATATAGACCAATCACATGAAATTAGGTCAAAATAGCTATTCACCGCAGCAGTTACAGAATTCACTAGAAACACAATTATACATATGACGTATGGTCATCAAAGGACAAGACGGTGAGCAAGCCGAAACTGTATATATTTTTCATTCATGTCTCACATAAAAAACGAAACATTTCCTAGGTTAAATCTTCAGTAAACTGTCGTACTTTTGAGTAGATTTATTTATGCAAATCATTGACCAATGAAATGGTCATCTCCTTGGACATGTGGTTTTATTGACCAATGGAATAACGAAAAATGTAGGACAAAAGCAAAACCATAACGGCTACGCCGTAAAAACTGAACACCACTCCTAACCAGCCTACCGACACCGAAATATACTTAACGCAATTTAGCAACTCGAATATATCGAGATATATTATTTAAGTTTGATAACAGTTGTGATACAAGTACCCGAACAATGATTGACTATTGAAAACAACGCGTGACCTGTGAGTAGGATGTCGTGAAAATCACGTACAGAAACGTTTGGTAGGTATGCAGATGTATTGGTTTTGTTTGTTTGATTTGAGGTTTAACGTCCCCATCAACACTGTAAAGGTCATTTTGGAGACGTTGCTTCCAATTTTGTGGGATTTTTACCCGACATTGAGATGAAATGACATCTCAAGCCCTGTCGACCAATGAAACAAATAGGGTTGATAAGCATGGACGGCCCGACACACACCGATTTGCCTAGGCAGGCTTAGATCCTCTAAGCAGTTTACCAGTACTCGTGTGTGTGTCGGATTCAGTTCTGCGTAAAAGCTTCATGCAGCCCATATGTTTCTTCAAGCACCGATGAGCGGGGGCCGGCAGATGTATTGTGCATTGTCATGAAAACATTTTAGTCGGAGACACCGATACGTTCTCAGACTAAAAAGGAACATAAAGGAATGCTTTGAAATGAGACTCTAAAATGCGTCACGTTAAAATTCAACCTGCCACCGGCATGGTAATAGGTGCTGTTTTAAATTTTGGGTAAATGACTCGACAGGATCATGCTTGCTTTGTCGAAAAGAATTTTCTGGATCAGAACCATGTCGGTCGCAGCCTGGGCAGCTATGCGTGACGTTATAACGTCAGCAGTGCTTCATACGCCTCGAATACTTGAAAACGTATGGAAAAGCCAAGTCGGTAATGTTCAAGTCGAGATAAGCCACATTCCATAGCAGCTTGACACCAGCTAGATAATACCGATGTACAGCACCCACATCTGCATTAGGGTAGTCAGCTTACGCGAAACCGCCGTCGGTGGCTTAATACGTGAACTAGCACTTATTTCTGTACTGCCGTTTACTGAGGAAAATCAAACACACATTAAAAACCTACACCCCCGCCCCCACGGGCACTACATGCAGACAAGACGGAACAGGAGTTCCAGAAAAGCATACCCTTTTTGATGTCCATGACGAGTAACTCAGTTTGCAACAAACAAAGACTTTGGGATGATTATAATGTCCACCAAGTTCACCATCAAGTGACTCAATGATCTGAGGGCTCATATAAGTACAAAAGCAAACTAAGTTTACGCCACAAAGCACGGCATATGACCAGAATTGCCACAATGTTAACGAAATACACGAATTATTGATAACAATAATAATAATAATACCTATAATTGTTTTCGAAGAAAGCAGTTGTCCCCAATTAGCCAGCCTGAATGTTTTAAGACATGACCTTTAGAATGAGATCAACGTCATCCAGACTTATTCAATTCTTTAGCCTGTTGCAATGATAGATCTATGTAAGTTTGGCGAGAATCCCCCTAAGATACTGTGCAAACAAGCCTACCGTGACTGAAATTTGACAAGTTTAGTCCCAAACTGACCTTGAAAAGGTCACGGTCTCCAAATCTGAATCAACTCTTTATCTATTCAAGTGCTATGCCTTTCTGATGAGAACCTATCCAACGTTTCCTACGATAACGCGCACTCAGGTAGGATTTGACTGAAATTTAATGATTTTAATCCTTTGCTGACCTTACAAATAAGGTCAAGATCACAAAAACCGATTCAACTATTTGACTTGTCACAGTGATGTATCCAAACAAGTCTGGAAAGAATCTTCAAAAAGGTTCCTGATATAATATGCACACCCACTTAATTTGGCTTAAATTTGCCCTGTGGTGACCTTGAAAATGAGATTAATGTCACTAAACTCTAATCAGCTCTTAAGCATATTTCAATGAAGTGTCATTGCAAGTTTAATGAAAATCCTTCAACAGGTTCCTGATATAACATACATACAAGATTAATTAGGCTGAAGTTTGCCCATTTTAATCCCATGGTGACCTTGAAAATAAGGTCAATGTAAACAAAATTTGATCACCTCCTACGCTAATTCCAATGATATATTCCTGCAAGTTTGATGAACATCCGCCAACCCGTTCAAGAGTTATCGTGCGCACAAGAAATTGTCAGGTCCACGCTAACGCCAACGAGATACACACCGACAACAGTATGTCCCTTTTCACCGCTGGTGGGGGGCACATAATATAAAATAGACACATCTTTCCTAAAATTGGAAATAGACTTGTCCAAACAGTGAGGGGACATCAAACCGACCAGGTTTGGAGAATCTTTAATATGCGCCGAATAATGGAAGTGGCTGAATGAATCCGTACACAAAAAAAAAATGTTGGGCATTATGAGCCGGGGTACATCATTTGCGAAGACTCTGAATCAGACTCCGTGTATGCGCAGGCTGATCAGTTTTCTCTGGGCCCACATACAATAGTGTAGGAAATGCTGTGCCCCGGTTCATATCGCTCTTGCAGGTCATGCAACCAAACTGTGTTTCAGTCATTTAAAAATTCTTGTTTTTCCCGAAATCGGATCGGTCAGAAAGGGAAGGCGGGATTGGGATGGACGCGTGAAGTTTGCATGGCAGTCGTTATTGCTCAAATGTCAAGCAGCCATAATTCGTGACGTCGGCAAGTAACCTTCATTGTCGAGTTAACGGAACATGATATGGTGTACATGTACAAAAAAGTAGCAGGTTATTTGTCGACGACAGTAAACAAACACTGATTTACATGCATAAATTAATTATATGGGTGCACCGAACGATCTAAGTCTCCACTATTCGTTGTAAAATTCATCTGTAAAATTTTAAAACATGAAGCGCATTTAGGCTAGATATTAACCTAATTGCTGTTGTCTGGCGCAGAAAGATTAAATTACATTATGTCTCTTGATTACTGTGCAACACTGCATTATGATATTCATTTTTGATATTCCTTATGATATTCATTATGATATTCCTGTTCGGGAGATGCTTGAAACTTATCACGGTAGGTCCCTGGCATTCACAGCGAGCCTCTACATACTAAGAAATTAGCATGGTATTTATCCCAGAGGTTTCTTTGCTTGTGAATAGTGTTATCCGCAAGAAGTACTGGCCCTTGGTTGATATATGTGTATTCACCATTTTTGCATTATTTGCTGGCTCCCGGCTTACCCTTTGTCGGTGTCGGTGTTGGGTGGGCGGGTGGCCGGACCCCCTGAAAGGTCGGGGGTTGGTTATCTGGTTGCCCGTTTTCCCGGCACTGAGGCTTGCTCTGAGTGTGTGGAATCACCGTGATATGGAATTCTCCGGTCGGTACCGTGTCTTAGCTATTAGACTCGGCGGAGACTTCCGAAAATTTACGAAAATTAACTGTTTTGATTACTTTTTTTTTTTTTGTTTTTTTTTTTTATTATTATTATTGTTGGTATTCTCTGCCTTCTATGGGCGCATTTCATGTATTCAATGTTATGATATGTGATTTGCAAATAAATAAAGTTGAGTTGAGTTGAGTTGAGTTGTAGTCTGCTTTTGGAATTTGATTAGTTTTCTTTCTGTTTCTCGTCCTATTTTGCAACTTGAAATTCCGTTTCTGCTTCTTCTAGTTCCCATTATTCTCGTTAAGTGGCGCTGTGATCGTTTTTCCGTAAACGTCCGCCTGGATTCGGCAGATACCAAAAAAAATCTGCAAGCGTATTGGTGTCACGGAGGAGTGAAAGAAACGAGAGAACTATATTTTTGGCATAAAACGGACGATTTGGGGACACTACACCCTTCCCGATAAAATCATTTACACATAATTTTTATTTTATATGTCAGACCAGGAATCAGCTTTGCTGTGTTTGTTTTGTGTCCAAGTTTTATCTAAATATATCGCAAATGTGTTCAGGCCATTGCACCTCTAAAATATAAATTTGTTGTAAATACTTATAATAATTTTGTATGGCACCGTCAGGCTACTGTCCAATGTTATGTAGACCTTTGCGAGACTGCTCCATTATGATCACCTGAAAGCAAACATAGTTGTAACTCTCTTTTGTGAAAATGCCTTCAGATGAGAAAAGACTTACGTTCCCTCTAACATTTATTCCTGATTAAGGGCATATCCAAAGGAATGCTAAAACTAGGCATTTTGGCTCTGTTGTTTGATTTGATGTTTAACGTCACCGTCAACAGAGTGTAGGTCATTTTGGAGACGTTGCTTCCACTTTTGTGGGACTTTTTTTGTTTGGGTTTTACGGCCCTTTCAAGATTATTTCACTCATATCGAGCCGATCGTTAATCATAGGTGGGCGAAAACCGGATTACCCGGAGAAAAACCACCTGACCTTCCGTTGCAGAACTTAGCGTCCCACACGTGACCCGAGCGAGGCTCGAACCCACGGCGGCGAGAGACCTAATGACTAAGAGTCAGCGCTCTTATCATATAGGCCACGGAGGCCCGTTAATGTGGGACTTTTACCCGACACTGAGATGAAATGACATCTCAAAGCCCTGTCGCCGAATGAAACCAATAGGGTTTGTAAGCACCGCTTTGGCTCGGTAGACTTAGATCCTCTAAGCGGTTTACCAGTACTGGTGTGTTTGTCGGTTTCAGTTCATGCAGCCCATCTATTTTTTCAAGCCCCGATGGCCGGGGGTCTGATTCCCTGGTTGTTTTGTCACATGTTTATATAGATGTTTCGTAACTGTTTGTGTTAAGTGCATTCATTAATTTATAAGAAAATAGAAAACTATCTGACTTTTTATACTAGATTTTTGGCTTCAAGTGACAAAACGCAAAGGTTTCCACTTTTTTGAGAAAAACACAACGCGCAGCAAATTCTTTCATACCGGAGTGCAGGTGGAAAACCAACACCTGCTACAATGTAACATATCAAGCACTGGAAGCCTCTCTGCCCCCGCCCATAGGGGCTTGAAGAAATATGTGGGCTGCATGATGCTTCCACGCAGAGCTGAATCCAGCCCGCATACTAGTACTGGTAAACAGCTTAGAGGATCTAAGCCTGTCCAGGAACCGCGGTGCGAGGCGGACCGTCCATGCTAATAAACCCTATTGGTTTCATTGGGCGACAGGGCTTGAGATGTCATTTCATCTCAATGTCGGGTAAAAGTCCCACAAAATTGGAAGCAACGTCTCCAAAATGACCTTTACAGTGTTGACGGGGACGTTAAACCTCAAATCAAACAAACAAACAAAACTGGAAGCCTCTGTGGTGTAGGGATTATGCTACTCGCCTCATTAACCAGGGATCGCAGGATCGACCCCGGCTTCTCCAGAATTTCGGATGAGTCTTTAAACCAGGTCCCATTTCCGTATGACCTTAGCTGTTGTCGAGACGTTAAACTAAAAACGCACTCACATACCAAGCGCATCCCACCATTACATTATTTTTCTCATTTCTACTCCAAAATATAGATTGTGGGTACTCGTTAAAACCGCATCGAAGAGGCGCTTCTAACGTGTACCCAAAATGTATATTTTAAACAACAGTCAGAAAAATATCATCACGACTTTTCATCTTACAATTTTTGTTGTTGTAATTTTCGGCGGTAAAATGTACAAATCTAATGCATCAAAAACAAAAAAATAATGTTTTTTTTCTAGATTCTGTAAACTTTAATAATAAGTAAATAAATAAATAAATAAATAAATAATGTCGTTAAGTTCCGCCAGGTAAACCTGGGTACGCTGTACGCGGTCTAACTGTAATAAAACAAGAAGAAAAAAAACTTTGGTGTAGATCTAATACATGGAAATATATGTAAGTACAAAATGGTTTGGATTCAGCCACTCCATTTGCCAAATCGTTACGCGTAGAACTTGAAGAAATATGTAGTAGGCTGGTAAGACAGTCGCGACACTAGCTCAGCAAGGTTTTGCTGGCTGAAGACAGACGGACGGACGGACGAACTGACAGACGACCAGCTAATATTTTCGCGTTGTAATTCTGTTGGATGAAAGCTATCCTGCCCCAGTCTAACTTATGAAGACAGACAGACGGACATATGAATAGGACAGCAGTCATTGTGACCACAGGTGCTTTTCTATGGTTGTTGGTCGGGGCTGAGAATGAGTAAGTACTGTTCATTTTAATGGATGTATTTACATCAGAATTGGGGAACTAGTTGTTGTTTTCCAATTTTCCCCTGTGGGCAGCTGATGAGGTCCCAGGGAACGAAACCGTGGTACCCCTATTCCCCGTTACCGGTGAACAGAGAGACACTCGCCCGGCTATGACTTGACTTGATAGATTTTGTAAGGTAACCGGACGCTAAAAGCACATAGGGGCTACCCCCATCTCGCTAAATGGGATTAGTTTATGAACTGCTCTTCCCAGGGCCTCCAATGTGCTGGCACTTGTCAATTCGACAGGTGTCAGCTGACCAATGGGAATATACTGAACTCTTAATCGGAGGAAGGCACAAATCGCACCCAAGGTACAGCGTTTGTCCTAAGAAACACAGTTCTATAACGATTTTAGAATTTTGAGTGCAGGAATCAGACCAAAGACGGGCCCTAGTATGTGATGACGTGTTGCCAATTTCGACTGCCAATTGTGTCAGAGCACAGCCCTGTTTTCGAATGTCTGGCCGATGAAAAAAGCTAACATACATTATCAGTTCTGGCTTCCATTTTCTGTGCGGACTTGACTTGACTTGACTTGATAGGTTTTGTAAGGTAACCGGGCGCTAAAAGCACATAGGCGCTACCCCTTCTGTGCGGACATATACATACTTCTATAATATCCAAACATTTGAGTTTTCAGTGAGGTAGGTTGCAATTAGTAAATAATATCTTTATGAGTAACACCTCAGAAGGATCAGATTTATGAAAATTGTATGAATTAATCAATTTTAACAATTATTGCTCATTTCAAATCCACGGATTCGGCACAAACTAATCCCTCATGGTAATTTATTTTAGTAAATGTTCAACGATAGAGTATTTTCCCCTTCGTCAAACAAGTATTAACTTTTAAATAAAAATCCTGTTTCTCATAAGTATATAAATAAGGGACCGCGCTGTAAAATTTATTTTAAAGATGCAAGCGTACACATTATTGTAAATATCCGAATTATTAAATAGCAGGATAAAATTTATCGCTGCTGGCTTGAATTTGGCCCCTGGAAAAGCGAATGCGATCTTCTCAAACGGACGCTTGTCATCGGAAAAAATACGACAAATCCACGGACGTTACCGAACGTTACCGTCACCTCAATGACTGGTACCCCGTCTAACCACAGCAGAATCGAAACCGAATAATGCAAAATAGGACGTCCAAATGCCATATTTAAATACAAAGGTCTCAAATTAGAATGTGCATGTTGCATATTCGAATAAAGTAGTAAGATATGGAAAGGTTCATAATGCAAAGTGCGGTTTCAACAATTCATATTGTAATTGCACATTGCATAATTGAGTTTGTACCTTAATACTGTTCCATAGGTGATCGCTCGATTGATTTTCGTTTCATTCCATTTTTATTTATTTATTTATTTATTTATTTATTTATTTTTTTTTAGTGGCTACGCTGGCCGGTCTTCTTGGACGTCGAGTAAGTTTAGCCTGTCAGTTACGTGATGGGCGGTGCTAAGACTTGCTGTAATCAGATTGGCTGAGTCGAACCTTTTGTATACAGCGATTCGTGTTACTGCAGGGGTGACAACCTACGTCATAGCAGAGATGTCGTAGCCATTTCAGATGCGGCCATATTGGTGTAAATAGGGTAAATAAAATGCTTCAAACTAGATATGTACATTACGAGTCTTCAGAAAACATATTTCAGCTGGTAACGAACAATATTTGCATCCAACCAGTGAGCAAATTCCACCTAGAAACATTGAAAAGACTTCGATAGCTTCGCCACAAGATTTGATTCGGCGCTGTAAACAATGGTAGTTCCGACATCATTGCCAAATCAGCTTGTGTCGAATTATTTAAAGAAAATGCCACATGTCTGCGACAGATTTCAGTATCTTTGATTCTTTTATGTCCTAATGCACCGACTGCGCCTACTTGTTGTGACAATTGCCTTTTGTGTAGTAAACGCCGGCAAACCTACGAATGGTTATGGCATCACTGCTCTGACGTAGGTTGTTCCCCCTGTTACTGGGTGCAGCATGAAAGGATGCCGTTTTGTTTGAGGTATTGTTTTCGAAGGTCACCGCTTTGAGTTTGCAAATGCGATTTGGGGCCAGAAATTTGCAATTAGGGGTAATTACAAAATATGTGTCGTTTAAGGCTTTCAGCTGTGAGTTTTAAACCAAGTTCCCTACTTTTAGCAAAAAGTGAAGACACCGATCCGACGCTACATTCTGTGGCCTCTAATCTGTGATTCCGAATGTCCCATTATTGAAACAATTGGCATGTATGTGTTAATTGTACAGGTTGGAATAAACGTATTTTAATTCGCCTTGGGTAGACAGTCTGAAGTTCGCTAAACGTGGCGTCTGCTCAGGGTTATAATGTCTAAATCAAATGGTTTAAAAAATGATCTTTTTTTTTTTCGTGAAGTTATTCTCCTCTTTAAGTGTGTGTGTGTGTGTGTGTGTGTGTGTGTGTGTGTGTGTGTGTGTGTGTGTGTGTGTGTGTGTGTGTGTGTGTGTGTGAAATCGGGTTTAACGTCGCTTTCAACAATTTTTCAGCCATATCACGACAGTGTCTTGTTGCGACAGGGGGCTCAATGCTCACATTTATAGTGCTGCTTCACTGAAGTATCATGTCCCACACACATTACATGATACCACACCCAGTAACATTATCCTGACACTGGGTCGACCAGTCCTAGCTCTACCCCGTAAATCTGAGTGCCAAGCGAGGAGCAACTAGTACCATTCTTATCGACTTAAGTATGTCGCGGCCCGGGATCGAACCCGTGACCTCCCGTTCCCCGGAGCGGACACTCTACCAACTAAGCTATCGGGGCCGGTCTCCTCTTTAAGTCCCCACGCCAGAATGAACATAGCTCCGAGCGGCTACACAACATATGTGCATCTTCGTATCAACGCGACGTTGATGCAACGCTGCTGAGACGTCATGTGCCCGCTAGGAGATGTTCTCTGTAAAATTATTAGCAGATGATACAAACTCAGAATGTACTGAGCTTATTTATAAATTTATGGTTTTACCATGAAGAAATTAGCAGACACGTTTATCTTTCTTCCTTTCTTCCTCCTTCTCATGGGGAAGTTTTTTGTTTGTTTGATTTTAGGTTTAACGTCCCCGTCAACACTGTAAAGGACATTTTGGAGACGTTGCTACCAATTTTGTGGGACCTTTACCGACATTGAGATGAAATGACATCTCAAGCCCTGTCGCCCAATGAAACCAATAGGGTTTATTAGCATGGACGGTCTACCTCGCACCGCGGTTCCTGGACAGGCTTAGATCCTCAAAGCGGTTTACCAGTACTAGTGTGCGGGCCGAATTCAGCTCTGCGTGGAAGCATCATGCAGCCCATATATTTCTTAAAGTCCCTATGGGCGGGGGCCATTCGTTGGGATGGTTGGGTAAGGCAAAGGTGATGTGTATCTTGTGTCACTGGGGAGTACAGCTGATACTGACTTACATTTGGGCAAGGCCTGTTGTCCTTGCAGCAGGTAAAGGTAGAGAGGGTGGGGTGTTGATATTTCTTCTGTTTCCACACTTCCATTCATTTTCCTCTTTCTCCTCTGTCCCTCACTTCCATCTCATCTACTATCTCTTCTGTCTCTTTTCTCCCTTTCTCTTGGAGAAGAGAAAAAATGATCCACAAGGGTTGACCTGTCGTTACACTCTAAACAATCGACGAATAATCTTTTTCTTCTTCGAATTTTTTTAACCCTCTCGGACATTCTCAACAACATATCTAGATTACTCCTTGATCTACGACTGACAATTGTAACCATTATAATTATTCATCATAAATCAACTTTCCTCAGTACTTTCAGTACTTTGATTTTGAGTGCTTTTTGTAGGGCATCTACTGCGCAACATGGTGAATAATGTTTTCTCCATATTGTGCTATCGTCTGCAAATTGCGACAGCTGCAGTCTTTCTTCAGGCTCTAAATTTTCTTTTAATGTAACCATAATTATATTGAAAAGAATGGGGCTGATAGCTGCCCTGGGGACAGCCATTTTCTAATACATGCTTAGTTGATGTTTCTTGTCCCACCCTTACTTGAATTTTTCGATTGTGGAGGAAATTATGAATCCATTTAAGCATGTTCCCATTTATGTCAAATTGTTTTAATTTACAGATGGTTCCTGTTGACCACATGAGGTCAAAGGCCTTTTCCAGGTCTAGAAAGACGGCAGCTACTATTTTATTTTCCATGAAGGCCATATTTATCTCAGAGTCTAGTCTTGTTAGTTGATCAGTGGTGGATCTATTTGGTCTAAATCCGGATTGAGTATCAGCAAAGTGCCCTTTATTTTCTAAATGGGCCGTCAATCGTTTAGCAACCACGGTTTCCACTGCTTTGCAGATACACGATGTAAGTGATATAGGTCTGTATGACCCTGGGTCCAGTTTGTTTTTGTTTGGTTTCATAATAGGTATAATGGTGGCAAGTTTCCATTCAGGTGGAAGTTCTCCTCTTTCATAGGAGATATTCAAAAGTTTCAATAGTTCTATTTTAGAGTTATTTGGTAGTTGTTTAAGCATTTCATAAGGAATTGTATCCTCTCCTGGTGTTGATTCCTTTTTGGATGATAATGCATTTCCCAAATCAAAACGTGTAAAGGGTCGGTTTAAGTCTGAGTTGTTTTCTGTTGCCTGTGGTTCCGGGGTGTGACCAAATCCCTTATCTTCCATAATTATTTTAACGGCTTGAAATATGGGCATTTGATTTGGCGATTTCGACATATTGTCATAATGTTGTGCTAGAGCATTAGCTTTTTCCTTCTCGCTGGTAATGATAGTTTTGTTTACCTCTAGGCAGGTAATATGGTCGGTAGGTTTGCCCCTTACGGTTAATCATATTCCATACAGTCTTGAAGTTCGCTTTATGATCTAGTTTAGAGACAAAGTCACGCCATGAGTTAATGTGTTTGTCCCTTTTGATGTCTCTAGCTTCATTTTTTAACCTGTTATAGTTTCTTTTTAGTTCTGGAGTTTTATTTTTAAGGTATTTCTTTCTAGCTTGTTCACGTTTTTTGATAGCTATAGTAATTTCCTGATCCCACCAGGGCGGTCGGAGCGATTTTACTTTTGGTTTTGTTTTAGGAATGGTTTCCTGGCAGATTTGTTTGAGGGATTCTACAAAGTCAGATGATATTTCCTGTGTTGGATTATTTTCGTTTATTTTTAATGTTTCTGAGCAGAGGGTCTTGAATTTTTCCCAATCATCTTTTTGTAAGTTCCATTTTGGATTGTGGGCTGTCCCCAGTGCATTGAATTTTGAAAGAAAACGGAGGTAAATGGGGAGGTGATCGCTTCCACTAGTGTTGCCCAGGGTTTCCCAGATTGTTCATACGCTCAGGGCTGGGGTGGCTTTTGACAAGTCAGGCGACGTAGGATGTTCAGCCATCGTGGCTTCATCATTCTCATTAAGTATAATAAGGCGATTCTTAATAACGAGGTCAAGTAAAGTTCTTTTCCCTTTGTGTCTGATTTAGAGCTCCATAAAGAGTCATGGGCATTTAGGTCGCCAACAAGAGTGAAAGTTTTGGTAGGGATAAGGTTAAGAACTTTTTGATATTCCTCAGCTCTGGATTTGCTATGAGGAGGGTCATAGCAATTTAGAATAGTTATTTTATCTTTTTTGAAGTACAGTAGAATTCCGCTTAAAGACCACCCCTATATTAGGACCACTCCGCTGTTAAGACCGGTTTTTGCCAGACCCAAATTATTTCCTATATAATTAATTTCTATTTATTCCGATAAGGAGACCACCCCGCTATTCAGTATTAAGACCGCTTTCAAAAGACCAAATATGTCATTACTGTTCGCTATTGAGACCACTTTTTGGTCACGTCAAGTTAGTCGACTGGTCAGGTATAAATTTTTGCTGAATTCTTCACCATTACAACAGCTCTTGGTAATGTTCACACATATCCCTAAAGGTGTGAATAACAGCAGTTTACCTTTACTAATCTGTGTTGTTTTAACAAAATATATATGTTATGAGTATCACTATCAGGGCTAATTAAATAAATAGTTAGCCTTGATAGTGATACTCATAACACATTTTAATTAAATAAATAGTTTTAATAATTTTGGTAATGTGCAGCTCTGTTTTCTTCAGATATTAAGAAGATTATTTTGGAACAATTGAAATCGTGAATGTGATTTTAATTGAAGTAATGTTGCCTATACATGTAATAAGGAAAATGACAGAAACGATTTACCAAATAGCAATAAAATAGACACACTACACATAAAAATGAATTTATATCCATCTTGCCAACAATATATTTACCAATTCCATTATTAGGACAACCCCGCTATTAAGACCGCTTTTTAGAAGTCTAGAAAGTGGTCTTAATAGACATTTTTCACGAAGACCGAATTAGGACTTCGAAGATCGAGAACGGAGTTACACGCTGGGATGTTCTCAACGTTATATGAACCTTTAACTATACATGTAATAAAAGGCGTATCTAGCAAAACGGAGAAAGCAGTGCATTTTGCACAAAACTGACTGTTTTGAATTCACATGAGACCAAAGTCCTGTCGTAGGGCTTATATGCATTGGGGGGGGGGGGGGGTCCGACTAGCACCACTTTACTTTATACTTATTTATTTTAGTTCGATTGCGATGGAAGCTTCAAGTTTTTTTAATCGCTCATGAACACACATTCCGGATGTTTTCACGAGCGCGAGAGGGAGGCAGACACTATTACACCACTGCTGCCCATTTACACCTGGGTGGAGTGAGACAGTGTCATTTCAGGTTTTGTCCAAGCACACACCTCGATACCGGGTGCCGGATTCGAACGCACAACCTCTCGATCATGAGCCGAATGCCTTAACCACTGCGCCATCGAGGCTGACCTTCGCACCACTTTGCCTGCAGAAGCTGTGCGCTAAGCGGTACACCAGTATTCATGTGCCGTCAGTTGAAGCACCATGCGGCCGAATCTATTTCTAAAAGCCCCGACGGATGGAGCCTTTCTCTAGGGAACCAACATAAGGTGAAGTCTCGGTGTAAGACGAGCGTGTCCGGGCAAATTGTAGATAAGTAAACAGACCGCCTCAAAAATTACCTAAATAGTGCTGACTGGGCCATTAAACTAGAATACAAACAAACAAAACAAAATTTTCCAGTTTGCTCTTTAAGAATTAATCAAATTATTACATAGCCTTGGTCACCCCGTGGGGTGAAAATGGGAATCAGAAAAATAAATTCTTATACATAACAATCTGAGTCAAAATGTTTCTAGGAAATATACATTAGCCAAAGTCTCTGAAGAACGCACTGAAGGCGAAGTCCGCAGGGAACTCAGTTTAGGCTAAGTTTCCCTGGAACTCAACTGAGGCGAATCTGCATAAAACTCAACTCACTTGAATTCGCCGGGGAACTGAAATGAAGCATAATATGAAGAGAACTCGTCTGAATATTTTAAAATGGAACTCCCCTGATGCGAAAACAAACAAACATGAACCTGGGTCGCTTTGTGCTATTTTTCGTGAGTTTCAGTTATGCTGACTCACATTAAACCTTCTCTCCGTGACAACAAAATAAAAAAAGAAAGAAAGAACAGAATGGAATTTTGTTTGTTTGTTTGATTTGAGGTTTAACGTCTCCGTCAACACTTTAAAGGTCATTTTAGAGAAAAGACGTTTCTTCCAATTTTGTGGGATTTTTACCTGACATTAGGATTATTTGACATCTCAGCCCTGCTGCCCAATTGAACTAATCGGGGTAATATGTATCGACGGTCCGACTCGCACCACTTTTCCTGGACAGGCTTAGAACCTCTAAGCAGTTTACCAGAAGCCAACTGCGGTCGGTTTCAGCTCTGCGTTGAATCATCATGCAGCCCATCTATTTCTGCAAGCCCCAATGGGCGGGGGCCAAAATGGAATAAAGTAGTTTAATGTATACATGTGGAAAAATCCATTTTCTATTGCGCAATAAACCAGTTGATCATATTTGCTACAAAATACCATTATTTATTTGCTACGTTTTTTATTAAAATTCTTAAGTTGCGGGCTAGGGTTTTCCAAAGACTTTTCGTTCGCTTTGAAAGGCAGCATATTCTCTCCTTTATGATTATGATCCTGGAAAACAAACAACTAATACGAATCACAGTAAAAGTGCTGACAGCGAAGATTCTGCACATTTTATAATATCTTTTCGGCAGGACAGGTCATCGTTACGAAAAATACACCTATGCAAATAAAATAATAAAAACAAATAACGCCAAAACCCGAGCGAGCGTTTTTCAGATGCAAAAATTCAATGTATTCCCTATTTTTGCACAAAATACAAGCTGTGAGTCCGGTCAGTCTACCTAGCCACACTTTTCCTGGGCAGGCTTATACGTAAGCGGTTAACCAGTTGACAGTGCAAATTCTTTCGCCAGAAACTGACAACTGCCCTACTTGAATCAGCGGAAGGGAGAGAATGACCGTAGAAAAGATTTCATGATCAATCTCTATACGAGAGAATGTTGCCGCCCCGGCAGTATCGAATCCGCGTCCTCCTGATCACCAGTCAGACGCGCATCCGACTGTGCTAGGTACCGAGGCCTTCGTACCTACAATCTACGTTTGACAGCAGAATATAAAAAAAATTAAAATAAGGTTTACTCCCGTAAACATCAGTTTATATTTTCTTGTCAACTGGGATCATTTGTTTCATTGCTGTCCTTTGAACATATTTAAGGGTCACTGATGACACTTTTGTTTGTAGGAGTAAAGTCAAAACCATTAGCCCTAAAGATCACAGTCATGCTCTGTCTTCCGTTGTTACTTAAAACGTCATTGTTGGAAACAGAATGGATCAAGATTAAATTTCTCCTCTTGGAGCTGTCTGATCAGGGCCTACTCTGTTTGCTTTTGTTTGTTTGTTTGATTTTAGGTTTAACGTCCCCGTCAACACTGCATTGGTCAGTTCCAATTTTGTGGGACTTTTGCCCGACAATGAGACTAATCGACATCTCAAGCCCTGACGCCCAATGAAACCAAAACAGTTTATAAGCATGAGCGGTCCTTAGATCCTCTAAGCTTATTACCAGTACTCGTGTGCAATCGGTTTCAGTCAACTCTGCGTAGAAGCATCATGCAGCCCATCTATTTATTCAAGTCCCGATGGGCGGGGGCCAGTCGTTTGCAAGTATATTGAGCAGATGACAAAACAGGCGACATAATTAGATGCAGTTTTTCTCGGCATCTTAACGGTTGATTGATTGTTTGTTTGGTTGTTTGTATTGTAGTTTAACGGCCCATTCAACACTATTTTAGGTCATTTTTGAGCCGGCCAGTTTACCTATCCACACTGAGAACTCCATCTAAAAAACTGTCATCGAGATAAATACAAACATAATTAAAGACCACAATCAGACACCGCATTTAAGTGTGTTCTTGCGTACTTGTAACTACACATGTTCTCTCTCTCTCTCTCTCTCTCTCTCTCTCTCTCTCTCTCTCTTCACTCCGTATAATAAATACAGAAATTTATTGACGGATTGTGAGTACGCTTCACATCTTGTGAGTGCGCTTCACATTAGGTTTAGGTCACACGACTCAACTGATACCAACTTGTGTGAAAGCTTGGTAGCCACGTAGAAGAAAGTTCTAATCTATCCGCACTACTCTGGCATTCGGCTCTTAATGAGTGTCTGCTCAATTTGTAACAACCCAACTAGCATACATCAGATGGCCAATGTCGGGCCGACAGCAAAACGACGAAATAAGTTGCTGTACTTAAGTTCTTATAGAAGGCTAACGACTCGGTTCGTATTGCATTGCTTATGATCGGCCTAATTTCATCACAGTCTATAGAAGGCACTAGAATCAACCGGTTAGTTTCCCAATCTGCCATTTTGGGGATTTTATTCGAGTCAGAGGCAAACCGGGAAGATCGCCTTTAAGTTCGAGACAGAATCACAATGGACCCGGGATCAAAATGTATTACAGTGTTTTTTTTTTTTTTTTTTGTTTTTGTTTTTGTCTCTTGTAATTATAACTCGTCAGTGAACATGTGGGTAAGAGCACTGCCCTTTATCATCAGGTCTCTCATCACCGTTGTAGTTTCGAGCCTGGCTCGAGTCTCATGTGACGGAAGGTCAGGCGGCTTTACTCCGGGTACTCTGGTTTTCGCCCTTCTCTAGTTGACGATCGGATCTAAATTAGGGAAATAATCTTCAAAGGACCGTAGAAATAATAAACAAAAACAAAATTTTCCCCAGTGGCTACTTGCAACTGGATACGCATTTTAGATGCAGAAACAAATAATGTTGAGATGATCCCAGCTGATAAAGTCCATTTCCATCTCCTAAGTCCGTTCTCCGTCCTAGTGAAAAATGTCTACTAGCGGAGTTTCGCTGTATATGGTTGTTGCACAGTATTCAAGATAGGGTTGTTCAATTTTGAGATCCAAGTTTGTGAAAGGTAAATCATTCCTAGTATATGTTAGGACTCCGCCTCCTCCATCTATTATGTGTTTGAAGGAGGCGACTTTGTAATTAGGTATATGGGGTATTCTATCTTTCAACCAAGTTTCTTGTAGACATAATAGATGTGGCTTAAGTCTTTTATTTTCCAAGTATGACCTAAGTTCTGAGATATTGCCCATGTTGCGGATGTTCCATTGTATTAATACGAGGTCAGAAGTTGTTGTTACAGCCGCGTGTGTGAAGCCGTTGCTATGATCGTGGGGCCATGAGGGGGGTATATGTGTCTGCCGGAGGTCTCTTGTGGAAGTAACGTGTAAATATTGTTACTTTGATACATTGCCTTAGGTAGAGAATTGTTTGATCGTCTGGATTTTGACTTGGCAACCGTTGTGTTGGCATTTGTTTTTATAGGATCAGTTCTCCTGATTTGATTGGATGAGGCAGTTCTTGTATTTTGCGGAACATATCTCTCGGTACATTTGGTTTGATGGGAACTGAGGGCAGGTTGTGGGTCGGGGTGAGGGGGGGGGGTGTTATCTCTTTCATCAACATGTTTCTCTATAATGTTTGTTACTACACTTTCTTTCTGTCTTTTACTCATTTTGGACGTATTGGTGTGTAGAATGTCTGTTAGTACATTCGAACTTCGATGGCTCGAACTCGCCGGGACTGCCGAAAAATGTTCGAGCCATCGGTAGTTCGAGCGAGCCATTGGAGTCCAACTCGGCAAGATCCATCTTTGTGTAATATGATTTTTATCATAGCTGCAGCAATTTTGGTGACTTCCGGTACATTTATCGTTCATAATTTCAGCCAGATAGTACCGGTATACCTTTCGCACTTTCAGGGAGATACGAAAATACAACAATAATAAATCTTTAAATTTTATTTACAAGATGAAAAGTTTAAAATACAACCCAGTGAAAAATATTTTGCTAGCTTAAATTTCCTTATGCCGCCTCATTAGCCCTGGGTTATTATAGGTGTTTACAACAAACTTAATTTGACACCTTCTCAACATGAATCTCTTGACCTGTTGATCAAAGGGATTGCGCAAATCAAGTACACCTGTGTTATGTAAACAGCTGTTTCGGTAAGCCGCTTTGCCAATATCAAAGCGTCTTATGATACTGATCACGCGCCTGCGTGACTTGATCGATAAAATTGGAATTTTTAAAAAGGTAATAAGTGCAACCCAAACGTGGTGTTCGAGCCTACCGAGTTCGACCCATCGAAGTTCGAATGTATATGTTTTAGTTGTAGCAGAGTGATAGTTTTTGTCATGTCTGGTCTAGTTGCTGGTTGTTCAACAGTTTTTGCTTTATTTATCTTTTGAAAGTCCGTTTCTAAAATAAATAGTGAAGGGGGTTTGACCATCATGAGGGGGATTAGTTTCTTATCGGTCCTGTGCGTGGTTGGATATTTCCGTATTTTTGCCCATTCTATGTAAGTTTTATTGTTTATCTTATCTTTTTTCAGAAGACCAGAGCTTACGTCACAGCATTTATGCAGATATTTGTTGGATAATCCAGGTTACACCTGGATGATTCACTGATTAAATCCCCTAAAGGTAACATTATGTCAGGTTTTAATCATGAATCACTAAAATAATTAATTTGGTTCATTAAAGGATGTCCACAAACAATTAATTGCCAAATTAAAAGTTTTTGTCAATGCTATTCAAAGCACAAAGTGGTCGTTGTTCAGGGTAAAAATATGCATTTTGGAAGGATTTTGACTTCCTCTGGTCATAGTGCACAGGTGGTCTCTGTTCACAGGTGCATTATATAGTCTAATTGGATGGGAGGAATTGGAAGTGGTCTTTGTAGACAGGTGGTCTTTGTTCACAGGTGGTCTTTGGGACAGGTTTGACTGTAATGGTAAAACAAATCCGCTCGAGATGACCTAAATAGTGTGACTGGGCCGTTAATGTGCCCTGCACTGGTTTACCGCTTGCGTATAAGCATGCCTAGGAAATGTGAGTGAGTGAGTGAGTGTTCGAGTTTTACGTCCCACCAACCGCTTAGGTCCTACGGAGACGGGACCTCGGTTTAAAGACTCATCCGAAAGTCTGGAGAAGCCCGGGATCGATCCTGCGATCCCTGGATTACAAGGCGAGTAGCGTAACCTCTGCACCACGGAGGCTTCTATCCTAGGAAATGTGTGTATTGGTAAACAGATCCGCTCGCGATGACCTAAATAGTCTTAACTGGGCCGTTAATGCGCCCTGTACTGGTTAACCGCTTACATGTAATCCTGCCTAGGAAAAGTGTGTATTGGTAAACAGTTCGGCTCGATATGACCTAAATGGAATTGACTGGGCCGTTAATGTACCCCGTGCTTGGTAACCGCTTACGTATTACATGTTCTATAAAATGTTTATCCTTTAGAAGCAAGGAACTGAATAATATGAAGTGTACATGTTTTCTGGGCCAGACCAGCTAGTTTCGGCCAATTAGGCCCCATCAGTGACCCTCAAATATTTACAAAATTCCACAATGGAATCAATGATCCAAAAGGACAAGAAAATATAAACAACACTATGGTGTAGGGCAGGGAGACTTTTTACGGCCGCCACACATTCCTAGATACCAGCTGTAGTGACTAAGCCTGCCTAGGAAAAGTGTGTATTGGTAAACAGATCCGCTCGATGTGCCCTAAATAGTGTTGATTGGGCACTAAGACATAAACAGAGTAATATGATTTAAGAAAAACAGGTTACGGAATCAAACATCTTCGAGAAAGGGCAAACAGAAACGACAAGAAAAAACGAGAGGATCAAGATGGTCCTATATCGCTCACCTGAGCTAACAGATTTAAAGTTTCAGGAGGTGCCAACCGTTATTGAAGGATTTATGGGAGGACAAGGTGATGACACGGTGAGCATTTTCTGCAAATCAAGTAGAATGTAACACTATGATCAGTAGGCTGACCTCACCTGTTTTCAAACTCATTCAAGTTTTCATCCCTGACTTGCTTACATGTAACTTTCAAGAAGATCCGATATAAACTGAAGGGGCTATGGTGATGACAAGGTAAAAAAAAAACATAACTCCATGAGTAATCAATCCTACATCGCTAATTTTCGAAAATATCCAAGCTCTTAACCCCAACTTATTTGTATGTAAGTTTCAGGAAGATCTGATCAAAACAGAAGGGGCTACGGTGATGACAAGGTCAAAAATAGATATTTTCTATAATCAAGGGGGACATAACTCTCCAAAACATATGCTGACCTCGCCATTTTTTTTAACTCAGCCAAGGTTTTATCCCTTACTTACTAACATGTAAGTTACAAAAAGATCCGACGAAAACTGAAGGGGCTATGGTGATGACAAGATCAAAAATAGATTTTTAAGCAGTAAAGGGGACGTTACTCTACAATAGATGAGCCAATCACGTCAGTTTTTTTAACTCATCCGAGCTTTTATCCCTGACTTGCTTGTTTATAAGTTTCAAGAAGATCCAATCAAAACTGAAGGGGCTATGGTGATGACAATGTCAGAAATAAGCATTTTTAGCAAAGGAGGGGACATAACTCCATCAGTAATTGACCCACATCGCTAGTTTTCTAACTCATCCAAGCTTTTAAATCGGACTTACTTGTACGTAAGTTTCAAGAAGATCCAATCAAAACTGAAGGGGCTACGGTGATGACAAGGTAAACAAGAGGCCCATGGGCCACTATGCTCACCAGAGCTCCGGTGTGCACTGCCCAAAGGCAGCCATGTATTTTAACATGATTTTATATCATTTTAATCTACCAATTATAAAGTCTCCCAAACGAACGCCCATCTGTACTCAGTATCTGAAACATTAGGACTTTTATGAAGTAGAGGGTGTAGGGCATGGACCCAATGGAGCCCTGGTTTGGTGTCACTGAATGCGTCTTATCACAAGGAACAAGAATATAAATGGTGTAGCAGTGGGGATCTGTATGCCGGAGATATAAGGCCTCTTAAGCGATGAAGGGGTTGGGGCATGCCCTGTTGATACCAGGAAAGCCCAAGATCGTTGTCCCTAAATGTGTCTTGGATGAAGTTAACGCGTCCTTACCACAAGCAACAAATACAACACACAACAAACTCGAGTCTATTATTATTACAAGAGAAGATGTGAAATCTATACTCTCGTCACTACCCACAGGCAAGGCGTCAGGCCCTGACCTTATTGGTAATAAAATTCTCAAGGATCTTGCCGAGCCTCTAACATCCCCTCTAATAGATCTTTATAACTTCTGTCTTGAGAAGGGTAGATTTCCAGCTATGTGGAAACAAGCCAACGTTACTCCTATTTTCAAAAAAGACGATCCTTCCGAAGTGTCCAACTATAGACCAATATCTCTCCTTAGTACTATTGGAAAAGTTCTTGAAAAAATCGTTCACAAATATATTTTTAACTTTTTTCGAGAAAATGCCATAATAACGCCATTACAGTCTGGCTTTGTACCGGGTGATTCTACTGTAAACCAGCTAACTGATATGTACAATACTTTCTGTCAAGCTCTAGACGAAGGCAAAGAAGTAAGAGCAATATTTTGCGATATTAGTAAAGCCTTCGATAGAGTTTGGCATAAAGGCCTTCTCTATAAACTTTCTTCTGTTGGCATTTCTGGACAGCTCCTCCAATGGTTTTCAGACTATTTAGACAACAGAAAACAACGTGTTGTCTTACCTGGAACAGCTTCGAGCTGGACTTCAATTAAGGCTGGCGTCCCTCAAGGTTCTATTCTCGGTCCTCTCCTTTTTCTAATTTATATTAACGATATTGTCGAGGATATTCACTCTTCTATCAGACTCTTTGCTGATGATACAAACCTATTCTTGATGATCCTGTTGATGCCGCTGATAAACTAAATATTGATCTCTCTAAAATTAACGAGTGGGCTAAACAGTGGCTCGTCAAGTTCAATCCATCTAAGTCGGAGTCAATGGTATTTTCCAGAAAAAGGTACAAGCCTAACCATTCTCGAGTCTTTATGAATGAAACCCAGATAAATGACGTAACATCTCATAAACACCTTGGTGTTGTATTTTCCAATGATTGTACATGGCATGAACACTTAGAGTATATAAAAACTAAAGCATGGAGCCGTATAAATATCATGAGAAAACTAAAATTTAAACTCGATAGGCACTCGCTTCAAACAATATACTTTTCTTTTATTAGACCATTACTTGAATATGCGGACGTCGTTTGGGATAACTGTACTTTGTATGAAGTTAACGATTTAGAGAAAATACAAAACGAAGCTGCTCGCATCGTCACCGGTGCAACAAAACTAGTCTCTATAGAAAGTCTTCATAATGAAACCAAATGGGAATCATTAGCATCACGTAGGAAGAAGCACAAACTACAACTGTTTTATAAAATGCAAAACGGCTTGACTCCTGACTATCTTTCTTCACTGGTACCCGCCCCAGTAGGTAACAATTCTACTTACAACTTACGTAACGCACGAGACCTAAGTACTGTACAAGCACATTCTCAACTTTATTATAAATCCTTCCTTCCATCAGTTGTACGAGACTGGAATGGACTGTCTGAAGAAATAAGAAATTCGCCAAGCCATGTCTCCTTCAAAAGACAACTTGATCTTAACCTGGCTTCTTTGCCGAGGTACTTCTGTAACGGCAAGAGGACAGGTCAGATTTATCACGCTCGTCTGAGAATGAGATGCAGTTCTCTCAATCAACATCTATTTTCAAAAAACATTATTGAAAGCCCACTTTGCGTCTGCGGAGCTGTCGAAACTACTCAACATTTTCTATTTTCCTGAACACGATACACACATCTACGACAAGATCTCTACACTGAAATACAACCAATATGTCAGCCGTCTCTTGACGTACTTCTGTTTGGAAACCACGAATTATCGGATTCTAATAACAAGCAGATATTCTTAGCCGTTCAAGAATTCATAATCAAAACAAAACGATTCGTAGTAAACTTATAAGCTCCTGTAGTTAATATAATCCTATTATAAATAACCATATCTACTAATAGTATCATTAATAGTTTCCTTTACGACAGGATTCGTGCTATACTAGACCTCTAGCTTAACTTAGCCAGACAAGCTAAATGTGTAACATAAGATGTCACACTATCTACATTCATCTATTGTATTTTACATTCCATGTCCCCCGTGGAGCCAATCCAGCTAGACGCTAGGAATAAGTATCTAGACATGAGTTTAACAAGAATATCCATAATAATATCATACGTCATTTTCACTTGTTCTGTATTATCACAAGTCATAACGCTACTATTGTACATTGATATTTTGTAAAAATGGGAGACAGAGTTCCATAAGTCTTTCGACTTTCTTCTGAATCCCATTGTATAATATTGTCTTTGTTGATTTATCTGTATGTATGTATATCATGTATTATACAAATAAATAAACGTTTAAACTAAATGTGTCTTATCATAATACCAAGCATATATATGGTTTATGGGTGGGAATCTGAACGGTTTCTGACATATGAGGCCCTTCTAAGAAGTGGAGAAGAGAGGCCCCTGGTGACCCCCAAGTTGGTATGCTACTGATAAGGAACAAGAACATATATGATTATGGGGTGGGGATTTGAATAGTTTCTGAAATATATGGCCTTTTAAAGTGGAGGGCCGGGGCACATTGCCCCAGCACAAAGTGACCCCCAGGTCGGTGTGATTGAACAAGTCTTATTATAAGGAACAAGAATATTATAATTTATGAGTGGGGTCTGAAAGATATATGACTTTTAATGAAGTAAAGCAGTAGGGCATGGCCAGGGCACCCCGGATGACTCCCAAGCTAGTGTTATTTGAATGCGTCTTATCATTAGGAAGATGAATATATACAGTTAAGGCTGGGGCTCTGAACAGTTTTTGAGATATATCACCTTTTGTGAAGTGGTGGAGTGGGGAAAAGGCCTTGGCTTGACCCGGGAGACTTCTAGGTTGGTGTCAATGAATGTGTCTTATCATAAGTAACAACAATATATATGGTTTAGAGTTGGGGATCTGTAAGTTTCTAAGATATTGTGTCTTTTATGAAAATAAAGGGGTGGGGCTGGACCCCGGCACATCTCGGGGGACCCCAAGATTAGTGTCACTGAATGCGTCTTAACATAAGAAACAAGAATATATAAGGTTTAGGGGCGGGGATCTGAATGGGTTCTGAGATGTATGGACTTTTGTGAAGGGGTAGGGCAAGGCCCAGGCGCACCCAGGAAGACCCCCAAATAGGTGTCAATGAATGCGCCTCTTCATAAGGAACAATAATATAAATGGTTTAGGGGTGGGGATCTGTAAGGTTTCCAAGATATTGGGCCTTTTATGAAATGGAGTGGGTGGGGCATTACCCCGAAGCATCCCAGAGAACCCCCAGGTTGGTGTCATTGCATTCAGCTTATCATAAGGAACAAGAATATATACGGTTTTGGGGTGGGGGTCTTAATGGTTTCGGAGATATATGGCCTACTAATGAAGTGGAGGTGTGGGGCAGGGCCCCGGCGCACCCCAGGAGACCCCCAAGTTGGTGTCAGTGAATGTATCTTTTCATAAGAAACAATAATATATATGGTTTAGGGGTGGGGATCTGTAAGGTTTCCAAGATATTGGACCTTTTATGGAATGGAGGGGGTGGGGCAAGATCCCGGCACATGCCGGGAGACCCCCAGGTTGATGTTACTGAATGCGTCTTATCATAAGGAACAAGAATATATATAGTTTAGGGGTTGGGGATCTGAATGGTTTCTGAGATATATGGCCTTTTATGATGTGGAGGGGATGGGGCATGACGCCGGCACAACCTGGGGAACCCTTAGGTTGGCATAAAAACATATGGCTGAGAGAAGTTTTCTCAAGAAACATTTCAATAAAATTTTTGTCAAAATATCTGCAATGACTTGGCAGTAAATGCCATTTTTCAACTTTCCCCATTATAAGTCTATGGAAACTCTTAAGTTGTCATAGCAACCAAATTAAAGAGCTTAATTTCATAAAAAAACACACAAACTTTCCATCCCACAGCCCAAGGATGCTTCAGATAAAATTTGGGCCCAATCGGCCCAGTGGCTTCAGAGGAGAAGATGTTTAAAAGTGTTGACGCCAGACATACGGCATACGACGACATACGACGACGACGACGACGGACAGGTGCCTATCCTATAAGCTCCCCCGGAGCCTTCGGCTCTGGTGAGCTAAAAATCGGCATGTTCAGCTATCAAAGGTGTGTAACTCTATGAAAAATGGGCCGACTTGGCCGGTTTTCGAAGACATTCGAGTTTTTACCCCAAGCCAATTTACATATAAGTTTCAGAACGATCCGATCAAAACTGAAGGAGCTACGGTGAGGACAAGGTCAAAAATTGATATTTTCAGCAATCAAAGAGACATAACACTATGATAAATGGGCTGACTTGGCCAGTTTTCAAACTCATCCGAATTTTTATCTCCAGCCACCTTACATATAAGTTTCAGAAAGATCCGATCAAAACTGAAGGGGCTACGGTGATGACAATGTGAAAATTCGGCATTTTCAGCAATCAAAGGGACGTACCTCTATGATAAATGGGCCGACTTGGTCAGTATTCGAACTCATCCGAGGTTTTATCCCCAGCCATCTTACATATAGGTTTCAGAAAAATCCGATAAAAATTGAAGGGGCTACCGTGATGGATGACAAGGTCAAAAATCGGCATTTTCAGCAATCAAAGGGACGTAACTCTATGATATATGGGCGACTTGGCCGGTTTTCAAACTCATCCGAGTTTTTATCCCCAGCCATGCACCTTACATATAAGTTTCAGAAAAATCCGATCAAAATTGAAGAGGCTACGGTGATGACAAGGTCAAAAATCGGCATTTTCAGCAATCAAAGGGACATAAGCCTATGATACATGTGCCTACTTTGTCGGTTTTCGAACTCACCCCCATATAAGATGTTGCCATAGCAACTAAAGTTTTAGAGCAATTTCAAAAAAAAAAAAAAAAAAAATGTTAATGTCATCAATGCCCCACCAGAGGCATGCTACAGATGAGAAATGATTGAGATCAACCTGCAGGCTGCAGAGATATAGCTGCTCAAAAGTGTGGACGGACGTCGGAGGATCCACTATACTATAAGCTCCCCTGGAGCCTTCGGTCCAGGTGAGCTAAAAAACAATAACAAATAAAAAAACAAACAAAAAAAAAAAAAACAAAAAAAAAAACACCCACTTCGAATTTCGTCTATGAAAGACTCAGCATAAACTAGCGACATTTACATATTCTTTGGTAATATTCGTATATTTCCACACAGATCACTACATAAAAGTCAGGCGTCTGTCAATAGCATTTTTACCGAGTTTCTGCTATTGCCAGACGTTTGGCAATATCATATTTACCGAGTTTCTGCTATTGCCAGCATTTTTACCGAGTTTCTGCTATTGCCAGACGTTTGGCAATATCATATTTACCGAGTTTCTGCTATTGCCAGCATTTTTACCGAGTTTCTGCTATTGCCAGACGTTTGGCAATATCATATTTACCGAGTTTCTGCTATTGCCAGCATTTTTACCGAGTTTCTGCTATTGCCAGACGTTTGGCAATAGACACTCCGTAAAGAATAAATGTCGTCTCTCCTTCGCATTAATTATGAAACTGGCAGTTTTAATATTTAACCTGTCAATATCGACATGATGACATTAGCAAGTGAGCTCTTAATAGATCCTGTTTTTGCCAACTGTGGACGACGAAAGCGCAGATCAACCTGCACTTCCACGCAGTTTAATTAGCATCCTAGAACAATGCATGTAGTTTCTATCATCTCATCATGTTAAGAGTCCGGATAATTAGCACCACTCTAAATCCCACTTTATAATTATCATAAAAAACTGGGGTTCAAGGGGGTAAACGGAGAAGAAGAATTTTTTTATAAGGAAAATATGATCCTTTAGGAGATTTGAAGAATGCACAAGCGGGTGTGTTTTCTTAAACTTTCAATGACCTTGTTAGTGTGTACCGTTGAGCAGACCGGTGTCGCTTTTTTTCTCGAAACGGGACTCATTTGTTTTTTCAACCCCTTCAAGATTATTTAACTTATTAGAACTGGGCGAAAACCGGAGTACCCGAAGAAAAAAAACCCTAGCCTTTCATTGCAGAACCTGGCATCTCACCTGTGACCTGAGCACGTAGCGATGAGACATCTAATGACTAAGAGACAGCGCTCTTTTCATATCTCTAGAACTACCTTTTTCAGATGATTTATATATTTTTTTTTTTTATTTCTTGTCAAAATATAGATTGCGAGTGTTCGTTAGAACCTCCTGATTGAGGTGGTTCTAACGAGAACCCACAATAAAAGTTTTTGAAGAAAAATAAGGAAAATAATGTATTCCCCTGTAAACCCCACGTTTGTATATACACGTCGTAAACATATGGACTTGTTCATGCGACGAAGAAAGACAGAAAAACAATAACAACAGCAAACAATAATAATAATGTTCATATATGTATGTAAGGACCCTTAGTATCCACAGAGTTCAAGTTTTGGAAAATAATGGAAATAGCAAAATTAATTATTAACAGGGGCATTATAGACCCGTGGCAAGTTAATATTTGTTGGACTGAAACAATGTGCACTGCTCCATATCACATCACGTGATCTAGTCCGTGAAATGAAGACCCCTCTAAACCCAATTTTATATAGAGAAAGCTGGGGTTTACGGTGGTATACATTATTTTTCTTATTTCTGCTCCAAGACATAGGTTGTGGGTTCTCGTTAGAACCGCCTCATTGAGACGGCTCTAACGAGCACCCTCAACCTATGTTTTGAACATTTATAACAAAAATATCAAGGATTTTCATCAGAAAAGTAGCCATTTTGGAGATGTGAAAAATGCACTATGTCGCACGGGTGAGTTATCGTAATGATGGTCAAACTATATCAAGTTTCAGATTGATCGGATCTGTAAAGTGTTGGAGGAAAATGTTTACAGCAATTTTCAAAGGGGCACAACTCTATAAATATTTGATGGACCAGCACCTCGAAAAAAATATGGCTGCTTCCCATCATAATCAATTAAATATCAAGTTTAAGCGTGATCAAATGTTATCTGCAGGAGAAGATAGCCACAAACAAAATGTGTAAAAAAAGATTCAAAGGGGCATAACTCAATATTTTGTGCATCGTTACCTCGAAACAATATACACTGCTCCTCATATTGGTCCACTATATATCAAGTTTCAAGTTTGACTGGATCTAAATTGTAGGGGAAGCTAACCAAAAACAAAATGTTTACAGTTTGCAAAGAGATATAACTCTATTAATATTTACTGAACCATAGCCTCGAAACAATATGCGCTGCTCCATATTGTTATCAAACTATATATCAAGTTTCAGCTTGATCGAATGTTAACTGCAGGAGGAGTTAGCCAGAAAATTTCAAAGGAGCGTTATTCTTTAATATTTGGGAGACCATAACCTAGAAGCAATATACGCTGCTCCACATCATGGTCTAATTATATATCAAGTTTCAGCTTGACCGGATCTAAACTGTAGGCGGAGTTAGCCGGAACAAAATGTTTACAGAAATTTTCAAAGAAACACATCTTTAATTTTATTTGGTGACCGAAACTTCGGAACAGTATGCGCTGCTCCACATCATGGGTCTAACTATATAAAAAGTTTAAGTTAATATTTGGTCGAGGGTTATACTCGAAACTTTACGCGCTACTCCCCATCACAGTCTTACTATCTACCAAGTTTCAGCTTTATCCGGTAAAAAAAACGAAATGTTTACAACAATTTTCAAAGCGGTATAACTCTGTTACTATCTGGTAGACGGTTAACCTCGAAACTTTATGCGCTACTCTACATCATAGTCTTACCAAGCTTGATCCGATGAGAACTGTAGGAGTTACCCTTAAACGAAAAAATTTACGGACGGATGGCGAACCCGTAACATAATACGACCGTTTTTTTCAAACCGGACGTATAAAACTACTAAAACTATTAACTACTGGACGGAAACAAATGTCAGCTTGATTATACAGCAGTAACCAAACTAGGCCTTATCGCCCAACATTCACGGGCCGTATTATTTAGCTTAAACATAGTGGTGCCACATTTGTCCCTTAGTGTCTTGATAACCGACTTCGCTGAGTGGAAACATAGACTGGTCTGTATCTTCGCTGAGTGGGTACACAGGCTAGTCTGTATCTTCGCTGAATGAGTACATACACAGGTCTGCATGTTCTCTGAATGAGTACATGTACAGGTTTGCTGAGTGGGTACACGGGCCAGTCTATATTGTCACTGATTGGGCACACAGGCTGGCGTGTATCGTCGCTGAGTGGGTACACAGGATGGACCGTATCTTCACTGAGTGGGTACGCAGGCTGGTATGTATCGTCGCTGAGTGGGTACACAGGCTGGTCTGTATCGTCGCTGAGTGGGCACTCAGGATGGACCGTATCTTCACTGAGTGGGTACGCAGGCTGGTATGTATCGTCGCTGAGTGGGTACACAGGCTGGTATGTATCTTCGCTTAGAATGTACACAGACTTGCCTGCATCGTTACTGTATGGGTACACAGGCTGGATGACCTTCGCTTGGGGAAACACCGGCTGGACTGTATCCTCGCTGATTGAAAACCCAGGCTGGACTGTATCTTAACAGAGTGGGAATTCTGTATCGTCGCTGAGTGGGTACGCAGGCTGGTATGTATCGTCGCTGAGTGGGTACGCAGGCTGGTATGTATCGTCGCTGAGTGGGTACACAGGCTGGACTGTATCTTCACTGAGTGGTTACACAGGCTGGTCTGCGTCGTCACTGAGTTGGTACATAGATTGGACTGTATCGTCGCGGAGTTGGTTCACAGGCTGGACTGTATCTTCACTGAGTTGGTACACAGGCTGGTCCATATTATCGCTGCTTGGGTGCACAGGCTGGACTGTATTTTTGCTGAGTGGGTACACAGGCTGGACTGTATCGTCGCTACGTGGGGTACACAGGTTGCTCTGTATCGTTGCTGAGTGGGTATACAGGCTGGTCTGTATCGTCGCTGACTGGGTACACAGGCTGAATTGTATCTTTGTTTAGTGGGCACATAGGATGGTCGGTATGTTTGCTGAGTGGGTACACAGGCTGGTTTGTATCTTCGCTCAGTACGTTTACAGGCTTGTCTGTATTTTCGTTGAGTTAGTACACAGGCTGGTATGTTTTTGCGTTTAGTAGATACATACCTGTCTGTTGGGTGTACACAGCCAGGTCTGTATCTTCGCTGAGTGGGTACACATGCTGGTCTGTATCTTTGCTGAGTTGGTACACAGACTGGACTGTATCTTCGCTGAATGAAAACACATGCTGGGCTGTATCTTCGCTGAGAATGTACACAGACTTGCCTGCATCGTTACTGTGTGGGTACACAGGCTGGATGACCTTCGCTGGGGGAAACACCGGCTGGACTGTATCCTCGCTGATTGAAAACCCAGGCTGGACTGTATCTTAACAGAGTGGGAATTCTGTATCGTCGATGGGTGGGTTCACAGACTGTTCTGTATCTTTGCTGAGTTGGTACACAGACTGGACTGTATCTTCGCTGAATGCAAACACAGGCTGGACTGTATCTTCAGAGTGGGTACACAGGCTGGTTTGTATCTTCGCTGAGTGGGTACACAGGCTGGGGTGTATCTTCCATGAGTGGGTATATATGCTGGTCTGTATCTTCACTGAGTACACAGGTCGGCCTGTATCGTCGCTGAGTGGGAACACAGGCTGGACTGTATCTTCACCGAATGTGTACACAGTCTGGTTTGTTTCTTCGCTGAGTGGGTACAGAGGCTGGACGGTATCTTCGTTGAGTGGGTACATATGCTGGTCTGTATCTTCACTGAATACACAGGTCGGCATAAATCTTCACTGAGTTGGTACACAGGCTGATTTGTATCATCGCCGAGTGGGTACACAGGCTGGACTGTATCTTCACTGAATGGTACACAGGCTGGTTTGTATCATCGCTGTACACAGACTGGACTTATCTTCGTTAAATGGAACATAGGCTGATCTGAGCCTTCGTTGAGGAATACTTAGGGTTGTCTCAGTTGTTTCACTGGGAGGTACACAGGCTGGTATGAGTTGGTTCACAGGCTGGACTGTATCTTCACTGAGTGGGTACACAGGCTGGTCTGTATTATCGCTGCTTGGGTGCACAGGCTGGACTGTATTTTTTGCTGAGTGGGTACACAGGCTGGACTGTATCGTCGCTACGTGGGTTCACAGGTTGCTAAGTATCGTCGCTGAGTGGGTACACAGGCTGAATTGTATCTTTGTTTAGTGGGCACATAGGATGGTCGGTATTTTTGCTGAGTGGGTACACAGGCTGGTTTGTATCTTCGCTCAGTACGTTTACAGGCTTGTCTGTATTTTCGTTGAGTTAGTACACAGGCTCAGTGATATGTAGCTTTGTTGAGTAGGTACACAAGCTTAACAGTATTTTCGTTGAGTGGGTAGAAAGGCTGGTATGTGTTTTCATTGAGTAGGTAAACAGGCTTGTCTGTATCTGCGCTGAGTGGGTGGGAACACAGGCAGGTCTGTATCGTCGCTGACTGGGTACACAGGCTGAATTGTATCTTCGTTTAGTAGGTAAACAGGCCGGACTCTATCTTCGCCGACTGGGTACGCAGGCTGGTCTGTATCATCGCTGAGTGATTACACAAGCTGGTCTGTATCGCCGCTGAGTTGGTTCCCTGGCTGAATTGTATCTTCACCGTCTATGATTGGGTATACAGACAGGACTGTATCTTCACCTTTTGGTTACATAGGCTGGATTGTATCGTCGCTGTGCGGGTACATAGGCTGGACTGTATCTTCGTTGAGTTGGTACATTGGCTGATCTGTAGCCTCGCTAAGTAGGTACACAGATTGGTCAGTATCTTCGCTGAGTAGGTACAAAGGCTGGTCTGTATCTTCGTCGAGTAGTTACACAAACTTGTCCGTATTTTCGTTGAGTGGTATGTATTTTCTTTGAGTAACTTGTCTGTATTGTCGCTGAGTGAGTAAACAGGCAAATCTATATCTTTGCTGAGTGCGTATACATTCTGGTCTGTATCTTCGGTGAATGGGTACACAGCCAGGTTTGTATCTGCAGGCTGGACTGTGTGTTCGTTTAGTGTATACACAGGGTGGTCAGTATCGTCGCTGGCTAAGTTGGTACATAGAATGTTCTTAATCGTCGCTGAGTGAGTACACAGGCTGGACTGTATCTTCGCTGAATGGAAACACAGACTGGTATGTATCCTCGGTGAGGGAACCACAGGCCCGTCTGTATCGTCGCTGAGTGGGTACACAGGCTGGACTGTATCTTTGCTGAGTGGATACGCAGGCTGGTCTGTATCGTCGATGAGTGGGTCCACAGGCTGGACTATATCTTCGCTGAGTGGAAACACAGGGTGGACTGTATCGTCGTTGAGTGGGTACAAAGGGTGGACTGTATCATCTTCGCTGAATGGGTACACAGGTTGCTCTGTATCGTCGCTGTGTGGAATCACATGCTGGTCTGTGTCGTCGCTGAATAGGTTAACAGTCTGGACTGTATCTTAACTGAGTGGGTACACAGGCTGAACTGTATTTTCACTGAGTGGGAGTGGGTACACATACAGGTCTGTATCTTTGCTGCTAGGGTACATAGGTTGGACTGTATCTTCGCTGAGTGGGTGCACAGTCTGGTTTGTATCGTCGCTGAGTGGGTTCACAGGCTGGTCTGTATGTTCACTTACTGGATATACAGACTGGACTGTATGTAGCTGAGTGGGTACACAGGCTTGACTTATCTTCCCTGAGTGGGCAGACAGGCTGGGTTGTATCGTCGCTGATTGGGTTCACAGGCTGAACAGTATCTTCACTGAGTGGTTACAAAGGCTGGACTGTATCTTCGCTGAACGGGTTCACAGGCTCTACTGTATCTTCATTGATGTGCGTTCAAAGGCTGAACTGTATCTTCGCTGAGTGGGTTCACAGGCTGGACTGTATCTTCGCTGAGTGAAAACACGGGCTGGACTGTATCTTTGCCGAGTGGGTTCACAGGCTGGAATGTATCTTCGCTGAGTGGGTTCACAGGCTGGAATGTATCATCGCTGAGTGGGTTCACAGGCTGGAATGTATCTTTGCTGAGTAAAAACACAGGCTGGACTGTATCTTCGCTGAGTGGGTTCACAGGCTAGAATGTATCTTCGCTGAGTGGGTTCACAGGCTGGATGTATCTTCACTGAGTGGGCTCACAGGCTGAACAGTATATTCACTGAGCGGGCTCACGGTTTGGAATGTATCTTCGCAGAGCGGGTTTACAGACTGGACTGTATCTTTACTGAGTGGGTTCACAGGCTGGACTGTATCTTCGCTGAGTGAAAACACAGACTGGACTGTATCTTTGCTGACTGGTCTGTATCGTCGATTAGTGGGTACACAGGCTAGTTTGTATCTTCGCCGAGTGAAAACACAGGCTGGTGTGTATTGTCGATTAGTGGGAACACAGGCTAGTTTGTATTTTCGCTGAGTGAAAACACAGGCTGGTCTGTAGTGTCGATTAGTGGGAACACAGGCTTGACTGTATCTTCACTGAGTGAAAACACAGTCTGGTCTGTATTGTCGATTACTGGGAACACAGGCTGGACTGTATCTTCACTGAGTGAAAACACAGGCTGGTCTGTATTGTCGATTAGTGGGAACACAGGCTGGACTGTATCTTCACTGAGTGGTTACGCATGAGCCTTATGTAGGATCTCTGATAAAGGGTGACAGCAAAAGTCTAGTCACACTGGGTGAAGCCGCCGGCTGGTCAGAGTCCGGCTTTGCTAAGCTGAGGGGTCTTTTTGTAGGTTTGGCCATGACACGTCTCATTATATAATACTATTATGATGGTCTGCTAGATGTAATACTTTGTCATTTTTCTGTCCATCTACCAACCCGGAAGTACCAGAGAGAAGATTGGACAACGCGAAGGGCACCCCCCGGGTATATGTCTGGAGATCGCGGAAGTGTTTAGAATTACCGTTTATAAAAGTGTCGATGAACTGGTAGGTGAGTATCAGTCCTTGGAAACTAATCGACCAGCAAGTCCTTGAAAACTAACCAACAAGCATGTAAGTGATCTCGTTTAGTTTTATTTATTTATTTATTGATTTATTTATTATTGATTCTCGAAATATATCAACGTAAACTAAAATTTCTGTTTGAGAGATTTTTTTATACAATATTTCTCCAGCCTAATATTTCCTTTTTAATCTCTCTCTCTCTCTCAACATTATAAAACTCATTTGACGAACAAGCTTGTAAAGCTTTGAATCAATATATTAAGTGATTTGATTAGATGACAGGCAGAAATGGGTGTGGCTGGACTATTTTAATCAATTTGTTTAGTTGATTTGAGGTTTAACGTCCCCGTCAACACTGTAAAAATCATTTTGGAGACGTTGCTTCCAATTTTGTGGGGCTTTTAATCAATTGGATAAGGGTTCACATCATCTCTATTAGAGCTCCGTCGTGAGAAACCATGTCTTCGTGGTTTGCGACGAGGTTACATCACGAAAATAAGCCTATAAAATTTTGACCCCCTTGAACCCCACTTTTATACAGTAAAACTTGGGTATAAAGGGGTAAACCTTATTTTTCTTATTTCTGCCCTAAAATAAAGATTGTGGGTATTTGTTAGAACCGCCGTTGAGGCGGTTTAACGAGTACCCATAATCTATATTTTGAGCAGAAATAAGAAAAAATATCACGATTTTTCATCTTAAAATGTTCGGGTCTTTCTGGCGGTTAAGTTTACAATGAATTTGTATAGGCGTGTTTTTGTAATGATAAATCGACCATTTCATTACGAAAACACGCCTACACAAATACGTTCTAAACTTTGAAAAATTGAAATTTGTTAGATGGAAAATTGTGATATTTTTATTATTTCTGCTAAAAAATACAGAAATAAAAAAATAAGGTTTACCCCTGTAAACCCCAGTTTTACATTATGACATTAGGGTTCAAGGGGGTCAAAATTAAATAGGCGTCAGCTACACAGACTATTCACCTTTTTGCATTATCTGCTGGTCCCTAGTTTGAAGGTTATCAGTGTTAGGGTGGGGGGGGGGGGGGTCTGGTTACCTGTTTTTCCAATATTGACAATGTGCAAGCTGGGAGCCAGCAAATAATGCAAATATGGTGAAAAGCAAGAGTAATAGAAGCTAAAAGTATTGATCAGACTGTGCTAATGCGAAGGCTCATTATCACCTTTGTTGTTGGTAAATGGCAAACTAAGTTTTTCTTTGTGACTTATTGAAGAAATAAGGAAGGTCACTTAGTCACATGTGAAGTACCGAAGTCTCGAGCGCGATGGGCGAGTGACTATCTAGTTTCAACAGAAGGACACACTTTAATAATCAATAATTTTGAGCTGATTTGTTTCGATTCTTTCGCACAAAATCGACGATTATGCTTGTATTTCTTTCGTCGTTGTTAGAAAGAACAGCTACCAATTCTGACTGTCAATAGCAAAACACATCTAAATTATTTTGACTCCCTCGAACCCCACTTTTATATAGAAAAACTGGGGTTTACAGGGTGAGGCGGTTCTAACGAGTACCCACAACCTATATTTTAGAGCACAAAATAAGAAAAATATCACAATTTTTCGTTTAAAAAAGTCGTTGTTTTTCGGCAGTAAAATTTACACTGTATTTGTATAGACGTGTTTTCGTAATGAATACATGTCTTGAGGCGAGTAAACGACGTTACACCGTCCAAAGTCCAAACATTTAAGAAATGAAATTTATTTTTCTGCTGTTCATGGAAGTATGAACGCAGTGGGTCGCGTGCAAAGGGGTTCATTTAAACAATGCTAGCGACCCGCTGTTGTTCATACTTTCACGAAAAGCAGACAAATTAAGTTTATTTTTTATGGGGTTTATAGTGGTAATGGACGAAAAAAATGCTTATAGGGCCGACTTTTAAAGCTGAAACACATTTACACGCTGTTTGTCTACAAAGAGCGGAATAGCGTTGACGTCACCAACGCCCGTAGAAAACCATGCTTTTGAATGACGTCGATGCGTTCATGGAAGTATGAACTACATTATTTTCTGTAGGTTTACACCAGACTTTGCACTGGAAATTATACATAATTACAAAATTACATATATACAAATGACATCATAAGTATAGCAAACTCATGTGATGTAATGCTTTGTTTCATGGCTTGAAAAAAGGTAGATGCATTTGTAATGTTTTTGTCATTTCTTCTTCAAATATATTTCATTTGTGCTCGTTAGAACCGCCTCAGTGCGGCGGTTCTAACGAGTGCATATTCAGGCGGTGCTAAAGAGTACAGGCAATCTATGTTTCGGAAAACAACAACAAAACAAATAATGCACGCCTAGTAAACCTCATTTTTCCTTATTACATGGTAACGCTGTACTACCCAGTGTTTTTGCTGTAGAACAAAAGACATTTCCTTTCATTAACTTTAAAGGTGCACTGTATAATAGCTCATCGCTCGGTAATGATAGTTTGCAACGGGTTTCCGCTGTGCAATCCGCTTTGGCACACGTCGAAACATTACAAAAACTAGCCTATATAATTATGACCCTCTTGAACCCCACTTTTATATAGTAAAACTGGGGTTTATAGTGGTAAACCTTATTTTTCTAATTACTGCATGAAATATAGATTGTGGGTACTCGTTAGAACCGCTTCGATGAGGCGGTTCTAACGAATACCTTCAATCTATATTTTGAGCAGAAATAAGAAAAATATCATGATTTTTCGACTTAAAATGTTCGTTTTTGGGGCGGTACAGTTTATAATGTATTTGTATAGGCGTGTTTTCGTAATGAAACTGACATTCGCCTGTGGCAATTATTATTGGCTTGTTTGAATCGAGGTTTAACGCCCCGTCAACACTATTTAGGTCATTTTGGAGACGTTGCTTTCAATTTCGTGGCACTATTATCCGACATTGAAATGAAATCTCATGTCCTGCCGCCCAATGAAACCAAAAGCCTTCTGTGCACTGGACGATCTGACTCACACTACTTTGCCTGGGCAGGCTTAGTCACTCTCAGCGGTTTACTAGTACTCATGTGTGGTCAGTTTCAGCTCTGCGTGAAAGTATCATGCAGCCAAATCTATTCCTCCAAGCCCCGATGGGCGGGGGCGAGTCGCAATTATTTTGAGTGAGCGAATGTTTAGGCTAAGATCATACGGAGATGGGTCCTCGGTTTAAAGACTCATTTCAAAGTATGGTGAAGCCCGAAATCGAACACACGACTCCTGGTTTATGACCCGTGTAGCATACTTATTATGAAATTTTATGTAACATATGTTCTATAAAAGGGTTATCCTTTGGAAGCAATGAATACACCACAGAAGTGAAAAATATGGAATGTACATGTTTTCTGGGCCAGACTAGCTAGTTTCGGCCAATTAGGCCTCATCAGTGACCCTCAGATATTTTCAAAATGTTCTCTGTAATACTGATCGTTTTATATCAAACGACTATTTTAAATAAATAAATAAGCAAATAAATAAATAAGTAAATAAATAAATAAATAAATAGTGAAAAATAAATGACGTGAAACATTACGATAACACACCCATGTGACAATTTACTCAACATTACGATAAACGCACCCGTGCGACATAGTGCATATTTCTCATCTCGAAAATGGCTAATTTTCTGATGAAAATCTGTGGTATATTTCTTACAAATACTGCAAACATAGGTCGTGGGTGCTGAAGCAGAAATAAGATAAATAATGTTTACCCCCCGTACACCCCAGTTTTCTCTATATAAAGTGGGGTGTACGGGGGTTTTCATTTCACGGACTTGTTCACGTGATGAACACCGATATCATTTTCCACGGCAGTTTCTCTTTCTTTTTTTTTTTGAGTCCCTAAGGAGTTTTTTTCTTAACCCTTCTCTTGCTGAATATTCTGTTTAGCCACACCCATTTCTGACTTTGAACCAATCAGATTACTTGATGTAATTTATTCCTACAAATCATAAATTGAATGTCAAACAGTGTAGATCCTGATCAGATGGCTTCTGAAGAAGTTATCTGATCTGGATCTACACTGTTTGCAAAGAAAAGGGTTGTCGTGAACAGCAGGATGAAGGATTTTTTTATTTCATCATGAAAATGTCTACTGTGTGTACTGTTAGAGTCGTTTGTTATTTATAGATCTCGTTAAATGATCTTCTGAGTGTCACCGGAAATGACATCGTGATTAATTCATTTGGTGGGGGAAGCACATATGAACGAACCTTAAATTTTGACTACATTTCTTTTACAGATACAAAATGAAGCTTGCAGTCTGCTCCGCCTTGGCCCTTCTCGCCGTTGTCGGCATG